>JANIJI010000008.1:7672500-8027500 GCA_024500535.1 Leptonema lineaticorne | reverse complement strand
TCATTATCATTTACAATCCATTACACATTATGACATCCTTATTTTTCCTGACTAAAATTATCAATAATGTACATTAACATTTATAAAAATATTACGATATTAATTATTGTATATATTTGACTTAAAATATAATTTATTTTTATTTTATATTAGAATCAACCCAATTATAAAAATAATATTTGGTGTGTCCGCTGATATTATGATTCGATACAAATAACAATTTTTCATTATTTCGTTATTTTATTTTAGTCACGTATTTTTTCTAATATTTATTTTATTCTATGATATAAATCTTCAATATTTGCTTTACTAACATAATAATCATCAAAAAAAATTAACATCATAAATAAAATATCTCATTTTCTGTGAAATAAAATCTATCATGAAAATTACTACAATAAAAATATGGAATTTAATCGCACAAAAACAAAAATCTTATCCATTGTATAAATAAAATTTCTAAGTTTTCATTACTCAAAATATAATATAGTATATAATGAAAAAAGCTTTACAGACAGCAAACTTTTTATTTTGAATGTAACTTATTCTTCTTCTTAAAATAGTATATTAGATAATTCATATAAAAGTTTATATTGGAAATCACTATGAACTATTTAATTTTTTTTCATTCATTTCCACTACAAATTTCTTAAAAGAAAGTTAATCAATATAATATTTCAATATTACACCATATATTTTCAATTATTTTATGACATAAACACGTAAACAGCTAAGGATTCAAATATATGTTTTATCCGCCATTAATTTCTTATAAAAATCTATAAATGAAAAGTAAAATATTTTCTCCAACTCTGACTTTCATCACTTTCAATATAAAGAGAGACGTAAAATATAAATAAATATATAGATTTAAATTATATGAAAAAAATCTTTTTTTATTCGTCATCATCACAAAGTGAACCATTTAGCTGGGGTGACTTGTTCAATTTCCGCCGACGGAATACGCCAATCGCATAATCTTCGAATCGAAATTTCCGGACAGCAACCGCCAACTTTTAATAATAATATCGTATTTTCGTTTAGCAAATTAAACATTCACTTCATTAATTGGAATATAGACAGTATTTATTTGATTCCGTTCACGCCTAATAACTTATAAAACTCCTCGATTGAACAATTTATTTTGCGATCACCACGTTTTGAGTGAGTCAAATTTATAAATTTTTATATTTTTATACACATATCATAGATATTTATATAAATTGACTTCATAATTAAGTCAAAAAATAAATAAATTTGTACAGTTTTAATTAAATGAGCGCTTTTAATAAACCTTCAGTGCCCACGCTTCGTCAGAATACTATGGAAATTATTGTGAGAATAATTCTCGTCTATGTAAATATATTTTATATAACATATTCTTCTTCAATATATATTCATATTAATTACATTGACCCTCGTAATTAATAATAGGTACATGTATTAATTAAAAATTGACATCGTTTTCGGGATATTAAAATGTACGAAACATATTTTAATTTAATTCTTTTAAAACATTTTGTAATTATTTTTGTATTACATTTTGTATATATTTCAATATATAATATAATACAATACATAATAAATCTAATCATTTTTATTTCTACTTTTATAATCATTTAAAAAAAATGTGATTTTTGACATAACCATATTGTTTATATAAAATTTTGATACGATTGTAAAAAAAGGTAAAATAAATTGAAACCTTTATAAGATCGAAATATAAAGCACAATTAACTTTCTGGAAATCCGACGATGACCGAAACAAAAGTATCATTAGCAGGTTACGATCAGATACAATTAGTGGACGAATAGCGAGGGTGAGAAAACGCTTTCGTTTGTGCAATCTTTTCATGAATTGACGACGACGAGGAATGAAGGTAGAGGGTGGTACAGAGTAACCATAATTGCCGGTCTTTTTAGCGGGACAACGGATCCACCCCTTTTCGCACCATCGGACTCCTAATGGCCTATTCAAAACCTCTGGATATACATATACATATATATATATAAGTTTATATATATATATATATATATATATATATATATATATATATATATATAATACATATAAATATATGTATAAAAATATATGTAGAATCAGTACATAAACTAAATACCTCGATACCGATTCAGACCAAGTTTCCATTCGATCGTCCTTTTTATGCCCATTAACTGCTTTTAGAGGATTTTTTAATTTGACTCTTACTCCTTTTGAACGCTAATTAAAAGAGAAAAATCGTTGTAATTTCCATTTTTTTAGAACAAAATAGCCTATTTCAAGCGTGATTTTAACAAAAGGTAATGCGTTGTGAAAAAAATGTCTATATATTTTAATCTGTAATATGGATATTTTTTTATTTTTTCCTTCATTGATATTTAATGAATTATTATTAGTTTTTGAACTACAAAAATAATTATTATTATATGATTAAATATCAAAATTAAAAAATAATACAAATGCAATATAAAAACTTTAAAATTATTTTATTAAATATAAATATATTTCATGTTATTCTGATGAAAATATTTTCATCACATATAATTCTAAATAACAAAAACATTTCTCTATCACCTTAAATCCGATTTTGTTATTCACATTAAAAAAATTAATGGAAATATAACATATTAAAAACAACATTTTTTAATTATAAATGACTTTATATGAATATTCAAAGGGCGTCTCGTGCGATAATATTTTGAAATCGCCTTTTTTTATTTCAAAGCACATTTCGGTTTACATTTTTTTGTCGCACATCCTCAAAACGTATCACATTATAATATATAATATTATATTATATATATATATATATATATATATATATATATATATATACGTATATAAATTATATTCATTTCACAAATATGTGATTTCACGTAATGGAAAACCACAATAATCTCATGAGATTTCACGCGCATACACACACGATATGATGAAATTTATACTCGTATATATGAAAGTGAAAAAATAAATAAACGAGCGAGAAAAAAGAAAAGCTAAAGGTATAAAAACGGATTAAATCCTGTTTTTTCCATATATATATATATATATATATATATATATATATATATATATATATATATATATATATATATATATATATATATTTATCGCATTAAAATTCAACTGACAATTTCGAAATACGTGAAGGGAAAGATTGTTTGCATTTTTATAAGTCGCCTATTGGGATTGCTTTATCGGTTTCGATTTGCTGAATACGAAATGAATTTTCGAACGAACGACGTGCTGATAAAATAAAATGAGAAATTAAACTGGAAAATACATTTTGGAAAATCTCGTTTCGTGTAAATATATTATAAATGCGTAACGCGCTCAGCTGCCGAATTATTTTTCCACCGATTATCTGCACATTCGCAACATTGCCTATTCGCACTGCGACATGAAAAACGCAACAACTCAACAAATAATCTTAATTTCACGTCCTAAATAAATATATAATTGTTCCATAGATCACATTCAATTCTGATTACAAAGAATATTATTATAATTAATTTTAATTTATATACTGAATTCAAAAGACCTACTAAATAATTATACGATATACTTATATAAAAGCAAAGGTCGAAGTTTCAAGATAGTATCTTAGTCTTTCGTTTTAGGGGGTGAAACAAAGAAGAAGTTTCCATTGAACCTATCGAACCTCGGGCAAATCCGTGAATTCAAACTAATCGTTGGTATAAAAGTGGCCACCTCAGAAAGCTGCGAAAGTATATCTCGTATATTTACCATCCAATACTTGATAATAAATAGTATATTTATATATAAATTCTTGAAAAGATTTATTCTAATACTTTTTTAAAGTAATAACGATTTTCACGTGAAAATTTAAAATTTAATGTGCTGTTTCATTGTCTTTTCTTTTACCTAATGCATTTCTCTTGTAACATTTGCTATTTCAAATTGAACACTTTTAAATTTTTATTATTATTGCCACTCTTTATTACTCAATGCAATATATATAAATTACATATTTTTTAATAATAAAAATTGATTAAAAAGGCATAATTTTAATTCACATTTAAGTAGTATTTTTTTTAATATTTAAATAATTTATATATACTAAATATAAATCTGAAACGTGTCTTTTTGTTATTATATTGAATATGTTGAATAAAAAAACTCATCTTATTAAAATATACACGTTATAGTTACGATCGAACTTACTCGATGTCAATAATCGGTCTGCACAATATTCAATATGATCGTTGACCTACATTTTATCCTTTCATTTATATATATAACGGTAGACATTACGGAATATACAAAATAGTGTATATATATACACGTACAATAGAAGATTCCTAGATAAAAAAATATTTTGACCCGATTGCGTTCTCAACAAAACACATAAAGTTCGCAATTCTCTATTTCGCCGACCCGTAAATGCCTTGTATTCCGCACATACATAGTTACACAAAACAAAAAGAAAATCGACGATAAACATCGCAGTAAATGTGCGAAATTTTACGAAAACACGACACAAAAATCAAAACGATTTCAATCGTGTATCTATCTGTCGTTGATTTATTTCGAACCGAAATTGCGAATTGTAATCATCGGTTTCGGCCCTTGAACAAAAAAAAATATAGAAAACACCCCCGGTATCGTTGACATTGGTGGACATTTTCCAAAGAAGGTTTTTTCCGTCGACCGATAACGTTTCACTTTTCACGTTTAATTTTTGGGACAATACCCTATCGGCCGATACGTGTCTCGAATAGAACGCCAAGACACAAAGGGTACGACCCTAAAAAAGCTTAACGTTTGATATATATATATATATATATATATATATATATATATATATATATATACATTTCATTCAGAAAGCAATACGGCGTACATTACTTACGTACACGACTGTATATAAGTAATATACGCTCACAGCAGTCCCTTTATCGTTCGAGCACCATATGTTCTTTATTAATTTAATCAATTGTATCGATTCTGCTTTGTCGAATTTGCTAAGAAACCTCTTGCAAATTTCGATTTTATTCTTTTCGTTCAAATTATTTAATATATATATATATATATATATATATATATATATATATATATATATATATATAAATATACATATATGTGAAAGAAGATAAATGATTTTCGTATATAATTGTTCAATTACGTCACAATTAAGTTGTCATATCGATTTTATTGACGTAAATATATGCACCTTACTATAAAAAATATATCAATGTCAAATCTATATATTAATAATGTTAGGATAAAATTATATCTGATAGTGTATACATATATCATTATCGATATATAATATAACGTTCAACCAGTATACATCAATTTATATTAAATAAAATTATCTGTTATTAATTTTCTTCTATTTTAGATGGTGAAAATAATCCGTGTTTAACGAGAAAATGGACTCAATGGTCTCCATGTTCAAAGACATGCGGAAGAGGTATACAAAGTAAACAACGCTATTATGTAAATTCCCTTCTTGCTGAATCTAAAGGTTGTAATGAAATACTCACAGAGCGTAGAGAATGTTTCGGAGTCAGAAGGCATTGCAGGTAATTTGTTAAAAAATATTTTCATACTGTTTATAACGTGCTCCATGTTAATTAATTATTTGCGTATGTGTTCGATGTACGATTTCCATATTTAATGACATACAGTATATTGAACCAATATGCTTTTTGTTTCATATATAATGCATAAGTTATATCTATAATATGCTAATAAGTATAATCGATAAATTATAAGTCTTATCGACGAAATTCAAACATTTTTGCAACAAAATTAACAAATACATGATTTTCATTTTTATATTATATATTATATATTTTATATATCGATAATCACCGATCGCAAAAAAGAAGATTCAGTTATATTATCACTCACACTAGGTTTCTCTTTCAGTTTTTGTAACATCAATTTATTCTTTGACAGAAAAGAGTCCTTTTTGACACAAGCTTTAATTACATATCAAAAGAATCGATATTTTGCCTTAATAAAAATTCTCTTTCACGAGTGCTATCCCGGGATTCGATTAATAAAATAGATACGCATTATATATATATATATACATATATATATATATATATATATATATATATATATATATATATATATAATATTTATTAGTCTGTATATTATAATATTCATTATTCTTAATTTTATTATAAAATTTATATTAATAAAATTAAACTTTATATTTGTTATATTAATGCTTGTCTTAACTGAAACGATAATTCTTTCACGCGTTTGATTTTACACTTAAGTCGAATAGTTTTCCAAGACACACCTGTGTTACGAAGCCCGGAAAACTTTTCACTCAAATGATTTTCCGGCGCCGTGGAAACTTTTCAAGAATTATACACGTTCATATAAAATATACATACATACACACACACACACACATATATATATATATATATATATATATATATATATATATATATATATATATTTATATATATATATATATATATATATTTATATATATATATATATATATATATATATATATATATATATATATATATATATATAACGCATTCCCCCGGAGAATCAAATGAGAACATATCGTTCTATGAATTTTAGTAATTGGGAAACTTAGTTCGGCAATTCTCCAATATACACAAGGGATTTTTTTCCGATTAGATACCATCCACATTATTCAAGTCGTGATATATATTTATCGATAGTACTTTTTTCTATATTGTACATCTTTAATATATTTTTTATATTTAAAAATACATGTTTTTAAACATAATTTACCAATTAAGATTTGGCACCTTCGCTTCTTTGTTTCTTTTATCACTAGAAATTTAAGATATTTTTCCTTTATCGTTACGATTTTCCACAAAAGCCGAGCAAATCACGATAATGAATCCAATTTTACGGTTTGCTGGTTTCACAAAACGATTTTTGCCTCCAATCTTTATCCAGATAAGATCGTTAGACTCCAATCGCGGGTATTTATCGTTCGTTTCGAAATACTGTAGCATATTTTAGAACTTTATTTGTAAGAATTATAATTGCTAAACTTTACAGATTACATAGACTTAATATTTTTCAATAAATATTTCATATTTTTTACTTTAAATGTATAAAAAAATCTTATACTATTTTGATATATTTTATCAGATAAAATATGAATCATTTATTTAAATGTTGTTATAATAATATTAGAACGGGGTGCGAGAGTATAACTTATTGCGCGACATTGAGTCGGTTAATGTTGTAGCGGAGCGCTAGTAGTATCGTTCGAAAGATGGGACTATAAAATTTTATCTCGATATGGTTCAGTCGCCATCATGCATTGAAACAATAAAGAGCGTGTTTCACTCAGTTCGTGGAGAATGGAGAACGTCACCTAAGTGATTTAGTCTTCAAAACTACGTAAAACGAAAAAAAACTGATTCATACAATGGGTTTTATTATGTTTCAAAAAAGGAAGTTATACTGCCGCACGCACGGGCTTAATTAAAACGCTTCCGAAAGACGCACTGTATTATACAAAATATATAATATTGTATGATATAAATATATATATATATACCTTTATTAATGAGATTTTTAATTAATAGAACGCTTTTTACCCAGATAAGTTGGGTGTTATTTACGACAATTATAATACTGTATCGATAAATTGTAACTGCGAAGCAATATCAATAAAAGGAAATGGTTTTGGGTCGACAAATTTTAGACCCAATAGGAATATCACCCCCGTTTTCATGCATCAGTGCATCTTTTGCACGAAATTAACATGTAGTCTTAATTTAAAAAGCTTGTTCCGAAGTACGTAGCACGAAACGAAATCGTAACGTCGCGACATTTACGACCGCGACGAAATGTCGCTACGGCGTCCAACCGTGCGATAATATAAAGATTTGGTTCCTCGTTTCGTCGACACTTGAACGCTTCTTAATGGGGTCCTCAGTTTTAAATGTGACCCTCTTAACGACGATTTTCCCCTAAAGTGGAACGACTCCGTGGAGGATTTTCCTTTTTTATCTTCCTTTTCGTACAACACTCGTAGGTGTCTCTCAAGTCAGCACATCTAAAAATCCGACGTTACTACATACACTACGACGGTCTCAGTTCGATTTGACATAATGTGTTCCATTTTATATATACTGTCTATTCTCTCATTCTGGTTCCAATGATAAGTTCAAATTCTTTTATCCTCTACGTACCCATCTAAGTTAATAGTGTACACGGTTTTTCAAATATACTTAATATTTTTTATAAATTTAAATATAAACATATCTTTGTATTAAAAACTGTACGATTAATGTTTGGAAAATCAATAATAGAAATTACATTAGTCAAACAAAATGTTGCGGTTTAAGGGCACCTTCAGAGTATGAACCGGATCCAGCACAAAGAACAGGCCCATGCGCTTTAACCCAATGGTCCGCGTGGTCATCCTGTACAGGAAAATGTACAATGGGAAATAAAACTAGATCGAGGAAATTTAGACACAAAGGCGCTTTTAAAAAGTGCCATCAAGGATACAGAACTCGACCGATTCTTCAACAGACAATACCATGTTTTGGTGTTGGCGAAGATTGTCCGGATATTGATATTTCTGAGTAAAAAACAAAAGCTCCCTAATTTTTCAATTTTATTTTCGTTATAGAAAAAAATATATAATTTCTCTTTTTTGCGTTTTTTTTTGTTACATATATTATTCTTTATTTATATATTATTTTATGCACGATTTATATTAATGTTTATTTATAAATATTGTCACAATTCAAAATTAAATCTAATGTTAGTATAATTCGTTTATTGGACACACTTTAGAATCTAAAATAAATTTATTCCAAAGAAAGTACTCGTAAATAATATTATCCTTATTTGTTTTTCATCAGAAATAGGATTTAGAAATTAATTTCAACTTCTACTATTTCCTTTCAAAAATTCGTACTTAGTAATTTCAAAATAAAATTATTTCTATATATACATATTTTTTACATATATTATGTTTAACAAAAATATAAAGATAATATATTATATATTAATATTTTCTTAAAATTGAATATTTAAACTTTTTAAAAGTAATAACTTTAAAATACAATAAAGAAAGACGTGTTAAAAAACATTTTTAATATAATATATAAAAAAGAATCATTCTCATATAAAAATCAGTAATTAATCACTGTGCATTATTCGTAAGAAAAATAATTAATCACATCACGTTTTGGCTAGTAATATTAATTTGAAAATCTTTTTCTCTTATATATTTATACTTTATATAAAACTCATGATAAATTAAGAAAAACAGCACGACTTTTAGCTTTGACGATTATTTATCTTCTTAACACTACAATATTCATTATATACATGACTTTTCTTATTTTTATTTTTTTAATATGTTTAAATTAATTAATTTTATATATTTTTTCTCATTATTGTGATATATTATAATTATTATGTATTATATATATTCATTGTTTTTTTACATAGTTTGGATGATTCAAATGACAATAATGATGCAAATTGCCCTCTTAGTGAATGGACAGATTGGTCAGTTTGTTCAGTCACTTGTGGAAATGGGAAAGTCAGCAGAACAAGAAAACTTTTAACAGGACCAAAAGCTATCGGATTAGTTGAGAACAATATAAAAAAACCGAAAAGAATCTATAATTGGGCTGATGTAATTGATTAATAATATAAATGTACAATAGTACAATTCCAAATATTGATATTAATTTCATCATTTATTTAACCACAGGACAGCAATGAAGAGGATGAAGAAGAAGATGTCATTAAAGAAGAAACTGTTAATGTCGTTACTGATGATCGATGTGAAAATGTACCATTGTTTGAAGAGGCCGAATGTGAAGCAGCTCTACCAAGTTGTGAAATAAATGAAAACGATGCCAGAAGTATGTTAGAAATAATGTCATCAAATTATTTTACTAAATCCTACTAACATAATTCATTAGATATAATAGCGTTAACAAATATTAACAGCATGCAATTTTCAGTGATCTGTAGCCTTCCTAAATCGGTCGGTCCTTGCAGAGGATATATGGAAAGGTGGTTCTTCGATATTTCGTCTAAAACTTGCGAACCATTCGGTTATACAGGTTGTCAAGGAAATAGAAATAATTTCAAAACATATCAAGAATGTTCACGCATTTGTCGTTCATACAAAGGTTGCTTAACATTGTATATCTATATACGATAAAAACAAAATTTGTTTCATTTTTTTTATCTTTGGACGCTGCCCTAACAGAAGACTTGCGCAGAATCGAAAATATTTTAGAAGAAGACACGGATGAAAGCGAGGACAGTTTGTCGATATCTTCAAATAGAACTTTTTACGATATCACCATGCAAGATGAAACATCTAGCAATTTCTACGGTAGAGAAAAAAAATATTCGCAATCATTATTCCCCATATTTTCTTTTCAGATGCGTAACGAGACGTATAATTCAAAAAAAAAAGTTGTAATCGTATTATTTAATTTCCAGATATGAATCATTTAAACGGTGGTTTGCAATCGTTCAGTCATACGAAACAGAATCCACTCATTGGTCCCATAAATTCCAAAGGTCCGGGACGTCCGTTCGATGAAAATGGGGATGAATCGAATGAAGAATCGCCTTATTCGGGAGCGAATTCGAAAGGACATAACAACCAAAGAAACGAATATGGCTATTCATCTCATAAACATCCAAATCATAGACCACATCATGTTAGACCGAATTATGACGATTCTTTCTCTCAAAATCACGTAGCGGAAGAGGCTTATGGTGGTGTCAGGAATTGTCAATTGTCCAAATGGAGCGATTGGAGTAAATGTAACACGACTTGCGGCGAAGGCTATAAACACAGATCAAGAGCAATCATTGTAATATCATCTTCTAATTTTTTAATCTTATATTAATCGATTTATTTTTTTTTATATTTCAATTATTTTATTAGCAAGAAGCTATAAATGGCGGACGCAGTTGTCCTAAGAAATTACAACAGAAAAAGAGATGCTATGGCAGACAATGTCATAATTATCAAGATATAGAACGTGATGCTTTAATTCCCATATCGGAAACAGGAAATATTGAAAGCGGTGAGCTATATATTTAATTCAATTAATAATAATAATAAATATATGTTAATAGAAATCCAATATTTAAATTTTATTACAATCCTTAATATAATCATGAAATTTTAATTTTTTATAATATTTTACGCCATCGTAAAGATAACACTTACAATCATTGCAGAAAATATCAATTTTGTTCAATATTTCCCTTTCAATTAAAATTAGTTTATGTAATTCCAAAACTTGTTTTAAGTATATAAACATTTATATTCTTCCTTTTGAAACATTAGTTTGATTTATATCGTATATATTTTATGTAAATATGGTTACTTTCTAATATTTATTAATTCATATATGTTATTCGAAAGTTTTTCACAAATATGAATTTGGTTTTTCCTCTTATCTTTTTATAGTGGACTGCGTCCTGTCCGAATGGTCACCGTGGAGTTCGTGTACGGAAACTTGTGGATCCAGATCAGTTAAACAAAGAACGAAAAAGATCCTTCAGGCACCTTCGGGTCGGGGAGCTCCTTGCGAACTCAGACTGGAGAGAGTCAACTGCGAACTGATGCCATGTCCGCTGTACTGAAAATTTTAAGTAAATAAAAAAATATATGATACCATTCGTTATAAATATTTTGTATATAGATATTCGAAACCAAACAACAAAAATAACGTGCGTGTTGTTTTCTTTTTTTTTTTTTAATGAAAATTCGTAGAAGAGAGCACTTATGAATGTGACAATATGTTCTTTTAGCAAAAAAATATATAGAATGTATTAAACGATCAAAATTCATAGGATGCAAATGATAAAATCATAAAGAGAATTTCCATTCGCACACATATAAAATATATTAATTTAAAAAAATATTAAATTTATTTCATTTTGAAATTTTAAAACACTCGTCCTTTTTAGGATCTCTTATGAAAAAACAAAATATCAATTGAAAAGGTCGGTTTATTTACGATAATTATTCTTTTTTGCTTATTTATAATACATAGATATTTTGCAATATTTTTCTAGAATTAAAACAAACACATGTTCACGCAATGCTTGTATATAAGTTTTGGTAAGAAAAAATATCTTAGGTTAAATAAAATATGTATGCACTTTTTATAAGAATGTACATATAATTATATCAATTGCAAATTTTTGCATATTTTTTCATTTTTCGAAAAAAGAAATCAAAAAAATTCAACTATTATGCTGTGTTGCTTTTAATTATGTTATATATATATATATATATATATATATATATATATATATATAGTATAAAATTAAATATTGTAAATTAAAAAAAATATCATATCAAGCGAATGAAGTGATATGTCTCTTAGTGTATAAAATATGATATCATGAAACGGCATATTTGAATGCTTTCTAAATGAAAATTTTATACGAAATGATACACTATTTATATAGTATAGGAGTGATATTTTTATAAAAATTGACAAAAAATGTCTTTGATGCTTAAGTAAAAAATTTTGTAATACATTTTTTTTCGTTTTTAATTTTAGAGCACTTATAATTTATATGCACAAGTGCTAAATTTTATTCAAATAACTTTAAGTTTTTCGTGAGTATTATTTTAATTAAAAATTATATTAAATATAATAATATTAGAGATTTCGTAAACATTTCAATATTATGTATTTATAACCATATTTTTTGTTCACTATAGACATATTGATATAGTCTTCCATAATATATATACACATATATATAAAAGATTTTTGGATATTTAAATGATATTCGGACAAAACATATGTATATATATATACCAATTTTTTCTCCAAAAGTATTTTTGTAAATTAAGTAATAAAATCATTTTTATATATCACTTACAATTATTTTATATTTCTATCACTTTGTTTTTTAAAACATTTTTTTTCATTAATCGAACATTTACATTGCAATAAATCAGACATTTAAATATCGAATTTATGTTTAACTTTGATTTATTTTATCTGATAGAAGTGTACAATATTATAAAAAAAATGTTCTAAATATTCATATTATATTATGAAAATAAATTTTCAACGAATATGGTATGCATATTTCACGTGATAATGAAAATCATAAAGATTTTCTATAAATAGGAATTAATTTCGTTTTAACTCAAACGGGTTATTAACATTTATATTAGATCTGTAATTTCATGTTGAATTTGACATGTGAAAGATGAAAGGAATGACAATAAGAAATCCTTTATAATGAAACGATTGTACATATAATATAAAATGTGAATGATCTAAATTGTGTTGTAATTATTATGATGACTAAAAAATATTATTAAAACACGTTTTTCATTTCAATGATAATATTTGTTTTTATTTATCAATATTTCATTTAATTAAAAATATGAATCACACTCGAATCATGTTGAATCAAAATATTGCATAAGAGTACTTATTATTATTGCTTCAATTTACACATTGTTTATAAGAAAAATATATCAAAAAATATATTACCATTTTAAAGAATTTTCAAGTGCTCTCAAAAATTTAGCTGCTTTCGTACCTGAGAAATGATGAATTTTTAAAAATATCAGCTACATGCGTTAAAAATTAAAGAAAACATATTTAAAACCATTTTCATTATTAAAAATATATAATATTAATTTTCAATCAATCAAAATTTATCCATATACGTATAAAATGTGCCTTAACGATATTTGCAACACGAGCCTAAAAGGATAAAAGGCAAGGTGTGTTACGGAAGGCACTTAAAACGAATCCATTTAATATAAAATGTGCATGAAGATGAAAGGGTAAAGGGTCCTTCATATAACCAGAATAAAACAAAGATTTCGACTCGTCGTTAATTGAAAATTTATTACGAAAATCTTTAACACTCGAAATTTGGTTCATCGATTCGATTTTCCAAAGAGAGGCATTCGCACACATTAACAATTTATATACAATGGATACTCTTTTAGATAAGATTTTATCTTGAAAATACCTTTTTTACTTCGATAATAGGATCGTTTCAGCATGAAGGGAATTGTGGGATTAAAAATTTGCAGTAAAAAAGGTACGTGATTATCTTAATAATACAACCTTCCATCTGATTATCCCGTCGCATGACTACAAAACAACATTTTTTTTTGATAGAAAATGACTCAAATTTTAATTATTAAACAAATTGTGATTAAAAAAACGTAAATTAAATTTTCATAATCTGCTGATTTAAGATTATGAAGATGCAATAAAGAATTTTTGCTGCAATGAAGATTTTACCTCCTTTATGTTCAAAATACACATATATTATGCGTAATAATATCTCTTATGATTTACTCTTTTATGAGATAATTAAAGTCGTTCAAATATGTGAACGTTATTAAGTCTAATTCATTAAATATCAACATCATAAAAATGAATAATACAATAATACCATAATTAAATTATCGTTAACCTTTGTTAATAATTTAATAATATTCATCAATATTTTCTTTGCATTTCTGATAAACCAATTAATGGCAATACTTTTGTATTCTTAATAACGAATGCAATTAAATTAGTTTTATTATATATGAAGTAAGACAATTATTGTGATATATATATATATATATATATATATATATATAATCTCATCGATATTTATATTTTTTTTCTATAATAACCTATCTTAGACATATTTTGTAAATATTTTGAATATAAAAAGAACGTGTTTGAGATTTTTTCTGCATTGATAAATTTTATACACGGCATCGAAACGGGCCAAGGAAATCGTTAGAGGGGAAAATTCGAAAGCAACCATTGAAAGTGATTTATCGGGTCAAACTGTTACGGAAGCCTTTCATTTCCACAACACCATACGAGCACAAGAAACTGGAACACCTCGACAGATATTATACACCGTCTTTTTTTTTCCTTTCCTTTCTTTACTTTCTCTCGATACATTACCATCGTGCTAAAAATGGAATCTCGCGAGATATTATTAAGTCGAAAAAGGTGAGAAAAATAAGATAAATAGTAGTTCAGGGGATGAAACGGCGAAGAGGTTAGCGGAAAAAAGAGAGACTCTTGTCGTATTTTTTTTTTCAATCAATCAATATAATGTGTCGCTTTTAAAGTTGCCACTTTCATCTCTTTTTTCTGGTTCTATTTTTTTTTTGGCTCTTTTTTGTCAACGCAGTGATGAAAAGCTGTATTAAGATGAAAAATTCTCGCTTTTGAATGGACGCTTCGAGCAAAACTGCTGAGACGAAAACACTTGTAATATAAAAACTGATACAAGCAAAATAAAATATATAAAATATTTTCATATTTATAATATGGCTTATTTTTAACGAAATATTATAAAAATTTTAATAAGAAATATACTTAAAAAAAATTATGTATATAATTTCAGTTTTATTTTACGAAGCAATAATTATTTATTCGACATAAAAATGTAAATAAAATTATATTCCACACAATCACATATTATAAAGAAATTTATACATTTATATATAGTAAAAGAAAATTTTATTCAAAATAAGATAAAGATAAAAATAGGGGTCGGACACAAAAGCCAGACGTTCGCACAGATGTGATATTAGCAAATAGGTGCTGATAGAACCTTTTTTCCGGGAAAACTAGACTTTCGCCATATGAACGAGGTAAATGTTCTTCTTCAGTCAGAATGAAATATAAAGCGTCAAAACGAGAGAATCCCAAAGGTAATATAATTCCGTAATATCCCGCACGCCGGGGATAAACGTTACCTTTCAGACCCACGGGAACCATAATAAGCACACTTCTGGGAAACTCGGAATATGGGATATTCGCCGGTTAGTTACTAACTATTTCAAAATTTAACTGGATATAACCGAAGAAAAAATAAAGAGAGAAAAGTTTCTCTTTTTATTTCTCCATGGAAAAGTTTATTTAGCTCTTGAATTCCCTCCATGTTATACACATACATATATATGTATGTATATATTAATATATATATGGTATATATATATTATGTGTATATATATATATATATATATATATATATATATATATATATATATATATGTATATTGACAAAAATATAAAATAAAATGTTTTTTGCGATATAAAATTTTATATTAAATTTTCTACTGTAATAAAATATATTTTAACTTAATTTTTAACATAAATAAATATACAGCAATATGATAAAAATTAAATCAAAAAATCTTGAAAATGTTAATATTATTTATGAAATATATACATTCTAATGAAAGATATACAGTCTTAATCGTTTCATAAAAGTTAATAAATAAAATGAAAAATGGCTTCTATAAAAAAATAAAATCGACATGAATATATATGAATAAAATATTAATTTCCTGTTTAGTATATTTTCTGACGTTTCTTCAGTGAAAATATTGTAATCTTTTCTTGAAACATTTTATATCCGCACGGAAGGCGAGCATTTTAATTCGTTTTTCAGCTTTTCTTTCGTTATTTTTCATTTTACTTCATTTACTCGGTAAAAAAAAATTGAAAAAGACGAATATAAATATTAAACATAAACACAAAAATTCATTATTAAATTATCGAACTATAGAAATATAAGCATCCTAAAACAATATAAATTATTTCAGTAGCATCTAAGTATAACATTTAATTTAATCTATTCATCCATATATATTTTTTTAAATTAATATGTCAAATTTGCATCTTTCATTGTTGATTTAGTTTCTCATGCATTTCCCTTAGTTAAATTAACACGTATTATTTGAACAATAGATCATCAATATTTGCGGATTCAAATTGTTCCATTGTACTACAATATATCGAGCTAAATCACGTGCCACCACAACTGAATATAACAACAATATACAATATTTAATATAATAGTCGAAAATATCGATTTTTAATTTTATAACTTATACTAAAAGTTGCACAAACATCAGACATTTCGGAATAAAAATAAATAAAACAGTATCATGAAAAATACTTTCAACTACAAATTGATATTCTTTGTATATAAAAGGTGAGACAAAATTCATTTATGGCAAACTCCAACGACGCAAAAGACTCTAAGAAATTCATCGGTATTCGTTCGGAATTTCAAATTGAAACTTGTTGATGATAAAAGCTCGGGGTGAAAAGAAACGCGAAGGACCTTCAAGTAGCTGATAGTGCACGCTCGCACAACGTCCTCTTTCACTTTTTCTTACATTTTTCCACGTCCATCTTTTTCTTTATTTTTGCTCCTTCCGTCTTCTGTATATATATATACATATATATATATATATATATATATATATATATATATATATATATATATATAATATGTATATATTTTTTGCGATACTTTTCCTCTTTTTATTTTTTTTAGTCCTTGTGTCTTATTTGCGAGGATGCGAATTTTCGGCGCTGTTGTGTGAAGGACATTTGCGACGATGGGGTAAATTTTGAAATTTCGTTTCCGTCGGATGTACGGGAAATGGAAAAACTTTTGCGTTCGGTCGTATCATACATTTTAATATGTAAAACGGCTCGAAAACGTAATTTATGTCTCGGAAACACGTCGCTCTTATCCTTTTTTTTTTTTCATCCTTTATTTTTTTTTCCTTTCATCCTTTGACATTGTTTCGTTTATAGTTATTTTTGTTTATCTTGTGCGTTACCTGAAACTGATATTGCAAATATAAGTTCGCGTGAAACTTATAAATTTTTTAAAACGTATAGTTAAATTACGCTATTATATATATTTACAACAAATATATGTATAACAATTTACCATGTAATAAAAATATTTATACTTTATATTACAAACAAAAAACTATTTAGTTATCAAATATTCAACTAATATTTAATCATATAATTGACATAAATAATTTCCATCTTACTATAAAGATTATAATCATGTATTATACATATACTACTGTGATTAAAAAGTAAGGTGAAATTGACATTTAAAAATCCCGAAAATTTGGAAGTCAGGTAAACTTTTTTTTTTTTCTTAAGTTGAAAGGATTGTCTATAACATTTTCCAAACGTCTGTTTGTGAAAAGGTTTAATTATCTCCAACTTACACATATTTTTACAACTCTTGGTTCCTTCTTGCACCAAGTCAAAAACTCAACTCATATCTTTCGCAACCACTGTATTTGCGTGATTTGACTCCGTGCGATTTCTGGCTATTCAGCAAACTCAAAAGACCAATGCGGGAACGCCGTTTTGACACGATTGAGGCGATAAAAACCAAATCGAAGAAGGTCTTGAAGGTTATACTGGAAAAAAACTATTCCAACTGTTTCGAGGACTGGAAAAAGCGTTGACAAAAATGCATTTTATCGGACGGCGATTACTTTGAAGCAATGAAATTGATTTGGAAAAATATATAGTGCTATAAAAAAATGATTACAATTTTATTACTACGTCGCAAATAAATTGAAATAAAACATGTTATATCATAATATAATAGAAAAATCGCTTTGAAACTAAACAAAAAAAAAACACAATATATACAAATATAATAGTTGTAAACTTAATTTAACTAAAGAAGTGGGCATAACGAAGTTGGTTTCTAAATTATTCAGCAATATTTCAAGCAATTAGCGAAAGTCCAGACTTTAAGTGAAATTTACGAGGGCAAAGCTTACCTATTCTCGTTTGCTTGTGCTAACTTATAATACGGCATACCGTTAAAATTTCATATGCCTTTGTTTTATAATATTCGCTGCACTGAACTTTCCCTAATTACCGTCAATACAATACACGTATACGTGTTCGAAACTTTAAATTATAATTTTCAACACAATAACCACTGATTATATATGTGGAAAAAAAAACTTTTTGTTCCAAATTCGTCCTTTCATCTGGAAAATTCTCGTTCGTGTACTATATATATATATATATATATATATATATATATATATATATATATAATAGATTTTAATATAATATTAAATATCAGAACAAGTGTTTAAGTCGATCATAATGGACGTCAAGAGTTTCTTATTGTGCGAAATTTTCGCGCGATAAACAAGGTTTAATTGAGAGGAAAACATGAAAATCTTTCCTATGGTGGAAAATCACGCACAGATTCTTCCAGCACATAACAATAACGTGCACTGATTTATGTGCGTCGACGCGAAAATTCATAAATTTATGGATGCGAAAGGTGAAATGTACGCCACAAGAGGTAATGATATTTATTGCCAACACTTCGTATAAATAAAAAGGACGTCCGACAAAAGGGGTAGAGGTTTCAAAGGAGATCATAAATAAATCCGTATTCGATTTTTTTTTCCTTTATTTTTATTATTATTCTTCGGGGTGGGTTCGAAAAGAGTCTAACTGACCTGTCGTCGAATGGCAACAACGCGTGCCGTTTCATAAATCACGTCGTCGAAAAAGCGTCGTAATTCGAAAACTTTTCACAATGCGTTCACGCCGGTGAAAAGCGTTCATATACGCGCGGCCAATGTTTTAAGATCCGATTGTTAGAAAATAAAAGCGTAAAATTGAAAATGGACCGACGGACGTGATCGTTTCATTTCGTCTGCGTGAACTTTAAAAATAAAAATCTCAAAAATTTTAAAAGAATGTGTTATTTTCAGATCAATTGTCAAAAAAATATAGCTACATATATATATATATTAAAAACAAAAAAAAATATTTAATAAAATCAATACATTATTCCATTGAATTGTTGATGTAAAAAAAAATGGTACTTTAAAAAAAAATTACCATTATTATTAATGTGCATTATAGGGTTGCATGTTTCAATACGTTTGATGTGATACTTTATTTTTATGTATTGCAACATGAAAATGGCAACAATAACGTTTCATAATTCCAGCTTGAATACAATGTTATGATAGTCCATTGTAATAACCATAAAACCGCTTGAATATCAAAATACTGAATATTTCCAAACGTACAAACGTAATATGTAAATTATCGGATTATATATTATGTTTTCATAACATGGAGTGCAATATTTGATACGGTTATTCAATTATACTTCAACTCTATTGCGTTGTTTAATATGTATATTAATATTATTAATTCGTAACTAAAATTTTATTGAGAAAATTATAAAAAAAAAGAAAAATTGTTAATACTGTGATGAGAGAAATGTTGCAATGTAGAGATAATAATGAAAAATTATCGTTTCACAAAGAAAACGTTTCTATACAAACAATATTGTCCTGAAAATATGAATATAAATGATCGAGTAGAAAATTGATCCTTCCGAAATTTATATACTGAATAATTAGAATATATATTTGAGTGAAATATATCATCAATTTTTATACAATTAACAATACGCTGAATATAAATAATGTCTGAAATATTTCAAAATTAATTACTAAGATTATTATTCATCCAAATTGTGCGCAAAAAACAAATGCGATTATAGTAATATTTTTCAATATATCATAATAATATAATTGAAATAATATCAGCGTTTCTCAATCTTTTACAATTTGTTATCCACTAACAATAATTAACTTTATACATTATTTTATATATACAATTTTTTTTGAAACATTAAAAGTTAAAATTATAAATTATTTCAACAGAAAAAAGTTTGAAAGGATGTGAAAGAAGAAGTTAGAAATTGGTTGAAGGAACTAACCTTATATGAAGGATCTTAGAACCAAGAAAAGTGTATCAAACTACTTGAATTTTTTTAAATAATACATACATGTATTTTTGTATAATATTTGTTAGTAAATTCTTTGCAAATTAAAATGACAATGAAAAAATGGTAAAATTAAATAAATTAAAGATTTTCATTGTTCAGTCTCTAATGAACGAATTTACTTTAAGATATAAAGAATTCGAAAAATCTTAATTTAAATGTTTTCGAGTGACTGAATTCAGAATATATTGAAACGATATTGAGATTATTAATTAAAATGATTACATATAAATCAAAACTCTGAAACACGTATGTTTTTATCATTTTTTCTTAATTAAAAACTGTAGAAAAACGTCGACAACGTGATAAATAATATTTGTAATTTTTATTTTTACACATAAAAAAAGGTTTAATCGTCGCTCTCATATACGATCATTAGATTCAACACAATAATCTAGTATGTAATGTATATTAGAATGTATGCGTTTCGTAGAATTGAATCTTAGACTATAGCAATGAGTATCAAGTCGACTCAGAGCTTAATCCTGCAGACGGCTAATCCTGTAATTGCGAACCGAGCACAAATCTCGGAAACAAGGACAATATCCAGCTGTTAAATGTTTCTTACAACTGTCAACAGAAAACAGTCTTCTCATGGAAGGCACGTTCGAAATTTGCTACGGTTAAGCTTCGTAAAAGACGAACACTCTTTCTAAATCTCCTCCTATTATTGCTTTCTTGTAATTACATCGCACGTTGTGTACAATTTTACAGAACGTTTTATGTGATTAGCCATTTATTAAGAAAATCATCAATTATAATTTATAAAAAAAAAATATAAATATATATATATATATATAATAATTTTTCTCTTATATCAAAGGTAGCACGAAAATATTCATATCAAATTTTTAAAATTATATATTTATATTTAATGTATATAATGTAAATATTTAGTAGGAAGTTTAAAAGGAAATAGGTACATTATTAAAGAAAATGAAAATATATATAGTTTATAAGTATGTGAGGATTTATTAAGTCTTAAAATATTATATAACTACTAATATAATGTATAAATATTAAAATAAATATAGCATTACCACTTTGCAGATTATTTTATTATAATTATTATATATAATGTCGACTTATAAGTATATCAAAAATTTAAATTCAGTTGGAAAAATCTTCTAAAGTAAATTATTCAATGTATACGTGAAAAAAATATCATATAAAGTGATAATTATTATAAATTGATTTTTTTTTATAATAAAAGAAGGACTTGGTGGAGAATTATTTGTTTAAAGGATGATGCATTAAGATTATTTGAAAATCTTTAAATAATCTAAAAGACTTTAAAACAAAAGTCCTAAATTTTTAAATCGAACCTTAAAAAGGGTTCTCAGACAAAAAAAACTTAAAAAAACAATTTTTCAAGAACATAACTTTAAAAAGCTGCACAATTGGTCATCTTATTTCATCATACAAAAATAAAAAAAATATATCGTAAAAATTACATAATAAAGAAAAACTTTTCTAAACGAATACAATATTCATATATCTATTATGAATGTAAATTTTTCACATATTTCACTAACCGTTACATTATATAAATATACTATACATAAAATATTATTCATATATATATATATATATATATATATATATATATATATATATATAAAATATTACAATACGAAAAGTTTGTATTTCGAATAACATTCAGCAGACCGCAATCGAGTCTTAAAACCGAACTGCAAAAGGGGGTAGCCAACGGTTAAAGTTCGAAGGGCTTTATTTATATTCGCGAAACACGAACATAACATAACTCACACGAATGTATCGAAATCCCAAGGTTTCATCGGTGTGAGTTTCAATGTTCAGTACTAAGGGATGAGGTATGGTCGGATGAAACTGGCACATTCATCTGCAGGAAATCCCTCATTTCAGGCAAATCTCTCCTGATCCCGTTTCGATTTGAAGTTTTACTCTCGTACACTAAAATTTGGTATATCGAGAGGTGAAAGCGAGATGGAAATAGGAAAATCGTATAACCTGAGGGTGGAAACATTTCGAGTCTCTTGATCCCCGACCGACATAATTTTACTATAGTGATATGTTTGCCACTTCCGCTACATAACTAGTAACAGGAAAAGTCTATGAACATAACAACCTAACGTAATACACTCGTATATTTTCACATACGTCTGAACATATTCAAAGAAATAAACAGAGATAACATTTTTCTATATACGAATATATTTTTCACTGTATCAGATTTAAAAATATCGACAAATCTATAAGACATTTTTTTCAATTTATATATATATATATATATATATATATATATATATATATATATATATATATATATATATATATATATATATATATATATAAATAATTAGAAATATATCAAATATATAAATATAAAATATCGTATTTTTTTATATAAATATATATAGAATTCCGAGAAATATATTTCTCAATATGATAACATACACACGTAAAAATAGAATACAAGTCAACGAAGCTAGTATATGAAAAAAAAATCTTTTGTCAAAGGCTGTACAATACTCGATTGTGAATATAAACGAATGGAAAAAGGAGGTAAAAAAAATGAGGAAAAACACTGAAATACAGATATGCAAGAAATATTTGATTTTTAGCATATTTTTCAGAATTTACCCGAATTCTCGGAACGGCGCATAATTTCTATGTTGTTTTAGCTTCTGCGAATATGAAAAACAAGGTAAAAAAAAAAAATCTCAAATATTTAATATCGTATTTGTAAACATACATACGTATATTTATTTATATAAACGTGTTTATAATTAAAATTTTGTAATAATAAAACAAATTTTATTTAATGCAATCGAAGATATACCATCTGTTGTTTGGTGATTTCATTGTTTCATAGTTCGATAACCAATATTGTTCCGCATACCATTAATTGAGGAACGCCAATTTGGATTTTGGTATATTGAAATTTCGACAAACTTTCAACACAATACACGTCTATAATATAGATCCGAATTCTGAACATTGTCATAGACGAAAGTCTGCAAAACTTCAAATTCGATTCACACACAGACGAAACACGGATTTTAACGACGCCGAATATACGATTAAATACGATTTTCTCTGTGAAACATGACGCTGGTTTTTTTTTTCTTCTCTTTCGCGTATCTTTGTGACGCATTGCAGTTGAACACGGAGAGCTTTAATCTCGGCCCGAAAACACCGCAAGCTCATTTCAAAAGTGAAAAAAATCTATAAACAAAAATATGTTGTTTGCATATCACATTTTCAACATACTTCGACATATTATTTTTTTAATAAAAAAAATATCAAAATTTCACCGAATATTTTGACTATAATATTATGAAAAATATTATATAATAATACAAATACAAATAAATTCCTGGATAACTAGAAATTATTGAAGATTTTTCTCACTTCCGAAATGATCAAAAACTATCGGTTTAATTTATTGCCACTGGTAAAAAACTTATATATATATATATATATATATATATATATATATATATATATATATATATATATATATATATACAAGGCAGACGAGTAAAACTCGGTTTTAAAACGGAACGTGAGCTTTTCGCGCACGTGAAAAGTGTCAATATTTTCCAATTTTTTTTCTCGTAATTCTTTTTCTTTTGCGGCTCGATTTCACCGCATTACGATAGAGAAATTCGTCATATTTATAAAATGCTCGAAGTAACGGAAGTATAAATCATTGAACGGTGCGATGCTTTAATCGACTATCGCCGTCGTAAATAATGCGAACGATTTAAACTTTTCCCATTTAGCGAAAATGTGTTTTAAAGAAAGCTTTCATTCGATATCGCATTTTCTAGTATTCTATATAATAAAATATTATTGTTATATATCGAATAATTTGTTTTACACAGCATACATACACACATATATATATATATATATATATATATATATATATATATATATATAAGTTGTTCGGAATATAAATGTCTTTTTATTAACAACTAACACATTAAATTTAAATTAAATAAAACAACAACCGAAACCATTCTCGTTATATGATTTAGAGAACTGAAATAAATTAAATTTATTATTTTTAATTTTCTTTTCTCATTTCTTTCTACGTATTTTTTTAATTACAAACTTTTTCTTAATTTAAACTTTAAATTGATTGCCCTAGAGTAAATACAAAAAAAAAACTTTATTCCTAATATCTCAATTCTGGTAACTTTAGATGTATATGAACAGTTCATACGATTAATGACACACTCGCACATACATGAATTATATAACATATATTATTTGTATGAATTAATTAAAATTACACTTTAAAAAAGATATCATTAATTGCAAAGCTGCAAAGAATTTTTTACCTTACTATTTAGTATTTGATATTATTTAGGATAAAAGCATGTTGGAGATCTCGTTACGTCTACGCCAAAGTTCTTATGGTGAAGCGATGGCTTTTGTAATACACTATGGTACTTTAGGTCATCTTCGAACTTTATATATATATATATATATATATATATATATATATATATATATATATATATGTCATCCTCTCTCGTTAGCGACGACAACATCTCCTCACTTCTTACAGGTATTTCACTAATGATGTGGCGAAAGTAACAACACCACTAAAACTCGTTACACGCTCAAAACTCCACTTGTTGTTACGGTGACCGAATATTATTTTGTAATATTCATCAAACCCTTAGCTTCTAGTCGCAGATACATGAACTGAGCTCATATGAAAATTATTAAAATCGCGTATAATAAAGCCTAGAAAGGCATCTGCCAGACGAAATTATCCAGATTAATCGAGCCCCGTCTCAATCTGTCGTGTACTCATCGCGTGTGACTAAAATTAATTTGCATATAATTAACAATTAAGATGTAAAACGGTTAAAGCGCTAAATATTCCAAAGATTAACATATGGAAAATTTAATTGACAAATTATTTCAAACCGAAACGTAGTTACGAAACATTCACAGATGTCAATTCTCAACATTTACCTTTGATAATAATGAGTTCACATTTTTCAACATTCGTATATTTTTTTCATCATTTTAAAATATTACTTCTCACTACTGTTATTCTATTTCTCATACAAAAATATTTTTATAATACAACATTGAACTATATATTGTGACATATTTAAGTACACGTGCGATATATCGATTTAAAAACACGATATAAAATCTTTCAAGTAAACAATATTTTATAAGCGAACGCGTTGAATTTAAAAATACTTTATATTACCGTTGCAAAAGCAACACTTTAGACATGTTGTCTTTATGTAGGAAAACGTTACCTTTTTTTTTTGTATTTTACGATTTTGTATATAATCGTAAAATTTCAATAGGGTAGTGCCTCGGTTCTTCGGCAAGTGAAATATATTTTTCGTTTATATAGGGAAACAAGTGGAACAAAAGTAGCAAAATAAAATTGAAACCTCTTGCAAAACAAATTGCGTAACGAATTTCAGTTCGGTGGTGCAAAGAAACAATGCATTCTATCGAAACCTGAGGGAATAGGGAAAATTTGAAAAGTTACGGAAAAACCGCCCTCTTTACACTATTATATTTCACACGTACGAAAAGCGAGTGCAGTAATATCGATTTTATCATAGAATAAAATTTATATTTGATTCAGATTTTTCTCATAAATAATTAAAAAAATATATTTTTTTTTAAGATATACTTAACATAATAAATGCATTTAAATATTATGCGCGAATCTAAATTTTTCTTAAGCGAACGGTTTTGACGTTTCGAGTGCGAAAGAAAATTCACCCCCTACTCGGAAATTCTATAAAAGCGTTCAATTTTAAATTCAGAAATGTGGAAAAAGACTGAATGGCGAGTTTGCACAAGACAGGGGTGTTTCTCATGTGAAAAATGGTAAAACAACCTCGAGGGATTAAATAATCTCCCTATTTGGTTCAAGACATCTACAATTCTCTTTGTTTGTGCGGTAATTTAAAGTCAAACAGGCTTTGTGTATGCTTTAAATTAGGTGTACATGTGATTCGATTACTTTAATCTGAGAAAATTAATCGATAATTTCAATTATTTTTTAGGGAAAATTTAATTGTATTTTTTTACGAATTACTCAAAAAAGTCGTTTACAAAATATTTTTTTTTACTTTACGGTTGTCTTTTTTTCATTCATATTTTCATTTATTCTTAGAAATTTTGAATCGTTTCCGACACTACCAGATATTCGTCTTAAAATGAAATCTGTGTATTTCGACATTCACTTGAATAATGTTTTGAGTATCGCTTCAGCTCTTATTTAAATTTACAATTGTTTCCATTTTATGAAAATTTTGCCACAAAGATAGAATTAATATAAATTGAATACAATATAAATGAAATCCATAATAAATATATTAATTATTTTGTCATATAAATAACATAATCATTTGTTATATAAATAACATCGAAATTACTAATTAAATATTGATATCAACATATTTCTAAGACTTTGCCTTAAAAACGAGTATTAAATATTAATAAAACAATAAAAATGTATTTTTTTTTACTTTTTTCAATGTATAAAATATTACAATATAGACAGATGTAACAATTGTGTAAAAGTGAAAATTGTACAAAGTGAAATAATTTGAATAAAATAATTTCTCGGAAAATTTTTCGTGGAGGTATATTTGCTAAATGAATGCGCAATGAGATGAAAAAATGAAGTGAAAATAGCAAATGGAAATTTCGAACAATACTCTGAAACCATTTTATATATAATAAATATATATATTTTTTTCTTTTTTAACAAAGAAAGATTTAAAAGTTTTTACTATCGAAACAAACAACCTTTAAACTGTCAAGCGTTTCGAATCGACAGAAATGGAAATGGAAAAAGAGCAACGTTGTTACTTTTGTTTTTTCGTTGTTGTTAAACTATATAACAAGCAATATATTAATTATTTTTAAAACAAATCAATTTATACATTTCCTTCCTCTAATTTATCCTATAATAAAAATAATAATATATTATTATGTATTAAAATGTGACAAATAACGTTAACGTAAAATAATATTTCTGTATATATTTATATAATTAAAAAAATATATTAATTTACTATTGATATATAAAGGTATACATTATTATAGTATACATATACACTATGAAAGTTTGATAATTTGAACGTAATATATAATATTATATTATACAATGCATTGAATATATCATAACAATGTTTATAACGTTAATAATTTATATGTGATACATTTGTTTATAATAATAACGTAAATATTAACCAAAATTCCATTATAACTTTGTCGTGTTGTTTATTTTACTAAAATGAAATTGAGTACATGTATTACATTCGTTCAGTTCAAAATTTAGTTTTTTTTTTACATAATATAATATATATATATATATATATATATATATATATATATATATATATATATATATATATATATATTTACATTTTTCGAATAGAAAATATAAAAAGTAAGTCATGGTAAATATATATATTGAATATGAGACTATATAAAAAAGGATCCCTATGGATTATTTAACATTTTTGTTTTAGATACTGGAAGGTTCGACCTAAATATTTTCCATCGTCATCGTATCACGCACTCGTACTAACTTTCGACGGGATGCCATTAACCAAGTTTTCGCGATACCTGAACAACTCCAATAAAAGTATTAAAGTCTAAACATCAACAATAATAATAAACTTTATCTAGGACACGTCCAATGATCAATAATACAACATTAGAAACACATTTTCCGGCGATACTGTGCGCTATATAGCGTGACGTCAAAACGTAATTCCGTTTAACGCACTGCGAAAGAAAAGAAAAGTGATCGCTTTTCTTTTTCTACTTTATTATTTTTTTCTCTCTCTTTGCGATTGTTGTCGATTTTAGTGTGTGTTTTTTCTATTTTTAGTTGGAATTATTGATGTAATCGTTCACAAGTATACAGTTAATTTGTATCTTTAAATTATTGTAATATGATTTCATAAAAATACTTTTCCAAATTATTTCAAATGGAATTAGATATTATCCTTAAAATTATTTTAAATTAAAGTCATCCCTAATATACTATCAACAGCATGCTGAAAGTAATCTTGACTTGACATTTCATTTTCTAAATTAAGGAAAAAATAAGATAGACAATACGTTTTTAATATTCAAAATGAAAAATCATAAGGTCTAAAATTTTTTTGGAATGAAATAAATTAAAATTTAAGCAGCGTGATAAGTAGAAACATAAAAATAAAACCAATTTATAAGAAGCAATGTCGAAAGACTTTTCTGGAAGGACTAAAAAAGACGGGAGGTTTTTAGTAAAATCCCCCAATGTGAACTGTAAATCCCACACTTCACCCCTTACAACTTCCTATAAGAGAGTGCTATTTTTTAAAGATTTTACTTTAAAAAAAAATTTTTTTTTTATTAAAAATAATTTTAATTATAAATTCTTTTATAACTTTTGAGTCTTATTATATTATAAAATCGATTTTGTTACATAAATGTTAATATATAATTTTATTTTACATAATAATATACACGGTTATATAAAGTTTACTATTATACATGAAAACTGTACATTATGTTGACTTTATATTTATAGTTAATCGCGTGAAAACCTCGACAAGGCACTTGCAAAATTTACTTATTCTGTAACATTAACAAATAGTATTAGATGCGGTTAAAGTTACGCCGTAGTTTATTGTTTTTTGTTGTTTTAAATTCAATTTCCCGTTTTTCTGCCGTAGAAAAAAAAAAGGAAGGGAAATTTATGCAAATCGTATTTCTTCGCCTTCGAGTTATATATGTATGCGCAAGTGAATTTTTCCACTCGATACAGGAAAAAATCTCGACAACCCCCCTTTTTCATGCTCGTTTTTCACCACATAATATAAACAAAAGACACCACTGACGAGATAAAAAGAGAGCGAAATAAATAAATAAAAAGAATGGGATCGAATGAATATAAATTTATGCATGACACTAGGTTCGAATAGCTTCATTTTCATATTATATATATATATATATATATATATATATATATATATATACAAGCGATTTAAATAAAAAACTTGTCATTTCTTATGATTAGAATGCTTTCGAAAATATATTTATTTAATAATTATATTCAGAATAATTTTATTTATTAAAATAAAAGAATAATTTCTATAATGTAAGCAAAAGTGGAATTATAAGAATTGGAATTTTTATATTTTGTAGTAATTTTTTACTTCAAATCAAAATATTTATTGATCAATTAACTTCAATTGACACAATGTTCAATTATAATACGTTACTATTTTGATAATAGATATATTAAAACTCGAATCCAAATTTGAGTATAAAGTAAGCGATTTAACAACATAAAAAAAAAAATTGAACTACGATAACAGAATAAACTGTATTAAAAAAAAAATTGCATGATATAAAAATATTTTCAAACGATAACGTAAATATTTTTGCATAAATATTCCATGAGAAATTACATGTAAATTTTGCACTACATTATTCATCGAATAATATTTGCACAAATCCTTTAACGTGACGACACACCGACGTTATTAACAAACATCGTATATAATACTTAAAAACAACAGAATTCGTCGACGAAATACTTCACGCTCGACGTCTCAAATATGAAATAAAAAAATCACATTCGGACAAAGATATTTTTCGACTATTTTATATGACGGTGAAAATGAAAACGAAAAAAAAAAACTGAGCAATGTAAACGAACATTGCACGAGTGACAAAATGCCAATAACACGAGAAACGGTAACATCAACAGTATTAACAGTAACAACAACAATGTCGACGACAGATTCGCATAAGAAGAAAATCAACATGTGAAATAGAAATCCATTGTTGGCGACAAGCTCACGTTTAGGGACAAAGGGCGAAGTTGCCAGTTTACAAACGAGCCAACAGGGACAAATTCAATGTGCACACACACACATAGTAAATATACAAATACACCAAAGATTTCATAGATATATATATACGATAAACCGGAAAAAAGATATTTAATTTGATTAACTTAATTGTGCATATATTTGAAATCTCAAATACTAAAAACAATAGTAAAAATAGATAATAGATAATTTAGTTAATTTGTATAGTGTTATCAACGAAGTACATAAATTATCAATTTGCAATGAATTCAATATATTAATATATCGATATAATTTTTTACCTTATTAAATATTCTAATACTTAGTTTAATTTTTCATTTAAAACTCTGATTTATAACTTAAATAACTCTATGTTTTTTATTATATTATATATATATTTATATGACGTAAAAATAAAATGAAATAAAAGTTATATAATTTTATATTATATTATATATATATATAAGCGTGTTTCAATATTGAAGAGTACATTTCATAAATAGATCAAACTTTATTATCAAAGGGAAAAGAAAATTGCGCAGTGAAAAATCTCTCGAAACATCAGATATTGCATTAAGAAAATTAAACGCGGAAAGATTAAGCTTCGGCAAAAATTATGAGTGTAAAATTTCAACTCGATGAAGTGTTTCGCGATAAGTAAAGTCTCATTTAAACTCTTTCTCGGCGAGTTTTTAGTGCATTACTTTAACTTTTCTAATGAAAACTTCGCAATTAACTTTATTATCGGTTTCGCGAAGAAACATTAAAGCGCTTTCTTCTTACGTTCGAGAAATAATATTCCGTTATTTTTTTCTTCTTTATTCTCATTTGCACGCCTCCATTTTTACTATATTTAATGTACAAACAGCTGTTTAAATTGTCGACCTTTTCCCTTTATTTTTTTTTTTCACATTACTAACTTTTTTCGCACCGATTATCTATTAAATTTATCTATACTTTTAATTCCGCTTTTGTCTCACTGTTGAATTTCATTCGCTTCTATTTCCATTTTTTTTTCTGTCTTTCGCCTTCTTTCAAAAACTTTTCTTATTTCTTTAATAACGTTCTCGTTTTGTACATTCTGATGAATTCGTCGATTAAAAACTTTTTATATTAATTCAAACGACAATAGATTGAATTAATGGATATCGGCGATTTTATTCACCTGAAGAGACCGCCTTAAACTTGGTACGCAAAGTCGAAAGTTTTCAAGCGGTTTCATAAGTAAAATGATGGAACTTTCGAAACTTCGGCGACGAAAATTTTCGTGATATTTTAAACAATAAGATTTCAGATAAATTTATCATTAAACGAAAAATTTCTTTTGAGGTTTCGCGGAAGGGTGTAAACTTTTACGAATTTCAGAATCGCTTTGATATTTACATATTTCATTAAATTCTTTAAACAAATAAAACTTTCTTTCCGGTTAAAGTCTTGGGATTTTCTTCCGTTTTTCCGTTTTATAAGACTGACGTTTACAAGATTCCGCATTAATAAAAGTGTAACAACGTTAATAAAACAAATATATATACTGAAATCGCATTTAAATAGTATAATCAATATATAGTATATAAAATGAAACACGTAAAGTGATTTATGTATAAAAAATATCGTCGTAAATTAAACAGAATTCCATTTTTCTCACTTTATTCACTTCTAATACTTTATACCTTGAAATTCGCATTATTTCAATCTCGGCATAATTCTGGAAAACGTTTATCATAAATCAAATCATAATCTAATATTACGACTGTATCATCTTCGAATTTATGTTTCATTGCGCGGTTAGGACTTTATCTATGTAAAGACTTTGATAAATTTTTATTACACTTTAATATCCACTTTTACTTCTTTATAATGCAATAAATTAATATATTATACCGTAATCGTTTATCTTTTTTATATAACAAATATTATATAATTTCGCAATTACAATTTATATAATCTATATAATATATATAAAATATAAAATAAATTATATATAATATAGAATCAATATTTTTACGTAAATTAATATACATTATATATGTGTGTGGGTGTATATTTAAAACTTCATTCGACGTAAAAATTTACAAAATAAAAAATATCCAACTCAGATATTACGCTCACACTGTATATATATGAGTACAAAATAGAAGATTTGATTCAATCAAATTTCCAATTGGTTTCGTCGATTCACAAGCAAATTTCAGTCGAGCAAAAAGCTGAAAAGTATACGTTTCAGTGAATGTTTCTCAAACTGAAAAGGCTTCGATGAATTTTAACGGACGAGGGTTCTGAGGGACCTTTTACATAAAATATATTTGTACACCAATATATATATACATACATACATATATATATATATATATATATATATATATATATATATATATATTTATATATATAAATATATATATATATATATATATATATATATATATATATATATACATGAAATTTGTCTAATGTAATCTTGTTTACCACATTGACTAATATTTGTTTTAATCATGTTAGATAAGATGAGAAATTATGCAAATATTATTATTTATTATAAAATTATTATATAATATTAATTAATATTAAATTTTATTTTGTTTATATTAAAAGATAAATATATCGCATATGTCAAAGTAATAAAATCAAAGCATTATTTATTTTTTATAAAAGAAAATTGATCCTATAATACGATAATAACTGAAAGAGTAAACTTTTCCGATATTACATACTGAATATACTAAAGTACATTGTCACGAACTTTTGTCATCCAATTTCTTATAGATATAGAGAAAATCGCTTTATTGAAATCTAATATTTTATGCAAATACATCCTATATACTCTTATCTCATCGTATACATACAAATATATAATACTATAATATATATATATTTATATATACTCATAAATGTGTTAGTAATCCGTGCAGTGGGTGTGAAACGTGCGCGTTTTGTATGCAAATTGTTAGCGAGTCGCGGTGCGTAAATCTAGATCCCTTTCACGCGACTCGCATTCTGTTTCAGCTGAAATGTGGATGGGCTTTTGTAGGAAAACGCTACGCTGAAAACCTCAACGTAATGGCGTATACCCTTTCACCGACTGGGGTAAATACTGAATTATAAGGGTTGCCGCAACCGTCGTCGAAGAACTACTTGACAATTATGCGACCGACGTCTTTGGCTATTTTGTAAAACGGACCATTCAATCCTTGACAATATTCATTAATAATCCTGTAACGCTATATTGTAGAGTATTAAATGCGACATGTCGCACTTTATTATTCAGTATGTATCATGAAAACGTGCACATCGTTCACATTGAACGATATTATACAATATTGTGCATCGGTACACTTATATATTATATAATATAGATATATATATTTGATATTAAAATACTTTTATAAATTTTATATATATATATAAAATATGATAAATATAAACTTTAAATTTAATATAATATTTTTCCAGTAACTCTAGTTAAAATTTATTATACATAGTTTTGAAACTAAATTAGAAATCTTCAATAACTTTTAGCAATATTGGAAAAGCTCTCGAACAAAAATTAAATTACTGCGATTCGAAAAAACCTAGTCGCGTTTTCGTTATTTAAACAACGATCGAAAATTCAAAATGAAAATTTTAATTTTCATAAATAAACTCTTCGCCATATTTACAAATATACACACAAAATAAATTATGAATAGTACGAAAAAAAAGGGAGGGGGGGGTGATTGGGGAAGAAAATTGATAGAATTTCCCTTCGTTCGGTCCTTCTATATCTTTTTCAATTCGACCCGATTGAATTGAAGAAAACTATTGAAGAAAAAAATACATTCGACTGCGACACGAGTAAATCGTTACAATGGGGTTATATTTCAATGTGTACCCTTGTAATGAAGTAGTGGGTGACCTGAAAAGCGATTCCTTTTTCATGTCACTGTTAATTTGTCTTATTTTACGAACGACTTCAAAGAAATTGAAAAAAAAACGACAATATATTTATTTTGTGTTGTTTCGATTAATATGAATAATTCAATTCATTGCAGTGATTAAAACAAATGTATACTATTAAAAAGAGCATATATTTTAATAATAAATTATATTCATACGTTTGAAAAGCTTTAAATCTGGAACAAAACGTTAAATTTTAAAAGAGCACATTTCAACCAAAATCTTTTTATCATACTATATAAGTTGAAAAAAGTCGTCAAAGAGAAAATATATGTTTAGATTTAATAAGGTTAACGTGTTTCAATAAAAAAAAAAGGGAAGCATTTATACATATTTTTTTCATCCTAAATACGAAGGAGGGTCTTTTGAAAAGACTTTACTTCAAATATTCATCGTTTACGGTTGTGCTTTTTTATCTATGTATGTGAAAAACATTTTCTCTTGTTACATACATACAGTAAAGACATTCTATATATTAACCGGTTTTTCCCGAGCGCGAAAATGAGAGCGCAACGTCATTTATATTTTTTTTTCATAAAAATTGCGGATAAAATATTAAAAATACAAAACATGAAAAAATATATATAAAAATATAAAAAGCGACGCCCAATTGTCAATCATTTCGAAGACATTTATTTTTCCCCCTTTTTATTTGCTACTCTATTTTCTTTTTTTTTACATTAAAAACGTTCTTTGCATATTTTTATTTCGAAACCGTCGTCTCATCAACATAACAATAAAAATCTAGATACGCCTTTGCAATATCGTTTACGACAAAAAAACATACACAAATATAGTCCCTTTTGATTTTACGACTAAATATAATGGGCATTTCGTAAATTACAACAATAATTTATTCATCAAAAAAAAAATTATATATCTCCTTGAATTTATTCACAACAAAATATTTTAATAATAATACATTTATTCCTAACACTTATAAGCGTTTTAAAAAATTGCATTTATATATAAATATATATTTGTAAAAAACTAAAGAAGTAAAATCAGCGGTAATAAAAAAAGGCAATCTTTAACCGCGTGTCGAATACGAAGTCGAGATAGACGTCTTTTGAATTGATAGTTTTTCCCGGCATTTTCTGGAAAACCGACCAGCCCCGGGGAAATTAAATTGAACCGGCAATATGGTGGACGCTTTACATCTTCGAACAAGGGCTTTGAGCAGGTCGAAGAAAATTGAGAGGCCAAGATTGATGCGGCTTTTCTTAATATTAGATTTTTCGCCACGTAACTGTGAAAAAGGTTACGATTCTGATAAAAATACAGAAAAAAAAATGTGAAAAATTGCATTTGCATACGTAAAATTTCAGATTTCTTTTTATCAAAAAATAGTAGTAATAATATAAATAATAATAAAAATTATTTTATTTTAAAAATGTATATATATATATATATATATATATATATATATATATATATATATATAACATAACATTACAATGAAATGAGAAAATGTCGGAATAAGTCATCATCATATGCAAATTGCGAGATTTACTTTACATAACTAGCTCGTATGCATTTGTAATATGATACTAAGTATAATATTAATACATTTCCTTTATAACAATACGAGACTTTATATTTATTCAAGAGCATCTGTTTACTGTGTATGTAAATATGCAAATTGAAATGCAAGAAACTTTAGACGAATATGAAAGAAAAAAAAAAAAAAAAAATATATATATATATATATATATATATATATATATATATATATATATAAATATATATATATATATATATATATATATATATATATATATAAATATATATATATATATATATATATATATATTTAATTTCAAAATAAACTTCAATTTTTATCAGCTTGTATATGAGAGCTCTCGAGTAGTCATAAATTAATTCATATAATAAAATAATATAATATTTGATATGTACATCATTAAGAAACTCTAGAAACTTAAGTACATTAAATACGAACGGCGTGAATAAATTCGGAAAGCAGTCACTTATAAGCGATTTCAGATAAGATTGCATACAATTAATAAAGTTGAGATAACGGAATGCGGCTTCGCATCTAAAACGTTAGGAAGACTATCTGCCGTTGACGGCTTATCGGTCCACTTCTGAGAGAAACTGCGAAACCTTCTGAAACTTTGTACGCTGAATAATATCGCACTCCACCCTCATACCGCACAATATATATATATATATATATATATATATATATATATATATATATATATACTAATACTAGTGATTCAATCCTGTATATACTACGTTATGCGTGATTTTATATATATATTTATATCGTACTACGGGGGGTTGTTTCTCGCGAAAAGTTTGAGAAAAACTTTTTTTTCGCACCGCCGCTTCTTCGATAATTCATGAACGTGCCAAAGTGGGAGTAGTCAGTCATTCAGTGATATACAAACTTTTTCGCTCTTGATTAACGTAAATATCTGTAGATATACAATATATTTTTTACTATAAATACAAAAAAAAAACTATATTTTATTATATTTAAAATCATTTGCACTCGAGACGTTTCGCAGCGTTTTTGATAATTTTTTACTCCTTTTATCTTTAGTAATCCATCTGGCAAAATTATCAAATGCAAACTGAAAAAAGTTTCAATGCCATGATTGCGTGGTTGCAGATTAATTTGAGATAAGAAAATTTTATCTATATTTAAAAGTGTGTCATTTTACACTTTATAATATTATACAGAGAAAAATGTGAAAATTAGTAGTCCAAATGGTGACAATATGACACCTCTCGAGTACAAATGGTTAATATATATTATTAATTATTTGAAGAAATTTTAACATATTATCTTAATTAACTTAATAAAACTAATATTGAAAATATTAAAAATTATTCTATTTTATATTAAAAATCATGACATGAAACAAAAAAATATGATTATATAATTAAATATTGATATTAATTATAATAATTTTAGTATTATAAGTGTCCTTTGATATACCATAGACGATCGAATCGTTAAAATATTCAACCCCTATGTTGGAACTGACGTCTGCCAAAGTTATGTTGTGAATACTCACTTAATCACAGACAGCCGGAAGTCGACAATGAAAAACTTTAATTAACGTAAATCATCAAAGTTAAAGTTCGCGCAAATTGTCGAGCCTTCGTGTGAGCGCATCTTTACATAAATTAGCGAAAGATAAAACGAAAAGCTTCACAGTGCCGTATTATTATTATTAAGCACAGGTGGAGGTTCAATTTTTAAATTTATTAAGCATATCACGGACGTAACATCGATTTTAGAAACTAAACCTTAGGAAAATAGACAGTGTCACGTAGTTGCTTTTGGCACGTGCTACATAATACGTTTTGAAAATTTCGGGCATAGGGATCCGTGCCTAAAGTTGAGCGTCGCTGTTACCCCAGTTGGCGCACGCGACCCCAAACTTTTTGAACCGAAGTCCAAACAATGACGCAAAGCTCTCATTATTTTCAAAACAAACAGCTGTAAATCACGGAGGGGAAGACTTAAACCGGCACAACCTAGATGAGCTTTCGCGGTATTCGTTACGGAATTGCGTTTTGTCATTATGAAAATTCGGTTAGAGAAAATACCTCATACTATCATTCTTATATAAAGAAATCTCTGTATCAGAGTTTCCCAAAATTTCAATCTATTTAATATTATTTTTCTTAATAATATCAGTTGTACATATATATATTCAATAAATCTCCTATCTCAATTTTTGAAACCATATTACGGTGTTTTCATTTATAAGGAGACAATATAAACTGTTTTATCGATATTGTGTCAAATTATGATATAATAATGAAATTTTTCAATGTCAAACCACGTTAAAAGTTATTTTATAACCGTTAATGTCGTATATATAACGAGCTTACTTAATATGCTATAAGTTCAAAGCATCCATTTCATGTCAATTTTCATTAACGTTAAACATTTTTTTTTCTTTATAATAGTATCAAAATATATAAAAGTATATTTCTAAATATATATATATATATATATATATATATATATATATAACAGAATTATAATTACATTTTTACTAAAAGATATTACATACTATATAATAGACGAGGTTCACGTACCTCAATTTGAAAACGACTGCCACACATTTAAATTTTCGTTAACTAAACCGTTATTAACTTGTTTTAGTCGTGAAATAAATAACGGTTTTCATTGTTCACGCAACGATAAAACGTGCTTTTAAAGTTAATATTAATTGAACAATGTTAAACTTTAACCATGACACCATTACTTAACGCCAGTGGCGGCTCGTTGATGTGAAAAATATGGTAAAGCACAAGCTATACTTTCACATAATATTATATATATATATATATATACAATTAATATTTTACAATATGTTGATATATAAAAAATATATTATACATATAAATTTGTTGAATTTTCACAACGGAAAATACACAAATTAAAACAAGAATTTTCATTGAATTTTCCCATATGTACACAGCATCGACAAATCAATACCTCTCTAATTGATACTTCGTGTTATTAACGAACGAAGGGGGTCCTTTAATTCTGTGCCTTTGTCTTTTCGATGGTGACAACACATTTGCAGTGATAAATAGATTTTAATTAAAATGTATTCAAAAAAACCTCGCTTGCAACTCGAAAAATATATACATGACTTTTTCATTTGCGAAACAAATCAAACACGCATTGATTTTCAAATATTTTTTTAACGAATAAAAAAGTTGAATTTAAAACGAAAAAATAATTCTTTTATAAATGAACGATTTTCATATAAGAAAAAAATAATGATATATAGATTTAAATTTAATTCGAATATTTCGTTGTATAATTAAAGTGTGAATTAATTGAAAATAACGTTGCATTAAAATTCTCTTCAGACAACGCTATATGCAAATAATAGATTGCATCACCAATACCGTTTTAGCATTGAAATCGAATTTTCATTCGATTAACAATATTCAATATATTTATATAAAACGCTATGTCGAAGCAAATGCTTTTTTTTTAGTTTATTTTCGTTAAATTCTGTATATCACATTAATCAATTTCAATTACGTGACGCATTGCATATACCATACTTTTCCCGACAAACTCGGCAAAAAAATTAATTAACATTGCACAGTTAACGAGCAAACGATACACGCTCTAATAAATATTTTAAACTCCTTTTCATAAAAATTATGTACTAAAATTTATAAAGGTGCCGTGCAATTTTTTTCACGTAGTTTATAAAGTCGTTTTAGTACATTTTCGACAATATTCAGAGAAAAATCGACATCATTTTCCATGCTTTTATATAAGTTATATTCCTGTGTGTGTGTGTGTGTGTGTGTGTTTTGGTGAAACGAAACGAATATCGAATTCCTTAGCGCTTTTCATCACGTACAAAACGAATTTATATACAGGTGGATTTATATGAAAGAACGATGTTATCTCGCATAATGATCGTTAGTGTTTGACGATAGGTAAATATTTACAAAGATTTTCTTTTTTCAGTTAAGTAAAATATAAATAAAAATATCATATTATAACAAAAAAATATATTCAAATATTTTCAATGATTAAAGATGTGTGTATATAAACATTGAGTATATGGAATGAGTTAATGGAACTTATAGAGGTAAACCATCCGTTAGCGTTCCAAAAATAACTCAATACAATACGATAAAAAAAAAGAAAATACGGAACCTAAGGAATATTGAAGTACATTTTCACCCTTTCAAAGCGATCGTCGTAATTTCGACAAAGATAATGCCGTTTTAGTCGTATGTATGGACTGTCTTCGAAAACGAAACGATGGAGCACTTCAAGCTAAGACGGTCCGAGCTTTTTCCTTTTGCTCGTCCGTCCAATTCTTCCGTCTCACGTCAAAGTAATTGATATTATGTTGGAGTGAAGGTTGAAGAGTGGATACGTGACGGGAATGCTACCGTGGTGAAAATGCGAGAAAATTACGGTGTAGAATAAAGCTCGGGTGAAAATAAAGAGAAAAAAAAAGCTCTCGACGTAGTATTGAAGTAAGAGGAAAAACGAAAGTCCGACCGCCTGCCAATCGCACAACTATCGACCATCACGTCATGACAAAAGGGAAACAATTAAGTTGTACGCGGAAATTGCTCCGAGGGAAAATATTGGCCAAATAACACCCAACCTTATGGCCGTGTTTCTCTATCTTTCTCTCTCTCAAATTCACTATTCTTATACTCTAATACAATATGTTGCCCATAGGATCGACCGCTTCTGATTGCTTTCGTTTGATAAATGACGTCCTATTTAGTGTGACTGGAAAAAAAAGGGGGGGAAAAAAAGAAAAGCGGAAAGGCGCGAAGAAAAGTCTTAACGCGCTAAAATCGTATCGGGAAAAATGTTGTATTTCGAAGCCGTAATCGAACAAATTATGTCTGAACGTAACGTTCGCAATCTCTTACACAATAATAAAGGTGATTTCTGAATGTAATCAATTCTGATAATTATTATATAAATATAAACATTTCAATTCTACAAATAATAACAAAATAATATATGAAGAAACATGTTTATTATACTATAATATAATCTTTTGTCTTTTCACATATAGAAATTTATCCTTTTTATGTATAACTTAAAAAAACAACTTGAAAGCTATCTTATATTCGGTGTCAAATGTTGAAGACTACGCCAGCGGAAGAAACTCTCACAAATCATCTGCAAAGTCTTTCCGAGATGTCTCAGCAGAAGGTCAGAAATCAGGAAGTTTTCTTTGCCAGGAAGTAAAAACCAGAAATGTAGAAGAACATCCAGAAGACTCAGAAATGGTGAATATTCTTCCGGTAGAAAACTTTTAGACAGTGTTGACGAAAATGTTTTTCAGAAATTATTTCGTTACTTACATATTAAATTTTATAAAATATTTAAAAGATATTATATAATCTATTAATCGTGAAATATTTTATGATATATGAAAGATTATTAATTAAGATGAATTATATTTTTATAATTAACTCAGAAAATAACATATTTTATTCCATATTAAATGATGTATGTATATAAAGTAAAATATATATTATATTCAAACATTTTTTAATGTAATAACATTATATATGTTCATTTAAAAATAAATATTTATATTATTACGTAAAATTGTATCCCCAAATATTTGTCAATGATGAAATGTAGAAAAAAATATTTTCCGTTAAAATAAAATTTAATAAAATAAATTGAATTGATAAGATATTTTTTTGATCCAAAATAATACGAATAAGAAATAACAATGAAAAGCTTTCGATTATTCAAAACCTGAATGGAATACAAAAATATTTCTATATAAATATTATTGTTTAAATTTTAATATTCTTACCATATATCAATATAATATATAAAAAATATCCGTAGCAAATTTCACACATTATATTCAAATATTCAAAATTTTGTCGTTATAATGCCGCAAATTCCAAATTTTATTCCTTTTTCCCATATAAAATAATACAGAAAAAAAATAACAATCTTCCGTATTCCCTGCATTTTCAATTACAAGAGGTGTGCGTAAAATACGTAAATGACTCCTAAGAGAGCTTTCAAAAAGCGAAGCTCTATTTTATCTATCCTCCAATAATCCAATATGGTTAAAAAATATATATGAAAAAAAATCCTATTTCGGTTTTTCTTGAATTCTTTTGATGACATTACGTTGTCCGTGCACCGAATTATTATTATAAAACGAAAACCATTTTTTTTATCTATCAATAACAAGCGTAAAAATAAAACGCAATATACGAAATTGAAAACATCAAATCATGTTAATCTTTCGATCTAAACATTTCGTTTTATCCGCGTTTCTATTAGTTTGGTTGCAATATACAGGATCTAACGACACGTTTCAATTTTACAGTATGAATACCAGGTGTGAAAACCGGTGAAAATGGTATCACGTATTTCTTGAAAACGCCATTATGGTAATAGGATAAAACCGAAATGGTTGGCACCGAAGTTAGCTTAAATTAATGGCGTTGAAAGCCAAGTTAACGGTATGGAAAATCGCACGCTATAATAAAAACCGTATTAACGGATCTCATTACATAATTTTATCGAATACTTTGATTTACGTTTACGTACTGTGAATTTTTTATTTTCATTCATTTATTATTATTATTCTAAATAATCTCTGAAAGCGATGGGCGAAGGTGAATAATAATATAGAATTAAAATCCGTTCGATCGTTAATTAAGCATAAAAGCTATGCAAAGCTCTCGATTGTGAAGATTCGACAAAATCGCATTAACGCTCTCTTATCAATTATGCGACTTGAATTAGAATTATATCCATTTGCTAATGCTTAATTTATATACAAAACACGTATTATATCTATATATAATATATTTAGATATGTAGTTTAGCGCTTTATATGTAAAATATATTTTTACGATTGTATTGAAATTACTTCACTCTATGTTTAATTCATTGCTAAAGAGATTATTTATTAAAAAGCGATAAGATCTGAAATCAAAACATATATGTGTATATAAACAATATATGACTTTATATAAATCCTCCACTAATTAACCAGATATTTTCAAAGTTCACCTGAATAACGCACACTTCTATATATTTTCATGCAATTCAATCTTTTGAACTCTCATAATTTTCTGAGAATGCAAGTTTCATAAAACTGATTAATTAACAAGTGATTATATTCCGAGTTTTATTCAACTCGCTTTTCAAACAACGCGATACGAATCTATTTGTTTTGTACTAATTTTGAGTTTCATATAACGCGATACAAATTGATCGTGTTATAGGATGGTTGTCTATATGTATATATATATATATATATATATATATATATATATATAATACAAACTTACTATTGTATATAATAAATAAATATTAATTTCCATGATAAAATAAAATATATTGTTTTAAATTTTGTATAATAATTTATCTAATGCAACATCTCAAAGTCAATTTACGATTTATAAATTTTATATTCGCTTTTCAAAGTTTGAAATGTGAACATTTCTAGTGTAGGTCGCTATCTCAACAATTGCAGCAGCCTTTTGAACGAAACCCGAGTTTCCGCATAAACCAACAAGAGGGGAAATTTTCCTAGAAGTGGATGAAACGATTTTCCATAAATTTAACTTAAATCCTATAGCGTAGGAGATCCATTGAACGGTTTACTTTCAATACATCCGCATATTCGTATAACATGTCCCTGCAAAAGTATATTCTTTAATATGTTTTTATACAGCCGCAGACGAATGTGTGTATGTATTATATAATATGTGCACATGAGATATAAGAAAATTTGTCGTATTGTATTTTTACTTATTGATCAGCGAGTTGAACTTAGGTTTTTCATTTTGAAATGCCACGTTATGGAAAAATTTTAAACGACCGAAATGCAAAAGTTAGATGATGCGTATCTTTCATGAAATCGTATCGATTTTCAAACTTCAATTTACCGCTACATTGGACTGTGCGCTTTTCCGATACGGCGAGATTTTTCTTGTCGTGAAAAACTAATACACGAAAAAACACGAGAAATCCACAATAAATATGTGATTTGATTTACAATTCTTGTAATATAAAATTTTCTCTTTGAATTGCGATTTCAACATAAAATTTTTTATCTCAATAGGAATTTTATTTTAAATTATTTCATCATCATATATAATAATAATTTATATTGATATTTCAATATCAATTTTTGATCATTTTTATCTCAATAGGAATTTTATTTTAAATTATTTCATCATCATATATAATAATAATTTATATTGATATTTCAATATCAATTTTTGATCATTTTTACCTTTAAAATCGATTAAAAACTTTAACCTATTTTGTATTAATATTTAATATTTCTAACTTAAACATAATAATTTTATTTAAAAATCGTTCAAATGGAAAACTTTTATTAATTCAACAGAGATCAAGATATTATGAACTCTAAATGCATAAGGAGAAATATAGGGGCATGACAAAGATAAGTGAGTTGAAAGGTTACAATCCTCAGTCATAAGGAACATGAAAGGATGATCGTCATAATATAAATAGATAAGGAGAATCAGCGATATTATAGCCACGATGTTTTTAGATAATATTATATAACGATATCATAGAAAAATTATCAGATTTTTACACGAAAATTACGGATCATTAAAAATTAACAATATTCGATCGGTTTGCGGTGATGTTAAAATTTAATTCGAAACTTTGATCTGAATTTCAATTAGAAAGCCGCCACTCTTAGACGCTAGGAATTAATTTCCATTGGCACCTTCGTAGGATAAAATTCAGCATTCGAGGATTATTCGAAGACGAGACCGAGAATTCATTACGGCGTGTTTCGTGAGCTTTTCTGCGTGATCGGATATTGAGACTATCGAAATATTCCTTTAGGTTTACTTCTTTATCTATCCTGTATATACAAACATGAAAGAGAACAAATATATATATATATATACGTATAAATATACATATATAAACATGTGGTATGTTGTTGGAAGATAATGAAATTTATCGTTTCGCACCAATTCCTATAGATTCAGGTTCGCCTTTTGCTTGTGAAGTCTTTGTTCACTTGGCACCGTAGCGCACGGGAATAAATGTCGTAAACGATTTCGCTGAAAACATTAACTGAAATTAAATATAACTGAAAATTAGTCTGAAACTCGGCACGTTGCAAAATTGCCCGCCCATTTCGTATAATTTCGTTCGCATTCGAAAACTTTAAAACCGATTATTCAAGGCTCGTTCCTCTTTGGTGCCTTTTGCGCATTTTAACGTTTGCGCACATTTGCACACGTTTTATTATAATTTAATAACTGAACGTAAATGTGCAACGATGTTTATTTTTATCGCTTCCTGCATATCATAAAATGCATTATAATATATTAAATAATATTTTTATTCGTTTTACTTGAAATAATATAAATATTACGTTCACTTAGCGATATGTGAATTAAAAATACTCTATCTTTATGCTATCAATATTTTTATTTCATAAATGTTATAATCTATTATTCGGTCATTAATATAAATATATATCAATATGAGATTTAAAAGAAAAACTTTACATAGTGTATTATAAATTTAAATAAATAGTAGTATTTTTAAAAATATTTAATATTTTAAAGAAAAAAATATACTTTCAACAAAAAATAAAATATGAATCTGAAGTATACATTTCATCATAAAAAATATATATAATAAAAATATACTTTCAAATATAAGGAGAAAAACAATAAATAACGTAGAAATGGTTCTATAAAATATTTGAAAATGTAATAAATTTTATTGCAATATAAAGTTATGTGATTTTAAATAAAAAAAAATGCAGACACTTTTCACATAAGTTAAATTTTATAGCCGCGAGGAAAATGTGTCAAGAGAAAACTTTCAGGTCACTAGAACGATATTCCATTCTGAAATGACTTTTCCTTGCAGTGCATCACTTCTACTATTATTAGCCACTTTCAACGGTGAAAAATCGATAAGAAAATTCTCCAATCTCAGCATTTTTCATTCGATAGAATTCTACTAAATCGAGTATTTTCCAATGATAAAACGAAAAAATTAACTATATATATGTTATGATTATAAAAATCTAATTTGAAATCATTGTTTTCTAAATATAATACGTATGTGTTATTTTCTGATCTACGTAAAAGCTTATGTATATTACAATTCATCTAAGAAAGAATACTAAATCTGCGAAACGGTGGTTCTACTCCATTTTCGCCTGCAAATCTCTAAAGTCCAAGTAGATCCGAGGTCTCCATTTAAATGGAGGCCACATAGTGACCTTTTTAGTGGTCGTAAATTTGAGCTTTGTTAGCTGCGATTGCGGCTCAGACGCCTATTAATCAATCGACTTTCGAGAGTTCAGCGTTCAGTTTTATCAGGGCGAGATTTCAACGTTTTGCGGTTAAACTGAGGTGTCCAAGTTGCGCCAAACGTGGGTTATTTATTGTCAAAAGAAATAAATCAAGGAAAACCGGCAAAGACAAGAAAATATTCAAAAAGAAAATGTAATTCGATCGCAAAACATCAATCGGTGTTCCTTGTCAATTTCGTGAGTAACGCGAAATTGATTTTCTTTTGAAAAATTTATGACTCTCTCGCGAAAGTCTTCATAGAAAAGTATAATAAGATCAATAAAAATATGTTATATATGATAGTCATAAATATTGCTTCAATTTTATTACCAACGCCTAAAATTACGTAATAAATTCTAATAACGAAAATCAATCGATTCTATATTTTCTTTTTAAAAAACAGTGTTTTTATTTAATTTTCATGTTGAAAAAAAAAGTAAATTTCCATTGTGTATCGAACATATTAAGTAGGTCAACTTCATCAGTTTTAAGAGAAAATGACTTGACTTATATATATGCCGTGCAATTTTACAATAAAAACAACACGAAACTCCATTGTTTAACAAAGTTCGCTTAATTGAAATTTAATATCATCACAAGGACGAAAAACCACGTTGAAATTTAATTATAAAATAATTGAAAACGAAAAATGACTTTTGGAAATTGTAATAAAGAATATTTTTTTTAATTTTTTTTTTAAATTTTCATATTACAAAATATATTATATTTATATACAAAGTATATTAAAAAAATCGATTCATTTAAAAAAATATATCGTATAATAAATAAAATATTAAATCGATATCATATATATTAAAATATTTACAAAATGATGGCGTACACATAAAATATTCCATTATCGTCACGTTTTTTTTTTTTCCGAAAAAATGTCGAACTTACCACAGAGTGACTCATAAACTAATACATATTTCATATAGTCAAATTTACGATGCCGTATCCATTATGCGAATATTTAAAATGTACGCAGGTTGCTGAAAGTGCTCTAAATTTTGCCATCGTATACACAAAACTACCCCCCCAAAATATCTACAATAAGGACAAGCATGCCTAATAGCCGTACCCTTTTCCTCATAAATTGTCCATTAAATCATTACGCCATTATTTCGTCGTCGCGCTGCCTACAAAATATTGTAATATTAAATACGCTTCTTACGCTATTCTTCATATATAAATAATATTAGAAAAAAAATAATGCAAATAAACAAAATCGAAGATAATGCGAAAAATATTATCAAAAAGAAAGACAGTAATATATATATATATATATATATATATATATATATATATATATATATATATATATATATATATATTAACAATTTTGATGAATTTGTGAAATACGCTTTGAACGTTCGAAATCAGCTTTCCACTTCACAGCATACATTCCATTTTCACGGAAAATATTGTGCTGATTGGCGTAAAAGTGGAAATCCTCGATGACGTAATACTTTTTTAAAATTATTCAAAAGCGATAATAAAAATATTGCTTTAATATATATATATATATATATATATATATATATATATATATCTACTATTATATTGTACATATAATATATTGCAAATTTAATCAATATATAATGAAATAAAAACTTTCGGAAATATATATAAACAATAAATTTATTATTTGATTTTATAAAAAAAATAAAAATATTTAATATTATAAAGCAGTAATAGCATATATAGTACTTCAATTACCTTCGAAAATGTTCGCGTACTGATTTAATTATATGCTTAAAGATACTCGTGAAAGTATTTATAAGTATCTTTTTAATTTATATCATCGTAAAAACATTATATTATTATATATTATGTTATATACTATATATTATTATGTCTAAGTACAAATCCTGTTATTCTATTAATTTATTATTGTATTCACCGAAACGAACAGAACAAATAACGAGCTGCCTCGTAGCGAAGGAAAACTCGATGAAAATTAGTTTTCTTTAAGCGATTACGAAATTGCGACAATCTCACTGAGACTTTTGATTATATTTGATGATGATAAAAACAAAACAAATAAACTTCCGGAAACAATATAAGAATAATAATAATAATAAGAAGAAAATTTCGATTAAAAAACATCACGAATTCTTGATAAAATTTTATTATAATGATAATTTTATAAAAATCAATCACGTTAGGTGAGAAGAAAATCAAGTCTTTTAAAATGAAATATTCATAAATGATGAAGGATATATAATATATACAGGATGTGGCAAGCAGTCAAAAGATGAAATCTGCATTTTTAACCCTGCGGCCATTGCACTGATATTGCCTTAGTAGACATGAAATTTCCAAAGGGGAAAAATTCTATATATATATATATATATAAAGAAATGATGACTAGCGGAAATAGATTATGAAATATTTATAATATATATTATAAATATCTGAAAAATATGAATTAAAAAATAATAAAAAAATAAATTAAATTACAAAAACTTTTTATGCAATTTTATATATATATATTATAACACTGATCTGATTTTTTATACTAAAAACTTAAGATGTTTGAGATGAATGATTTAAATAAATTTAGATTACATGTATATAAAATAAACTTAAAATATCTTAATCCAAATTTTAGACAAATATTATAACATATTAATATTACATTATACAGAAAAGTAGTTTCAATTAAAAAAAAATAAGTTTCAAAATGTGTTATAATACTTATAGCTAGAATATATATGGAAAAATATAAATTTTAGAACTCCTTGAACAAAAAGTGTAAAAAAATATGAAAACTCATAACTTGCAAAAAACGCCAAAAGTGACAATTCAGAGCAAAGCATTCCTAAGATTCAACTTTTTATAACTCTCATAACCGGTCGACGTGGAAACTTTTAAGCGAAAAGCCCTTTTTAACCATTCATGAAATTAATTTAAATGTCTCGCCCCCGAAACGAGGGGAACACGACAAAGCAAATCTTTCGAGCTGCGCCAAAGGCTTTGTTCTTCATAGAAATTTCAAATTATAATCCTACGACATTTAATCCCCGTTAATAAACTCAGCGTTAAGACTTAACGATCGATTCCTAAAAAAAAAAAAAAAAAAAAACAATAAAAATCGTAACCAACGACAAATATTTAGATTTCGCAGTTGATAAAATATACGTATTTTTATTAAGTGAAAAAAAATCATTTTTTGAAGCGTCTGCAATCGTAATGTTCAAGAAATTCATTAAAAGAAACCGAAATTCACTCAAGTAGAAGAATTAATTGTATTGCGAGCAAATCTGTCATGTATTAAATACGAAAAATTCGACATTTTTTTTTTCGTTCTACTTTATTTCAAGAAACCTTACCACTTGAGCGATCTTTTGTTCTTAAAATGAATTGCTTCTTTCCTCCTTATTTATATATATATATATATATATATATATATATATATATATATATAATATTAAAAAAAACAAATTTATAAAGCCTTTGTTTAAAATGTTAGACAATGAAAAAAAAAACGATGAATTTCTTCTTATATAAAACAATAATATTTCTAAAAATAATAATAAAAAAAGAACAATTTCGACGTAAAAACCCTTTTTTATTATATTTTATTGAATTTTCAAATGTTTTCGCTGACGCGAATTATTATTTTCTCGATTAAAAAAAAGGAATTGCCCTTTCGAAAAGAAAATTATATTCTTTTAACGTCACGGCGCTTTTCCCATTTTTCGTGCGTTTTCCAATCTATTCATAAAAGTTTTATCAAAAGACGAAAATTTCAACACCCAAAGAACACAATGATACCGTTCAGGGAAGACTTTGGAATATTTCGAACACAAAAAAAAGGGGGGAGACAACGAAATTATTTCTCACATTTTTCTGTCGCTTATTAAATTATACAACGTTTAAAAAGAAAAGGAATGAAAAAAAGCACGCATATACGCAGGAAGATAAATCCCTAATATACATGGCAGTAAAAATGTTGAATAAGAAAAAAAAGTTCACTCATAAATTTGTTAAAGAGAAAATTATCGTTCATTCTTTTCAAACATAATGAGATGAAGTAAAATTTTCAAGTATAAAGTTCGATTCGAATAAAACTTCCTAAAAAGTTAACTGTGCATGTAAAAATATAATATAACTCTATGTAAATTGTATTTATACAAGAAATCTTTTCATACATATAAAGTTAAATGTATGTAATTATATATTTTATCTGTTTCAATATAATATTTTGTATTGTAAAGCTATCACATTTATCATAATTCTGCAATGTTATTTTGTAAAGTGAAGTATTTATAACGCATAACCTGAATTAAATTTACTACATAAGTACAAATATATGAAGATAATTCAATACCTGAACTTTATACCAAGAATTGGTCGATCTCTCTACTTTATTGACAATAAATCATAAGATACACAATATATTGAATAATATCTTCTTTTGAGTTAGTAGCTTATATCTAAAGCTCAGTTCACATACACACATTATATAATAATAATGTTTTTATATACTTTATATCTTATATTTCTTGACTTCTTCACACAAATTGACTAAAGATGAAATAAAATAAAATCTTTCTTTTTTTTTCGTTATTAATAATTTAAAAATAAATATAATTTACTTTATAACACTGATAAATACATATTTTTATGATGATATTATAATATTAACTCTAATACAAAATACTAAGTAAATAAATTGTTATATTAAAAATTAATGTATATTTAAGTCGACTAGATGAATATGAATATATAATATAATGTAAGCTAAAATAGAATTAAATACGACAATGTCAGAGGAAAGTTTGTAAAGGTGTTAAAAAGCTCTAGGAAACCTTAATTAATTTACACAGACTGTTTTAACTTACGTTTAGTCAATGTAAACGTTCCATAAGACAGTACAGTTAAAATGGCACTATTGTTGTTTATGTAAGTATTTCATAGCTGAAAATTATTCTGAAAACTAACTTTTATGATGAGTTTACAACTATAATTTGTCACCATATAAACTTTAAGATGATTTATGTCTTTATTAAATACGTCGTATTAAATTTTAATTAAAATTAAAAATTTAATAATAATTTATTTGTCATATTAATGAATAAAAATGATTAGTCATTTTTATTAATTTTAATTAAATTTTAATTAATTATACTTAGGTATAATTAATTAAAATTTAAAAACATCAAAATAATAATAAACTCAGTCATATTCTTTCTTATTGTCGTTTTAAGACTTATTGACTCACTCAGACACAATCCTTACATCTGAAGGTTCAATATCAACAATAATATCACCAATATATATATATATATATATATATATATATATATATATATATATATATATATATATATATATTCTAATATTGGTAATACTCAAATATTAAACCATATGTGTGTATCAGTGAAACTTAATTTCATGTCGTATTTCAAAATAATTGCTTCACGTTTCCATTGGGTCAACATCCATTTTCCATTTCTATAATATAATTATTCCCTCATAATCCATATTCCGCTAAGGGTACCCGTAAATATGCTTTAATGAGGGTTTTTCGTAATGAAAATGGACATTTGTTTGATAAGAATATCTAAAAGTAACCAATGAAAATTCCGATTATTGAAAAGTATCTATACTATTCATCATATAAGTAGATTTGAATAAAATCTAAATATTTTGAAAATAAAATTAAAAATCTAAAAATACTTAAATTATTTATGAATATTACATATAATGCAAATAAATAAAACCTTTCTTATATATAGATATCATGATTGTAATATTTACTTATGATAATTATCAAATATTTTTAAAAAAAAACATGATAACATATTAAAATCTTTTGAAAATGAATAAGTCTGAATACCAAGAATTTTAAAATAATCTTTAGTGGTCTATCATTTTCATATATGGTATATACAACAGTGGATTTTTTTTATAGAATTATAACACAACTAATTCGGTTTTTTACATAAATGTTAGTTATTATTAATTACATTTATTTTTATATATATTTTTTAAGTGAAAAATGGATTTTAATATAAAAACATAATATGTAAATTTTATTATACGTTATTTTTTAGAATAAAAGATAATATGAATTTATATAAAGTTTGTAGTTAAAAAATTACAATATCTTAAAGAGTATATATATATTTTATTAGTTATAAAATATCAAACAGATAACAGATAAGATAATATTATAGTATAATAACTAGCAGTATTTGCAAATCAGATAACAAATTACTATCCAATATGAGCGGGTTTTTTTAATGAACTAAAATATAGTAATAAAAAAAATATAGTAATTAAAATTTTTAACTTAAAAAAAATAAGTCAATTTTGTTTTCAATAAAAATAATTGTTTAATTTTTATTATAGCACTACAGATAAAATATTATTTAACATATTGCAAGGTTTTGGTAATAAAATGTATTGTTATGTTATTTTTTCCATAATGTTGACTACACTAGTTAGGTTGGCTCTACTGTCAATACTAAACATAACCTTGTACTGTTTGGTAACGTCATCTGTAGCGTCACTTTCGCTCGATATCTTTTCGTTTTATATTGAAAACAATCCTTCAAAATGTCTGAACGCAAAGTTTTAAATGTAACTATTGAATAATTTTCAACATCTTTATAATTTGCTAATAATATAGTAAAGATATAGAAAAATTCATTACTATGACGATAAAATGTCAAAATTAGATATTTTAATAAATATTGTATAATTATACGCATCTCAGAATATATATACTATATATGATATTAAGCCACCTTTACATATTTTATTATTCATATACATATTTTTTTTCTTTTTCAGAAATACTATCCTCCGGATTTTGATCCGTCGAAAATACCTCGCATGAAATTAGCCAAAAACAGACAATATACTGTACGGTTGATGGCACCTTTCAATATGCGATGTGCAACTTGTGGTGAATATATATACAAAGGTAAAAAGTTTAATGCTCGAAAAGAAGATGTTGAAAATGAAGATTACCTCGGCATTAGAATATATAGATTTTACATAAAGGTTAGTGGATATTTTTGTTATATTTTTACACATACAGTAATTTAATACATATGAAAATTGGAAAGAAAATTATTTTCACCATTATCTATATTAACTATAAATATTATTTACCATGTCAATTATTGTAATCGTGTAAATCTATATACTATAAAATATGATAATATAAATATACTAAAATTGTATATTTTTATTTAGTGCACGAGATGTCTTCAAGAAATATCCTTTAAAACTGATCCCAAAAATACTGATTATGAAATTGAAGCTGGGGCTACGCGTAATTTTATGGCTCTTAAATTAGCGGTAGAACAAGCAAAAAGAGAAGAAGACGAATTAAAAGAAGAAGAAGCAAATAATCCAATGAAACTATTAGGTATATATTGATTAATATATTTCAATAAATAAAGAATTTTTGATTTTTTTCTATATCATAAATGTATATTTTTAATGTGCTATAGAAAATAGAACAGAACAATCGAGAAATGAAATTGAATTATTGGAATCATTGGAAGAACTCAAAGATTTAAATAGACGACAAGCTGCTGTCGACTATGATTCTATGCTTCAACAGTATATGGGAGAAACTGCTGAAGAACGTCGTGCAAGAGAAGAAAGGGAAGATGAAGAATTCTTAAGGTACATACAGTACATTAAAAAAAATATTTTTATACCTTACAATCCCAGATTTCTTATAAATCTTATACCATTTTTCAGATCGGTCAAATTCAAAAACAGTACTTCTAAGATTGTAGTAGAAGAAATTATTGAAGATGTTGAGGATGCAGATTCATCTGCATCCTTACCTAAACGATTAAAAACAGAAAATGACGATAATCATTTGTTAAGGAAGCCTTCACAGAATATTATTAATTCTAATTCTGATAGTACCCAAAATAATCAATCTACTTCATCCAATTCTATTAAAGCAGAAAAAGTTAAAGAATCATGGGATAGAAGTGTTGGTGGACTTAATATGAAAAAGGCTAATTTATCTGGATTAATAAAAGTTAAAAAATCTACTAATAATGATGAAATTAAACCTGAAACTAAAATTAAAACTACAACTTTAGTATCTAAAGATACTAATACTGTTACACAAAATAATATTACAAACAGTAATCAAACTCCAACTTCAAATGGTTTATCTTTATTAGCTGGTTATTCTGATAGTGACAGTAATAATAGTGGAGAAGAATAAATATACCTATATATGTATGTTATTTTATTCGTAATATGTAAAATAATATTATGTAAATATGCGTCAATTCATAAATTTCATTATGTTTTTATAATTTTTTTATTATTTACCATTTCTGATCCTATAATATCAACAATTATCGTGACATATGATTCTAAACATCATATTAATGACAAAAGGAATGTTAAGGAATATTAAAGGAATGTTCTTTGAAACTTATCACCAATATAACTCAAGGAATGGACTAAAAAATATTCCATTTTGGTCTAATCACATATCTTCTGTATATAAATTAGTATAGTTATTGGATTACATCTGATCATGTTTATGGGCATCTTGAAAATGTAAATAAAAATATTTTGAATATAATCTTAACAACTACCTCTTTTTAAACCATTAATCAAAAGTAAACCTTAAAAATTTTAAATGTTAGTTATTTTAAGCAATTCACTAGACATTTAAAATTCTGGTTTTTCAGTAAAAAAAGACATTCTAAACCATCATATGCAAAGAACAATTTGAATTTCAAGGTGTATTCTACATGTTATAAACATATTATTAAAAAAATATATCAATTATCTAGTTTCACTAATACATCAAATAATAATTATATGATGATAATTCAAAATAAACCTTTATTTCATATTTGATTTATTTTTTTAACTTCAATATTCAGCAACTCTTATCAATCGCACATCATTTTATTTGCTTATTTCTTGTTTCTATGTATATAAATAACATTTAAATACTTATAATATGATTTATGCAAGAATTAACAATTTTTTCTGATGATGAAGAGAGAGGTATATGTACATATTGTTAAATCGAGTCATTGACCGTTGGTCTCGACGGCAACTGCCGTTATTTCGGTGAGATAACCGACAGAAATAAATTGCTATACAATCAGGATCCTTCAATTCGGGCATGAGTCAATTTTTTTCATCTCAAAGATGACTGTATGTCTAATAATTGTTCCGATATCAACCAAAAGATCCACCAAAAACATCCAAAAGATCCACTCTCATATTTTTATCTTTTTCGTGTACTCAAAATATTCCAATTACAACAACATAATTTCATACTCCAAGACGGTGCGCTAATTTATATATTTTTATCTTATTAAAAAAAACATTTATTTTAATATAGTTTTAAATTAAACTCGATTTAACCGTTGAATTAATTTAGTCATAATAATTTTGTAGTATGGAATGCATTCGCCACCCGTTGTTACTAATTTGCAGTATCGATTTATGGTGAATCTGATGTAATTCCTTGTGGCTAAAAATATTACATTTTACATTAATCGTTTACATAATCATGACAATTCATTTCATAGTTAAAGTTGACATTTTTCTTAAACGGAAAACTTTTTTTTCTGTTTACAATACAAAAATTCTAGTGATCGGACGCCTTTTGTGACGGCTTCGTCCTGTTTCATGAGCTCCTTCCCACTATTTTTTTTTAAATATATATATATAACCATATTATTGAACATCGTTAATCATGCCTTTTCGGCGGTCCGTCTGACTTTCGGAATTTCGGACGGGGTGAGCGCTTCTCAAAATGGGGCTCGCGAACGTTGTACGAAAAAAAAAGGACTATTTTCTCGCGCGCAGATAATTACAGATGCGTTACAGATTCACATCACACAAACATAATTCGATTCCAATTATCATTTAGTGGATATTGCCGCTATATATTGCGTTTTATTTATATTTGTGGCACTGTTATTCGAACGACTCGCACGGAGGTCCACACCAATTTCGCCAAGAATGGTCTGTTCATGACTTGTTCGAGTTTCGATTGAAGATGGACTACGTTCACCGGAAACGTTCGATTTTCATTTCAATCATCAGTAATGAATTTTCGAAAATTTTCACTTTTTTTATGTGAAATATTATATATAAAAATAATATTAAAAATATTCACATTTATATTCATAAAAGCACACAATCTTTGTATGAGATGTAACTTATAATTAGCATTTTAAAACCGCCAAAAGTATTCTTCAAGCAGGGAGATGACTAAGTATATTGATATTATCGAATCCTACAAGGGACTATAGAAAAAAATCAAAGTGATTATGATGGGCGGATGCACTACAGGGAATAGACAAGATGAGCATTAGTTTTGGTATGCGTCTTCAATAAGATCGACATGTACCATTCAAGGATCACACTTGGAGTTCGAAACAGGACTTTTCACAACATAGCAAAAAGCCTTCGACCCGCAGCATCATTATTTCCCATGATTCGATATGGGCTCCTCGGGTAACAGAGTTCATTATTCGTTTTAGTGCGATTTCTTCATCGCCGACATCATAAGACCATACAATGTGTTTAATTTTTAGCAAGAATCATAAAAGTTATAAATACCAAATCGAAGGTCGAAAGCAGAAGATCGACCAGGGACTATATTGCCTCACCGCATCGGTGCAATTGTTCTTTGACATTATATTGGCTTTTAAAAATGAATCCCGTTCGGCGGCAAAATGGTTTTTTTTAATACGCCTATAAATCGAACGAATGATGAGAAGGCACACAGTCAGTTTGTATGAAAGACAAAAATGTTTCCTTTTTTTCGGCTTCGGTACAAGTCGTAAAATTCAAAAAAAAAATCAATGAGTTATCCATTGGTTTCGTTCGTTGTTTTTTTCACCAATTTCAATTATACGACTTGTGGTCAGAGGTGTTGTTCACTTTTACTTCTTACTGAAGCAGACTATTCACAATTACCACCCGCATAATGGTAAAAGCCCTTCGTTAATCGCCCATTTATTGTTCGTTATGAATTGCTATGTGGCCAACGTCGGGGTGCCAACGTTTCCGTTACTGTGATTTTATTTTGCGAATTTGTTCACTCAATGACAGAAGATGAACCCTCATTCATTCGAATGAATAAGGATTTCGTTGAAAGTCTCCAATGTTACGATGAGTACGTTCCTTTTCAGAATCAGACTCGAAACGCTATACTGATGGAAAATTTGAACTATTATATAAAATACGAAGAAAACATCAAACCATTCAAATCTTTTATACAACATTTCAAATAATCATTCTCTATATACTTATACAATATATAAAAGAACATTTCATATAGAATAAAGTTATGTTAAATTTTTGTCAATTATTGTTTGTAATAATTTTCAATACTTTTTAGTTCTTCCTATATTATTTCCTTTGACCTACAACCCTATTTAAGTATAGAAAATCTACTTATTTTTTCTTTATTTGGTTACTTATTTGCAATTGTTCATGCCAAATATACAGCAATCTTCTGTCACATCGTCCATCATCACGCCTTTAATCGGCTTACTCTCCTTTTCCTTTCTGAATTTGTGATTGCAAATCTTCTGATTGGATCATCCTCTTCTATACGAACAATATGTCTCAATCAATAAAGTCTTCTCAGTCTAATCCAGCAAGATACTCTGACGTCTTCAAACATTTACATTTTTTTATTGTTTCTGATTCTACGAATATTATTCTCCATATCTAAATCCATTATTGGACACGTCTATAACTATCTCATCTTCTTTATTCAAGTTTCACGTCTCTGAGGAATAGATGAAGACTGATTTCACAAAATTTTATAACTCCTTTTTTCTTTTAAAATTATATTAAATAATTCTACAATATAAAAAAAACTTAAGATATGAATTATAAAGTAAATAGTCTTGATCTAAATATGAAAATTAGTACTACTGCATATTTATAACGAATGCTACAATTTGGTGTGGCATAATTGGAAAAAACGAACGTCGTTTAATGAGTTCATACAGCGAAAAGTTCACTTTTCCAAGGTGGTCACGATTTTAAGTCGTGAAAATTAACGACAGCTTTAAAAAAAAAATATATCGAGAACCATAATAAAAATCTTAAAATTTCGCATTGATATAATTATATTCGAAACACTTCTCCGACGCAACTAACTAAAACAAAATGAATGAAATCAAACCGGATAATTAATCGTCGATTTCATACATTAAAATTAATGCTACCTTCGATTTTAATAAAGCATATTATTTAATATTTCGCTTATTATTATTATTATTTTATTTTAATAATATAATAAATGAAAATATTATCATATATATATATATATATATATATATATATATATGTATATATATATTTGATAAAATTTATATAATTTATTCAATATAAAATGGAAAATACCCTATGCAAAGTTACCCTTATTTGTGGAAAATTGTATACAAGATTTTCCAAAATATATTTATGGAATTACGAACATATATCGTACATATATATATATATATATATATATATATATATATATATATATATATATATATATATATATATATATATACGTTAAACGTCTACCATATAACGAAATCGTGCTTTGAATGGAATGCCAACGAAGGTTCGCGGCCACCAGACTGGCTAGCAATACAGCGTGAAGTAATGCGATCACAAAAACAAAACCTTGTTTTCATACCACAAGGTGGTCCAGAAATTATTATAAACATTGCCGATAATATTATTAATAAAAAAAAATTATATAAATATAACAATTTACGGGATTAACGCAAATTTCGTAAAGTGTACGCGTCTTTGAATGTCCGTTTATATCCCGTTTTAAACTATTTATTGCCAGTCAATTGTTCGTCTTCTTTCGAATATCGTATTACAGGAACGGGCCTGACATGTTGAACGTTGATTTATTTACACCCTAATTGGTTCCTGTCCACTTTGCCAATAATATGTTCACGACTCATCATGGGAAGAGAGGATGTTGTTCACATATCGGCTAAAATCGACCTCCTATGAAGCTTTTTTGCCGGTGAAAGCTGCGATTATTGTTTTTAACGAACATATTTCCTGTGTTTGAGTTAACATTTGACAAGGATGTAACTTCTATTTCACTTTTATATATGATAAATTAAATATACTGTTAAAAATATTTTTTTTTTTAATTCGTATGATAATAGTAAAGGATCTGTATCAATATAAATTAAAATTATTTAAAAAAAAATAAGTATAAATAAAAGAAATTTATAGAAGAAGAAAAATTTACATTTCTAATATTCAAGCATCATCTCACATCCCTGAATATATTCATAGAAAATAGAAGCGCCACTATATATTCATTGAAGAAAAATATCTATTAGCTACTGTCATTGAAATTCTGCATGGTATTAATATTTTCAATCGCTGAATGAATGCAACAGGAAGTGATGTCTAGAGTTTTTCATTTCTTTTTTCATCGTAGATTGATCGCTTTCGAAACATTTTCGTAGAATCCGTGCTATAATATTACTAGAAAAACTCAACACAGTACTAAAAATGTGCGGTTGTAACGCTTTTGATCTTCAAGTCACGAATTTCAAAAATGGGTCCACTGCACGTCCGAATAATATTCATAACGTATGAACGTATGAAAATATCATTTAGAATCCTAAAAAAAAGTAATATGATAAAAAAAATTATGATATAAAATGGCGGACGTAATACGCATATAATTCAGTCACGCTTCTCATTGTGCAATTACACAATTATCTAATTTTAATTGTATGAAATATTTTAATACCTTCCTGTGTGAAATAATTCGTGTACATTTAAAATTGTGTGTATGCACGCGTATATGTATTATTGAAAATAAAGCATTCATCACAATCATTGTATACCGAAGCTTCTGAAACTTTTATATTATTTTTCATTTTTGCATTTTCATTTATAATGATACTGTATTATTATTTTTATAATTATTTATATATTATATATAAAATAACTAACAAAAACTAGAGATTCGTTTACATTTTCTTCGAATTAATTTAATAAAAAAAATATTATTTTTCCTGAAAAAAATATTTTAATACAAAATTATACAATAAAAAATAGCAGATTTAAAAATCGATATAAAATTCTTGTTTATTAATTAATTACTAATTATAAAATTTCTAAATACAAATTTGTTTAAATATATTAAAATTTTTAATTAAATTAAAAAATCCATCTTTTTTTAATTGTTTGTAAATTACACTTTGAGAAGCGGCGTCGCAAACAAAATCGTAAATATACGTTGCGCATTATTTGCAAAGGTTTCTCGGCATGAAAGTGTTAACGTTATAGTCGCTACTCGTTCATTCGAAATCGAAAATAATTCATACGCAGCTGCCCCATTTATTTATTTATTTATTTATATATTACACGTATCGAAACGAATGACCATTAAAGTGTTAACGAGCGATCCGTTTAAAATCGTTTCGTTTGATATTTTAATTTCGATAAATTCCCTTTATTTTTCTTTCGACTATTAAATGCTATAAAATATATATATACCATATATAAATTTTCTACACATTGGAAAAACTCCATTGAATTATTTAATGAATGAATGAAGTATATAAATAATATAACAATTTACTACAAAATATGGAGAATTTTTTTTCCTTTTTTCTTGCTCTTAAAAAATGAAATGTATAATAACTGAAAAATATATTCATATTTGAATTTCGACCCGTCACAATATATAATAATCTCTCAATAATCAATAATTACATTTAAATATTTTTAAATTAATAGTCTGAATGTGAACATATCGAACATACCTTTAAATGAATGAACATGCCTTTAAATGAATTAATTACGTCTCAATATTAAATTATTACGTGACAAATAAAGTAGATCTTGTTTAAAAATCGTAAGTGAATATTGAAGGGCTGCATGCGTGTTATGAATTGATTTCAAGAGGTCACGCAAAACACACTCAAGGAGAAGATAATTATGTAAGAAAACGCAATCACAACACTTGGAAAAACGTAACTTTTAAAAACCGAAAAACGAATATTTGTTTATAAATACGAAAAAAGAAATGACACGACATACCGAGTGCGGTCATCATTATGTGGCACGCGATTTCCGATCGTTCGTAAATAAAACTCATAATAAAAAGTGTATGGAAAAATCGCATTTATTGATTTTTTTTTCAATATTATTTTTTTTTATTTATTGTAAACGATACAAATAAGCACATAAATTGGCATCGATACGATAATGCGGTACAATTTAAGGTTTTAAACGCAATTTATCGATGCATTGGTGAACGCGCAAGGACGTCTACGACCATGTATAGGACTCTTTGTTCGCGAAAAAAACTAGTTCATTTATTATATAGAAAGGATTGTGACAACTTTCGTTTTTATTTTTCACAACGTGCCATTTCTGCGATTCCAAAAGCTCTAAGTGAATTTTTATTTTTCGTAAGAAAAAAAGCAATAAATATATAAATAGAAACAATCCACCGGTCGAGAAATTGTCGGAAAAATGAGTCGACTTCTTGAATCCGTTCAAAACGCTTATTAAATATTTATGATCGTTTGAATTTTACTTGTAAATAAATGCGCGGAATTTCGAGAAAAATATTGGATAAAAAAAATAAATAAAATACGACATTGATAAAGAATATTGTAAGACAATGGTATATAAAAAATTGAATATACATTAGACGTAAATTCTTAGATTGGATCAATGTCGACCCCTATTTGTATATATTTTTTACCACGACTAATATATATATATATATATATATATATATATATATATATATATATATATATATATATATATATATATATATATATATATATATATATATATAATGGTAAAAATAGCATTCTGAGAGACAAATCAAATTTTACTGGTACATATAAATCATATATATTAAAATAATTTATCTCAAAACCTATCAAATTTATAAATTTTAATTATTCTAAAAAATACATTCAAATATTTTATTATTAAATTATTAAATGAAAACTCATTAAATAAATTAAATATAAATTTTATTATAAATGTATAATATATATATATATATATATATATATATATATATATATATAATATATATAATATAATATTAATATTGTTTTAAATCTCTGATAAAAACCGCATATTTCGGAGGCGTATCGAAAAACCTTAAGTCAACACATCAACCGCGGGAAAGAAAAAACTCTCACTAAACTATGTGTATCTAACGAAATGAATTTTTATTTGGAATAAAAAGTAAGCGTTAAATTGAATATGATGAAAAAAAAATGTCGGCATACTAAATTATATGTTAAAAAGGTGTGATCCTCAATTTTATCTAAGACAAGATAGTTATCACATCGTTACCCTTCGTAGCCGAGGGCGCGGAATCGCCTTCAATTATTTTACCTATGTTTTTATATATGTATATATACTTAAATATTTCTATCCGTTTATAAACTTACAATGATTAAGTATAATTTTTTTCAATAAAATTAATTTTAATTATTTATCTGTAATAGAGTTTAATTAGATTTTTCACGAGCTACGCGTAGAAAAATCGAGCTACGACGATTTTTCCCGCTTCATCGTTATTTATATATATATATATATATATTTATATATTAATAATTTTATTTTATTATATTATTTTTTTTTGTATTAGACTTTTTTTCTTCAAAAATCCTAAACACTATCCCACGGAGAACGCGGGGGTTCGAACAGCGGCACGTATCAAAAAAAAAAAAAAAAAAAATAGAAAAAAAAAGCCAAAATGCGACGCAATACCGCCAAGTTATCAAAGAATTTATCAATTTAATCAAATTCTGATTGGCTGTCAGATACAATGGTCGGGCCCGCTTCTTATTATACCCTAATGTGAATGTTTGGTGAACACCTCGACTATGTTACATACTTTAGAATACACATATACAGAATGTTATATATATATATATATATATATATATATATATATATATATATATATATATATATAATATAAGGCGGTCGGTTATATGAAAATTTTGCAAGTCAGCCGCCAGCCAAAAACCGGGGCCAAATTGACGCCTTTGTTAAATACTTTTTGATTTTGACGACTCCTCATGGGTGGAGGAGATGCTTCTTCTTGTTCATCATTTTGAACGCCGCATTACACTATAGTTGAAATCGGTGAATTCGTCTACCTGAAGAACCCTTTTGTTCAATTTCACCTGACATAATTGCATCGACGTTTTGATATTTTCAATCATGTCACTTATTGTCGACGACATATTATAACACTCCATTCATCATTCTATTTAATTATGCCGACAATTAGCACAACCGGGGGTCTTTTGTTTTATATCTATTGTGTTCCCGATAATTTTCACACGCCCTCTGAATTATATATACTGCTATCGGTTAGGAAAAGCAATTTTCTTTTATATATTATTGCTAAAACATGTAAAATGATAATAATAACAATTAACCTACATTTATATAAGCGCAATTATATTTTAAAATTTATATAATACAGGTTAATACAAAACATCTTCATATATAATTTAAATATCATTCATAGTTAAAATTATTTTAAACAATCACATATAGAAAATTATAAACAAATCACGGAAAACACGGTATTATAAGCGATGCATACTTCTGACGGATGAATTATCATAAATACAATCTATCGTCGTATAACGTCACATTTCCCTATAATTTTGGTTTCTTTGTTTCGTTTTCCGACACACTTTCTAATATCGAAGATTTTGGTGGCACATATATTCAAAAAAAAAAAAACTAAACGTTTAAATAATACGACATTTCCTCGATGCGCAAATTACAAAGAATGAACAAAAACGCTTTTAAACACTCGTAAAAAAAGACGACAACGTCCTTTTTTTTAAATAAATAAATAGATATTTTATAACATGTTAATTAAAAATCACCGCTTCATTATAAAAGTGCTCATTCACGACGGACAATTATAAACATAACACAAACAAAATATTTTCAATAGAATAGATTGATATTTTTTAGATAGTTGATTAAAAAATTAAATAAAATATTAAAGCAAAATATACGTATTATATTATATAAAAAAAAATGTGCTAATGTTAAAAGACTTGTTCTTTTATTCATATAATTCAAAACAAACAGGAATCTTCATATCTTTGTATATATATATATGAAAATATTTTAAACTGAAAATCTATATGTAATCTCATTTTTTATACATTAGTTATTTTAAGTTCATTTTGTACATATTTTTAATATTATAATATATTTAAAAGAAGTACATAAATACTCTCAAATTAAATTGTAATATAAAGAATGAAGTAACATTATTTTTATTCAATAAAAATAGAACAAGGCTTATTAAATAAAATCAAATTAATTATGATGATATCAGAAAACAACCGCTCACAAAATCACCCCTATTTCAATACAATAACAATTCAAACATATTTACCGTTATCTCGTTATCTAAAAAGGGACAATAATTCATATAGGTAACGTCAAAAATTCATTTGACTACAATAAGAAGGTGTCACAATGGCGACTACCACAAAACACCATTACCTTTACATTTTCACCGCGAAGAAATGCGCCTTCTTATAATAAATAATAACATGTATTTTTCTTTCTTTTCTATAATGTGCATGCATATCGTTCTTTCAACTACGACAAATGGACCGTTGAAATTTTTCGAGACCTGCCGCATTTGTGCCCTTCTTGCCCTCCACGGGTATCAGACACCATCCCTACGTCACAACCTTTCAGACCAATATATTGTGAAGGATGGCGCCAATCGGAAAACTTCAAGGCATCCACCGACATAACACCCTTAGTAACGATATATACCTATGAATTCTTATATATTTGTATATATAAATATATATATATATATATATATATATATATATATATATATATATAAATCTGACTGCTATCCATCTTATAGCATGGGAATTTCGGGACCATCTTGATTTTGCAGCCGCGACTTGTCCACTTTTCCTGGAAAGGGAATAATGGAACGAATATGTTTCAGCCCATTATAAAACCACCCCTGTTTTGATGAAAAAAAATAATATGAAAAAAAATATATATATATACACCTACATCGCATTGAACAAAAGATCGAAATCCAGAACCGAATCGATGCGTATAATTCGAACCCTTTAACCCGGAATTCGATCTAAACAACCGATAGACTGAGTTATTGTTGCATTATTAAAGGACAATATATCTTAACAAAAAAAATGTAATTAAAAAAAGCGACATCCTGTTTAAAAAGAATTTTTTTTTAATATAAATATTTTATATCATTTTTTTTATATACATATAAATATAAAATAATACTACATTAACAATCAAAGCTATACTTAATTATATATATATATATATATATATATATATATATATATATATATATATATATATATATATATATATATATATATATATATATGTATATTATAAAATCATATTTATTTTTAATTTAAAATCAATTATTTTTACCAATGCCCCTCTGAAGTATTGTATTATATTTTCAAGAATGGAAAACGAGAGAAGAATATAGTTTCTTCTCTCTAGGTATATATAGAAAAAATAAGAAAAAAAACCTGTTATAGAGAGCAAGATTTTAGTCAATAGTCGATAAATACCTGAACATTCCTCAGAAGGGTGTCAAATTACTTATGGTCGACTATCGGACAGGTTGCACACTTTTAACTATGCGCCGATTTATACAATTACATTTTTTTTCTCATATATACCCTAATCAAAAATAATATAAAATTACCTAACGATTGAAAGAAATTAATTTGAATAATATCGTATTAAATATAATAATAAAAAATATAGACATACTAATTAAAATATAGTTGAAATTTTCACATATTTAAAAATAAGGATTGAATGTAAAATATATATATATATATAAATAATTAAATATGTTTTTTCGACGCAATATTCTGGTCGAGACCGCCTAAGGGGTGTTTTGATTTGAATTTATTTCGGCTTTAGCGAGAGGGTGTTTTCTTTTTTTTTTTCACTCTTTGTGGTCAGTGGTGGCGGAAACCATTTGTCAATCTCATACCACCTCATGATTACAATCATTAACTTATGTAATTATAAGGCGGATTCGTAGCAAGAATTCCAATCAACAAAAATCGACGATACAACGGTAACGCCACCCTAAACAATTTTCTGAAAAAATCAAACTGTCGATAATTGACTTATTATATAAAAACATTCCAGGGGTTGTAATATAGCAAAAAAAAAAACATTCTTTCTAATATACAGTTAACGAAAGAATCTTTCGGATCGAAATTTATTTTTTTATTTTATGAGTGCATTAAATTTTCCAAGGAAATCTAAAGAAAATATTTTTTTCTAATATAATAAAATCACTTTAAAAATAAAGCAAATGAAAATAATAAATCCTAATGAATTAAAATAATGATTATAGAAAAATAATATTAAATTTAAAATTGTATATAAATATATATATACAGCTATGGTGACGAAAAGTATGATATATCTTATTTTAAGAAACCAGTTGTCAAAATCGAAAGAAATCGAAGCAAAATTGGATCGCAAATGCTGAAATATTTTACATTAAATCATATATAATAGTAATAAGTTGAACTTTAGCACGGCAAGGATCTATATTTTGAGTTATAAAGAAAGTAACATACACGATATTATAAATTTCCTGACACTTTTTACTATTAAAAAAAAAAAAACATTCATAATTATATCAAATATAATATATAATTGAGATATCAACGTTCTATATAACTAAAATAAGTCCAAAATAAAAGGACTACACATTAAATAGATATAAATGTGCCGAAATATGATGTTATCCGATATTGCAATAATAACAATTAACATGTGTGCCTTCTTCTTTATATTAGCATTTGTTTGTTTTGTCACCTTTAAAATGTATATAAGACGGTGACGAAAAAATCTATGGGAACGTATCATCGGGAATTTTTCAAGTACTGTTTCTTGGAAGCTCTATATCCATAATTGGCTCTAATATTGATTTTAGAAGTTCTTCGTGTAATTTCAAAGAAGTCATTTGAATTCTTCCCGTCACTAATTCCTGTTATCCATATGTCGTCGGCTACTGAATATTCGACTTGTTCCGCTATGATGCGTTTTTGATATATCTCATATTTTTTTTCTTCCACTCCATTGCTAAGTTTTTGTTTCATTCATCGAGAAATTTATTAGACGTTTGTCTTATCTTGTTTGTCGGAGCTTACAAAAGATTGAGCTTTTTCTGCTACGGTGACTTATAAATTGAGCATGGAAAATTTACGACGCTTTTCATAATCGAACTGTGAACAATTTTCGCGACTGAAATGTATTAAAATTATTAATATGTTGCATAGCAATATCATTCTTAATTTTATATCGTTTTTCATATATTATATCATCACAAGATTACAACCTTTTATTGTGATTTTTTTTTTCTATCCGAAAAAACTTTCACTAAAAGAATGCATTTAGCAATAAACGGCGCACGTAGTATAAAAATCAAAGGTTGTCATTAAAATTTACTTAACACTACGAGTTAAAAAAAATCACTATTCACTTTAACATTCGATTGAACGGTTCTTTTATAAAACGGACAAATATACATCGAACACGTATATATATATATATTTATATGTGTGTGTGTGTGTGTATTTTTTATTACTGTTATTTTTAAAATAATACCGATAAATCATGTAAATATGTTACAGACTGAGGAATGTAATACAAAATTAGACGGTGTGTTACCTACATAATCAAATCGTATTTCAACATGTCACTGTGAAATTATTATACGCGCAGCGGGAATTATTAATTTACATAAGAACCCGGGCACCGATAAACCGTAAAAAAGGGGGGTAAAAGGTAAAAAAAAAAAATTCGAGACCCCCATCGATTTTCAGAAATATACGTTTTCTTTTCGTTTTTATTTTCGCCGATACACAAGTAAATAAACGTTGCTTATTCTTATTGCGCGAACAGCGCGTTCGAAGTATTTCCACGCCGATTTTCAATTTAATTCACGTTCTGTGTTCAAAAAAGATAATCGATTATCAATAAATAATATGCATGTTAATAATGTAGTTTATTTTTATTAAAATCTGAATTAAATATATGTGTATATATATATTTTTTTTTAAATGACATTTCATCTCAATCATTAATTTTATAATATTATAGTTCAAAATTTATTTTATTAAAAATTTCGATTAATTTATTATAATATAATTATTATTAAATATGTTAAATATCGTTAAAAACATATATGTCAACAAAATACAACGAAAAATCAATGAAAAGTATATAAACATAATTTATACCGTAATTAAGTAAAAAAAAACATGTTAACAAAGATTAAGTCATATTAATTATAAAAAAAATATATGACATCATACACATAAAATTACATCGCCTTATAAATAAATACATTATGAAAATTTTCCAGTTAAATAAGCGCAAAAAAAAACGAAATTTCTCAATCAAGAATTATTATTATTATAAATAAAAATATATTTACACGTGGAACTTTCTTGCTACCGTATCAAAGTTCTCGTGTAAACAATGTGTCGATTTTTTTTTTGATTTTTAATTTAACGACGATTATCGACGATTTCGTTTTATTTATTGACGTGCATATTTTGTGGAAAAATCAACATGAAATACGATAGTTTTTGCGGTCGTTTGTTCGGCATATTTGTGGTCGAAACGCCCTTATATCGAGTTTATCATCGAAATTAAACGCGGTTAACGATTTTATACGACTACCGTTATTGTCGATATTAAGTTATTATTATTGAAATTAAAAAAATATATATTTCATATATACATATTTATATTGTTATATAATATATATAAGCTTTATTTTAAAAGGGGTGTAAATTTTTATATATAGTGAAAATGATGAATGAATCGATAATAAATGAGCATGAAAAGTTACGTAAAGCAATTAACGCTTCACTGACAGATGGAAGTTCTTAATTTGGTGCGTAAAATATTCTCACATTTTATTATTATTTATATTTTATTTAAATTGTACATATGTATGTATACGAATACATCATCACTTAACATATACCCTAAAGCAAAGCAACACCTTTTTTTGACCACAGGAATGTGGCGCTTTGATATTCAATATCATGCACCGAATAAATATAATCAGTATCATCACTCAAGCTAAAAGCCTTTTTTTTCAAAACTATATATAGTTTAGATATATCTAAAAATAATTTAAATTTTATGATACATAAAAATCTACATTTAGTTGATATATATATTGTTTAGATTTTAATTCAAAATATTTTTAAAGTCTATTGATATTAAAAAAATACTCTATATGCAAAATAATTAAATTATAAATATATATAAGAAATATTATTTGACAAAATATTAATATTAATTCAATATATTATTAAATTTTAATATAGACAGTTAAAAAAGAACGACGATACAAAGTTAACCCGTTATCGAACATCTATCGTAGACTCGGAGTCATCTGCGTTAATCATTCGACTAAGGTGTCTACGAAACCCCAAACTTCATTCTGAACACCGCTTATATTGAAAAATTGAAAAAAAAATAAAAGAAAATTCACATTTACACACACACATATACATACATATATATTTATGTGTATTCGAAAAGGGGCAAAAAGACTTCGCATCCACGGTCTGGTTCCCGATCGGCGGGACCTCTTTATTATTAGATTCGGTAAACCGAAATTGAGGTTTCCATCTCAAAACTAACAAGCCTCATTATATACAGTAAAATTGCACTGATCGATGTAAAAAAAACGATTTCAGAAACCGTTCATGTGCATTTTTTGAAACACTCGAAAAGCGCAACGTAATCTATAATCTTTCTTGTGCTACTAAAAAAAAATCTAAAATTTTCGACATTATATAATGCAATAATTTATGGATTAAAAATATAAAATAATAATAGTCACAAATCAAATTATACGAATCAAAACTGTGATAGTTTCGCTTTCAAAATACTTTGACCACTTTCTGAAACGTGTAGCGCTTTTTTCGTAAGTATCGCAAAACGAATTAGAATCGTTTTTAAATGTACGAAACGTAATATTCGCACGAAGATGAAGGTCATTGATATAAATTAGCTCATGAACGACGACCACAAAGGATCGTCTTGATTGAAAAATGAGTTATGATCACGTCTCAATCGAGACGTAGACTTCGAAATCGTCGTCGATTTTCCCACCGTTGATATGCCAAAGTCGAATCGGTCAAAAATCAATCAATTTCATATATCCCGATGCTGAAGCCATATCTAAACCCTTTCTAATACTCTATTAAATCACACAATTTATTATATAAGTGATATAATTATCAACATTATATAGCATAATCGCTATTATTTTATATAAGAACCTTTACGTGATCGGATCATTTAAATACACTAATATCTTATAACAGTTTTTTTTTAATATAAATGAATAATTTTCATCTTGTAACAATTATTTTTTTTTCAGTTATAAAGTTTAACTACCTTTGCCGCATTTCGCTATATGCTTATAACGAAATACATAGCGTTTTCAGGTTTAACGTTATATGTGGGTGTTGTTATCGAACTTATGCGGTTCGATTCCCACGGTTGTATGCTTCACGTCCTTCTTTTTAATCGATATATGAACAATTCATTTCTTTAAACATATAAATATTTTATTTGAATTGTTAACAGACACCGAGCAATAGTCATAAAACGTAAAGAATAATACAATTGTCGATATTGCGCTTTAACCCGACAGAATGCAATCAGATATATTAAAAATACCATAAAACAGTATTGAAAATGGATGATGATAACAAAGAAAATCAGTGGAAAATTATACTGAAAATATTACATCTGGAAATGAAACAACAAAACATAAAATATATTTTGATTTATTAAAGTATATAAATAATCGTATATTATATATATATATATATATATATATATATATATATATATATATATATCAAAAGAGAAAAATATTTAATGAATACGTTTTCATCAATAAATCATGAATTCAGGTAATATCACGAGACAGAATTCGAACCAAGAACTTGCTTCTTAGTAGTCGAACTCGTTAATGTTGTAATTACAGACAGACGAAGTATGTGTATATATAATTTTTTTATTGAATTTAATTATTCATTGTATTTAATGATGTATAATTAGATAACAATATGTTAAAATGAATTATAAATATTTATACAATATTATTATTATAACAAATATGTGTTTATATATTGTTTGAGACAATATTTCAGAATAAAAAATGTAACAAATTGTAATCAATGAAAATATGCAAAAAAACACTTTAAAATGACTAACATTCGTAAAAAAAAATATGAAATAATTCAAATAAATTATCTATGTTACGCTTCAAAGTGTACAATAATGATTATATAATTAAAATAAAATATTAGCATATTTTTAATAGTGCAATATGATTTTTAAGCTATAAATAAAAAGTTAAATTTTCGCAAAAAAATCCATTATTTTTTTTATATTTCACATTTTATGATTTTTTTACAGAAACTGGTTTAATTTTTATATCTTTTTGACTAAAAAAATATATATATCGCACATATTTATTATGTATTAAAAAAAATTAAAAACCAAGGAAGCATTACATTTGATGATGACGTTGCAACAACCATGCGATATGATTAGAAAAATGAATAATAATAATAAATATATTACACAATTTAATTATGAATAATTGCAACGAAATAATAGCATATTTTGATAATATTTCCGAGAGAATTATATTTTTTACTTATATCAGCTGTAAAACAATACAAAAGTGAATATATATATATATATATATATATATATATATATATATATATATATATATATATAATATTTTTGCACTCTTAACAATCTACAGGGGCCCCTTTATATGAACTAAATGCAGAATAATAATACAGAATAAAAAAAATATAAAACAAACAGCTGATATGATACTTCGACTTGGTATATTAATCAGCTGTTTTCTTTCAAAAATTTGCTGTGACAACACAAACACACTTTTCTCACATTTCAACGATGTTTGTTTGTTTGAAAAATAAAATAATAAAAAAATTAATAAAAATAAATGTCGGCATAAGCATCATACATTATAACATTTATTGACATGCATTATCTCATTAAGCGATGCAAATGCAAACATGTCTTCTCAATTGCAATTCATGAAATGAATCGATCATAAAAAAGATTACAGAGGTTTAATGTTAATTTTTTTTTTTTATTATAATAATATTATTATATTGCGCTTTATTGTTTGTCTTTGAGATGGTAAATTTCACACGCATCATCGTCTGAAAAATAATAAAAATATACGACGTATATTAGTGCCCGTTTTTACCGTTGTCAAAAATAAATAAATAGGAACTCATTTTACTTCGGTGAATGAGTGCAATAGTGATCGACAACCTTTTTTCCTATGTAACAATCTATGAATACGTTGTAATTATTGAACGTATTCAATCGAGTAATATGAAGAATGAACGAGATCGAAACTTGGATGATAACAAAATAAAAATATTTAGTATAAAAAACTCCAAAAATAACGATTATTATAATATTAAAATAACAATTGAAAATGTTGAAACATGATAATAAATTAATTGAAACCATATAAAAGACTAAAATATTCATAATTAAAATGAAATTCGTGACGTTTTGACAAAATTTATACTCAAAACTTATTATATAATACAAAAAAAAATGTACGCTTTTATATTTTAACATTTTATATATCTTTGCTGTTTAGTCATTTTCATATTAGAAAACATCTTAAAAACAATATATTGAGGTATATTAATCTAGAAAATTTAAACATTTAACATAAGTAATCCTTTAAACCAAAAAAAAAGTTTCAATTCCAAAAATACAGTTCGATTTGTAGTTACTTAGTTCGCAAATTAATTTAAAATAAGTAATAACATCTCTAGAGTACAAAGTGTTAATTATTTATTTTAGAAAATACTAGTAAATTGATTTTTATTTAAAAATAATAATTTCTAATAATAAAAATAATAATTAATTTTAATACTAAATTTATATTTAAAAAAAAGGCTTTCATTTATCAATGTATATATATATATATATATATATATATATATATATATATATATATATATATATATGACGAGAATGCGACGATCAATACGACCGTACAACAATGGCGGACGAGAAATTTTCCCAGTGAAAAGAAAAAAGCATCACGTTGTCTCGCAACACGTGGGGGTAGTCGGTTGACTATCCCTGTCATTGCGGGGGTTGTTTCATATATATATATATATATATATATATATATATATATATATATATATATATATGCGGCTTCACGGTGCGGGTGGGCAAAACAAGAGCACATGCGTTCATTTTCACGCACACAACATAACAATCATCAACGGCATCAGGGCACTTTCTCATGCTTTCGGCATTCAACCAGAAACCTCATAATGACCCCAGAGCGTTTATGTGCGAGTTTTGTGTGTCCGTGTCCCTTTTTTTTTTTTAATTTTATTTTTTCATTTTGCTCACCGTTTTCGCCCTCTTTAATTTCGTTTTAATTTTATTTTTGGCGAACGCACCGCCGAAACCTTACTCATTTATATTCGACGACGTCCATTGAAGGTTTTCGCGCTCGAATGCCGCATTCATGCGGGATTATTTATCCAAATATTTCACGAAAAACGACTTTGTTCAACTAATTTCGACGATGACACGTGGCGAATTATATTACTATATAAATACTATAGAAATTAATTTATTTTGTTATTCTGTACGATAAACGTACGTTCGAAATATGTAATCGTTCATATTTTCCTCATTTTTGATTATTTACAATCTATATAAAAATCGATTGTAATAATAAAGTTATGATAAAGATTTTTAATTTTAACCACTTTATACTATAGTATTATATATATACTGAGTTTAAAACCATAATTGATTATCAATTTATTGTATTAAATATTTATTTTTTATAATTTATTGTACAAATTGAGGATATTAAATATAAAAAAAATGACATGATAAAAAAACTAGATTTATGATATCCAAAATTTAAACAATAACAATTATATGATCTAATTCATTTCACATTTTCATTTACGTTATGATATAAAATAAAACACTGTTGTATCATACATATTTTTTTTTATTAAGAAAATTCAAATTATATCAATCATTAAAAATTTATAACTCGTGATTAAACTTTAATAAATATTCACGAATAAATTCCGTCAATTAATAAAATATCAAAAACGCGTCATTGTAAAATTTCATTATATATATAATACAATGCTTAAAATTAATATTGATAAAATTGAAAAATAGTCAATTTTATCGGTTGCATATATGAATCGAACGTAAATTGCGAAAATATAATAGAAGAAAAAAAATTGTGTGGAAAAATTGTTACTATGCGACAAAACAACAAATAGCGCGATACAGAGTGAACCGTTTCCTGTTTTATCAACACAATGTCATATTTGACATTGGACAATGCCGAAATAAACGTTTTTCCTTGACACTGGTAAATGTGATAAACGTTCTTTTTACATATATAAATATATATAAACACACACACATACATTGAAACAATTTTCAACTATTTCAGGTATTATTAAAACCTAATTTGGATTTTACACGTTTCCGCGGAGAAGAAAAAATATTGTAAAAAAAAATCTCATTACAATAAATTGTTGCGGTTTCAAGATACTGTGTAATATATGTAATGTAATAAATCAGTGGCATCTTCGATCCTTTGGTGTTATTTTTTTTAACACGAGTCTCACAACTCCTTGTATTTTATTTTCTTGCAGTAATGTATTATATAAATAAAGACTGCATATTGATCCACATATACTTTATTTTTATATAAATCTTTAGTAAATATTTAAAATTCTATATCTAATCCAAAGATTAAGTATTGGATTTAAGAATCAATCTCTCAAAATAAAATCGACTTTCTATATATCAAAGAAAAAGCTTTACAGGTTATAAAAAAAGCTATCGCTTAATATATGATATTATATATCTTTCTTTTCAAATTTTATCAGATAGATTCATATAAATTATTAATTACAAATTTTATTATTATAATAAACATAGTTGAATAATACTATTTTTCATAAATGATATAAAAATTAAAGTGATATTATATACTAATATAAACATTTTTTTCATAAGATACGAATAAAATTTTTTACTTTTTTACTGATATTTTAATATACATCCATAATGTAGGTATTTCAAAAAAAGATCTATTTACTTTAAGGGTTCAAAAAATGCTCATATGTCTAATCTTTTGTATGAAATAAGTGGTGAATTTTCATAAAGAATTAACCACTAATAAAAACATATCACTTTTGAACAACGAAAGTAAAAGATCACGCTGTTCCATTCAACGGGACAAAACTGAATAGTCGTCGAACTCCTTGACATGTACGACGCTTTATTGACACTGCTTCTAATTCCCAAAACGGAAAATGAAGACAAAGTGGATGATTTGTATACAAATAATAAAAATATACCATGTAATAATAATAATAATAATAAGGAAGAATATCACAATTGTGTTGTTCTTGTTGCTTTCTCTCAGGTATATCGAAACTAATCAATTGTGAAGGCCTCTCCGCAAACGTTTAGGATGTCACTGGACTTTTATTCTTAATTGAATGGTTCGCCCTTGAAGCTGTTGAAAATTCCTCGAAGGATCGGCACCCAAAGGAAACCAGGCTGGGCGCCTCTGCCCAGACAGGTTTCGATTCACCTGATCTAACATAACAATGAAAAAACGTTTCGACCGAAATAATGTCGAATCCATTTATATGTCCGTGAAAACATATGAAAAACGAACTTTGCTAACATTGTACAAAAATCATAATTACCGTGACTTTTTATTATATATATATATGTGTGTGTGTGTGTGTATATCGTATATTCTATTTGTGTCCATATGTTATTATTAAAACCGAAGACGAAATTTTTGAATCATTTGTAAAAATAGACCGGCGAAAATGTGCGATATGTTCAATCATTTATCAAATATTTTCGCTTTTCATTGTATAATATGAAATCATTTAACAAAACATTTTTTTTTATATTCATTCAAAAAAATTATTATCTCATATATGTTATATATATATATATAACAAATTTTCTATATTACAAAATTAATTCAAAATATAATTCAAATCTACATTGCTATTTTTTTTATAAATAAAATATTTCAATATTAACGTAAAGAAATATTGTTTATATACCATAAATAATAAATAAATAGTAAATAGTCACCGTGACACTTTAAAATAACTCTTAAAAGCTTCAATACTAAAAGAATTGTGAGTAATATATTTTTTTAATGTTTTAGGTCTTTATTAAGCCTTTCAAAAAAAAATTAAAATTTAATATGATTTGACATAAGTAATCAACATGAAATAAAAATATTTTAAGAATATTATACACAATTTTTAAATTTGACAATAAATTTAAATTTATAAAACAATCGTTGAGTTAATTTATTCAATGATAAAAAATGAAACATGTTAAAATGAAATTGATATAAAATTCGCGTATAGCTTGAATTTACGAAGCTTGCATAAATATTAACTCTGATCGACATACATAAATAAATAATATCAAAATATAATTAAATATGAATCCTCGTTAATATTAATAGATTATTGTTTAAATTATACATTAATAATACGTTTAAGTACTAAAATATATATATATATATACTCGTACATCAAAATGTTAACAGGTATATCCTTTGTGCCATCGGCGCTGAGATGACGCGCAGGATATTCCCGCCAAAAATTAAGGTACGCTTAAAACGTTAATGAAACGCATATATGTATATATTTTTTTCGTTTTGTTTTTCCACTTTTCATCATTTAACTCGGTCAAGATTAAACTTTTCCATACATACTTGATTCTCACCGAAAATTTAACAATGAAACCGGTCGCAATGAAGATAATAATGGTACGGTATTTTTGGCTTCTTTTTATTTATTTATTTATTTATATATTTTTTTTTTACTTTTCGTATAAAAAGGTTGACACATAACTTAAAAATAATACCTGTATTCGAGCACTTTATCACTATGAGGTGAAACGTGCCTGAATGCGGTTGTGCAGATGAGGTATTATACTCGGAATACCGGGAATCGGTTGCCAAAGGATAATAATAAACAGCCTATTTCCATTTCTTATATAAATACAAAATCAGATGGAAAATATTTGTTTCTAAATTTACATTGAATAACATAGTGACGCATTATAAATGCGACTATTGACGTTTTAGCCGATGTCTAAAAGTATTCAGTGACTTAACTATTCCTGTATTATAATATTTTTATTATATTATAATTCACAAACGAACTTCGATCAAATTGGATCACTTTTCAATTATCAATAGTTATATGATATTGCATTGATTTTATTACGATAGTTCCACTGTTAAGCTTGCAAACGTTTATTTATACACTTTTTATATAATTAAAATTTGATCAAATTCATATATAAAGAAGTAATGAAACATATCGAAAAAATATGATTATAAAAATCATAATATTTCATTTGAAAAATATTTATATATAAAATATAAATACAAAAACATCGATTTAAATTAAATAAACTGTGTAATAATTGGTACAAATAAAAAAATACTATAATATAAAATAAAGGGACTAAACCGCACAATTAACTCAATGTTTCATGTTATACATAATTTATTTTAATACTTAACTTGTCGATTAAAAACAATCATAAATATTTTTTTTAAGTTAAATTAAATATAATTATTACAATAGTCTATTTTGAGATATAAATCCATTATTCAACTTGCACATTATATAAATTTATTTTTTCAGAGTATTAATTCCCAGTTTCAAATTTTCAGATATTTTTTTATTTTTATAAAATTTAATATATTTCATTTTAAATAATTTATAATTAATATTTAATTAATTAACAACATGTACACAACTTGAACTAAATAATTCATAATTAATTATATAACATTACCCGCATCGGGTGTAATCAATCTTCGCGCCGTTAAAATTAACTATAACCGCAAGTTTAGCGACGATATCAAAATTTACATACGAATTTTAAATTAAATCAATTATATTGAAAAATAAAATAAAATAAAACATTGAAAGATTACCGAATCCGAGACGTCGTAATGTAGTGTGTCGTTCGCTAATTGGAACAACATAAATTTCCCATACAATTGTCACTAATGTAACAATGTTGTTGTTTGCGACGGTGTTTTTATTTATTTATTTGTATATTTATTTATTTATTTATATATATTTTTTTTTGTTGTCGGTATCGGCGTGGAAAACACAAATTAGCCGCCACGCTAATACATAGCAATTTAACAAAGGGCATAATGGAATTCCAAACACGTTATGATGATGGTCCCGAAAGGGTTTATCTCTACTGCGCGGATGCTGTGGACCCCATTAACGGGCGGCGGGTTATCTTATAAAAATTATGAATGGGATGCGTGTATTTTTATATGTATATTCCGTCGTATATCGGGGGTACGTGAAAAGGTGTGCGCGTCTTGATGAACGACCTATTATAAATAGATGAAAGTATGCATATCCGCTATATAAATGGGTCGGTAGCGGGAACCTTCGGATAAAACAACAGGTAGACAAGTGAGAGAACCCTTATTCGGAAAAAAATAAATAAATTAAAAAAAATAAATAAATCTACCTTTCCAGCGGGGTTCATTTATTTGTTTATTGCGTAAATAAAGCGGGAAAAATTGAGCGCATACGTAAAAATCGTCACATTTTTATTATTGGGTAAAATATTTAATTACCCCTGAGGTGTTAATTTTTTTTTTTAGGTAACACACTAATCAAAAATGTTCATCGATAATAAAATTATTTTTGATTTTCTAAATAGATAATTCTGATATAAATAAAATTTAATTATAACAATTAGTATAAAATATATAAAAAGAGAGAAAAAAAATTTCAAAAGTATATTATCATTGTTAAGAATATATAATTATAAATATATGTATATTAAAGTATTCATATAATATATACAAAAATTTAATCTTGTATATATTAAGTATAAATACGTACTATCAATGGAAACGGAAATACTAAGATAACAAAATTAACGATTATATATAATGAAAAAAAAATATTTTGAAAACAATTGTTTCCTAATAATATAAAAGTAGATCGCGATTGTCATAGATAATTTTATTATTATCGGATTTTTTTTAATATTTATTATTTTATTATATTATACATTTGTAACTATATCGCATATATTATATAATATGATAAAGAGTAATTAGTTTTACGTAATATTATGAAAAAATAATATAATATTATTAAATTTTGAATATATATAAATATAACTGTATTCCAGTTTCTAAAAATTTTAATTAGAAAAATGTTTTTATTTAAAATTTTTCAAATTATATAGTAAAGTTAAGCAAACCACTTTTAAACTTTTTTTAACCCTTTACTGTCAACTTTTAATACATTTTTTTTTATAATTTTATTCACATACATATTGTAACGCATTTGACATGTGAACATTTTAAACAGTCAGTTCTCGACATACGACAGAGTTCAGTTTTACAACTTCGAGTCACAGTCGAATTTCATATAAAATAGTTATATATATTATATAAGCAAATATAATGGCTATTATTTCTGATTTTTAATTGTTATAATTTTAGTTAGTATATATAAGCATTATTCTGGCTTACGGTAGATTATCATCATCAAAATCACGAAATCAATCGTCAGAAACGTTCAATATTATATCAGAGATACATATGTGACAAAAAATTATAAAAGATTGATACATTTTTTTTTAATATATTTTTTTTCTAAAATAATTGTAAAATTAAGCGAAAAGACGAATTTTATTGTCACAACTAGACGAAACGTCTTTCATGAATGGTGGCATACTTCAAATTTTTTCATCCACAATCATCATCATCATCATCATAAGGCAACATCCACATCACTGCCATCCGACCGGTTGGTTGGATGTTATTTGTACGTGTAAATAATCGGGGAACACCGACTATTTACACGCACTCACTTCGGCACACAACGAGTATATTCGTATCCCGGAATGCCGAGACACTAGAGCAAACATTTAATACTATATATGTATTTATATATATATATATATATATATATATATATATATATACTTATTATATATACAGGCATCTATGAAATTCGAGCGGTACTAAAGGGTCCGACAATGACGTCGGACTTTCAATAATAATATGCGGGAGGTGGACAAAGAATTTTTTTTTTTTTTTGTGTTCGTTCTCATTATAATTCAACCCCCGAAACTTTAGAAACGAACCTCCCGTTTCTGAAAAATTAAACTCGAAAAAATGAACCTCACAATTTCTTTACAACGAGTTGTCGTCGCAATTTTTCAAGCTGTCTCATATTTTTGATACGCTTTTTATTATCATTATCATTCAATCTTTAACAGTAGCCGAAGACTATTTTTTTTTATTGTATGTAATCTTTTCATATATATATTTATATTTAAAATTTGATATTTTTCGCAAAATTTAGACCGATTTACATAAATCAACAATTTTATACCATATATTTTTTTTAAACTTCAACCAGTTTTTATAATAATAAAAAAAATGAGTTATACGAATCATCATTAAAAATAATAAGATTACAACAGACAAAATTATAGTTAAAAAAATATTACATCAGATTAGTATACATTAAATAATGTTGAATTACGCGAAATTAACGTGAATTACGAGAATTTTACTAAACTTAATAAATATTTTCATTTTGAATACATTTATTAATTACTATATAATTCTAAAAATTGGAAGCGATTATTTTTTTTATCTTCTGATCTTGAAGTTGAAAATGAACTATTAATTCAAATTAGTATGGAAATATACTTTTTAACTCATTGAAATTTAATATCATTTCTTACAGAAAATAGGAATTGAAATTTTGTTCTTTAACCGATATTTAGCAATGATAAATAATACTGTTTTGGAATTTAAAACTTAGCTTTTATGATCTATAATAAGTCTTTAATTTTTTTTATAAAATTCCATGGAACAATACGTCGTTACGCTTCAACAGGAGTGTGCAAAATTGAAAATAACCGTAAAAGTCGAAGGCATAAAAGTCCACATCAAAGAAAATAATTGTAAAAGTACTTTATATTAACCCCAAGTGAACAGCGAGATAATTGCAATATATATACATTATAATAAATCACGGAAACATGTAGATATTTATGACAGTACACAATATATATTAAAATATGTAATATATTATATAAACAAAATTCTCATTTAAAAGACAAATTGCCATACAGTAAGCTATGTGTATATAATATAAAAAAAATATATATATATAAAAATTCCTTATATAAGGGTCCGTAAAACCCCCGCTGTTCTAGCGAAAGATTTCAAAAATTACGATTTTTCGTATAATATAAGCAAACAGCGCTTAAATCACACGAAAAGTCGCCGTTCGTATATCAAAAAAGAATTCCTTTTATAATGGAAAATAAATATTTGATTAGTTTCTTACCTTTTATTATAAATATATATATATATATATATACATTCATATATATATATTTTTTATATTCACTCTTCACGACGTTTAATTCATTATTTACGCGTCGTTAGTCACTATCAACCATTCTCACGCGAAGCCATAATGTTCCGACTAACAGTATGACGAAAGGATTTTTCGGTATTTTAACCTATTTAATAATAATAAAATATGAAGAAAAAAAATACATACACACACACATATATATATATATATATATATATATATATATATATATATATATTTGAATATATGATTTGGTTCCAGTATATTGTTATAACAAGGATATCATACGAAATTATTTACCGCATACTTGCATCCTTGTAAATCATATTTATTTGTACTGAGCTTACATAAATATATGTATTATTTGTGATGTTGATAAGAAATTTTATTTTATGATATGAACAAATTGTATTGCATATGTGTGTGTGTGTGTGTATTTAAGTATTTAATTTAGTCTTGAGATGTAAATCGTATTTCAGTGTTTAAGAATTTTTGTTAATATAAATATTTGTACGATATAAATTACTAAAATTATTTCATTTTTCATATATAAATGATACAGAGAATGTTGGAAAAAAATTTACAACGATGATTTTTAAAATGTCATTAATATAATACAAAGATTGATAATTGTTTTTAATTATGAAAAAATATTGGAAAAAAAATATAGATCGATCGTTCGTTTCAAATTATGTAATGAGATAATATTTTCCGGAAAAAGAGGAAGTTAAATATGAAACACGGCACGATTTTTTATAGAAAAAAAAATTGAAGACGACAGTGATGATGATTATGATGCTCCATGTGAACCAAATAACTATTTACACACCAGACATTTTGTTGGTATGAATAAATATTTGAATTATTTATAGTAGAGAGGATGCATGCCCGGCGCCTCTATGCTAATACCTATAATATAAATAAGAAATATCCTTTCCCACCCCCTTACAACCCCTGATAAACATAATAAACATTATGTATATAATAAATACATATTTTGATGTACGTGAATGTTTAAATGATCTAGTTTGAATTTGTTGTTGCTATACTATCTCGACATTGTATTTCCGTTTTGATGTGTTTCTTCTTCATATTTACTCAATTTTTATTCGTTTTTCTATATCTGATGTAAAAAAAAATTAAATCGATCGTAGGAAAAAAAAGAAAACCGCTTCGCTATTATTAACGTGTCAAATTTTCCGCAAAAATTGCATCTGCGTGTTTCCTTGCAGTGAACGGTGGATATCCTTGTATATATATATATATATATATATATATATATATATATATATATATATATATATATATATTTACAAGCGCATGCAATAGTGTAATTTAATTTTAGCACGGTATATTTACATGTGTACAAAAATATATTCACATGTATATGTTAGTATAATTATATTTGAAGTTCTTCTTGAACTTTAAAGTATAGCGTAATTTTGCAAATATGCAAAACGGCTCGCTCTAAATATTGGGCAATCAGACACAATCCTTGAAGCGAATCGTGAAAATCTTCAACCACTCCAAATATGTCAATCTAATTAGTGATATATTCACACCAAACAAATATTTTCCAAAATAAAATTTAATCATTATATAATTATATTCAACTGTTAAAAATGTTTTTAATTATTATATAAAATTTTCAACTATTCCACGTATATATATACTAAATATATATATACGTGGTATATACCACGTATATATATTATATTTGATATCTTTCGACGATCAATTCGACGGGAATTTTATAAAATTTCCAATTTCTAAACGCGATATCATCTCGAGTTTGATTTATAACAATTAAAATAAAACGCGTGACACAACCTACATACCTCATATATATGACCGGAATATTAAGCGGTTACTATGAAAAAAATTTTTTTTTCTTTATATTAATAATATATATATATATATATATATATATATATATATATATATATATATATATATATGTGTGAGATTGAAAAATAAAAAGGGTGTTAACAAGTAGTCGCGTGCTCCGTGGACTTCCATACATAGTTGTTCATATGTTTTCGAACTTTATTATTGAGCCGTATTCCGAGAAGAAGCCGCCGTAAACACAAATCGAATTCCTCATGTTCCCAAGTCCACGACCGGACAGACGTACATTCCACGGCTGTTGGAAAAACATGTGTTTACCCTCAGGAAGAAGGATCTGAAGCCGCGTGAATAGCACCACGAAAAGAAACCAATGCTTATTTATAAATGCACGAGACTCCCGAGGACCACATAATGAGGGTAAACCGTCTCATATTTGTACCATGATAAACCGCATAACTCTCACACAGACCAAATAAGGTTGTCATAACAAATAGAACAATGCCTTTAAATGCGGTTTCAACATGTGTATATTCATATATATATATATATATATATATATATATATATATATATATATATATATATATATATATATATATATATATAATATACAGCATATATAAGTTGAAAATTATACAATTATAAGTGATAATGAGACAGTTGATTTCATCAAATTTTATAATACTCTTATATTATGTAACTAATATAATATATATTTTATAATATTTTTCATTATATTACACGTTTAAATAAATATGGACATTTTATGCGCAATCTAATTAAAAACACGTAGAAATATTTGCAAATTTATGTCACGGAACAATGTTTAAATTCTATTGATGGGTTTACAAATGGCTATATTAACCCACGGTTTATATATTCAAACGAAAATAATTGAAAATAAAGGAAACATTTAAATTCGATATACTAGTAAACATTTCCTTTCGATTTTTATGCAAGGATTCGATGAGTTGGAATAATAATAAATTAACAGCTATATATCGATTTTTCATTATATTTGTGAAAATATTATAGATATTTAATAAAAATATATACATTCAATAACGATGCGTATTAAAATGAAATCCTTCACAACAATAACAGAAAAATACAATATATATATTATATAAAATACTTAAGATACTATCGACATTTAACCGTCATTTTCGGTAGCGATTTTCCTGTGGGATCTTTCAATCGTTGGAATGTGATTTCTGTTAAATACCGATTTTTTTTTTTCATTCTTATTACTGTGTGTATGTACTTTAAGCGCCCTACAACAGGTACAATGAAAACAAATTCTATCAATGGAATAAATATAGCGTTCACACAATGACCATATAAAAAAGGGAATTCTTCTCTTTCCTGGATGTTCACTTGCGACTTTGGATTTGAAGGCTTTTCATCGAGGCGCTATCTATTTTTTTTCCCTCCCTTGGTGAACTATGAACGAATGTGTTCCTGTTTTGTGTAAACAGTAATGCGAAACTTTCGCGTGTGAATTTTACTGATATTCACAATTATAACAAAAAATAATAATTAAATTTAAATATAGATAATTTATATATTATAATAACTTAAGTGAACTTTTACATAAATTTGCACATGGATGTGTGTGTTATATCATAAGAAATAGTTTAGTTTATTAATTGATTTAAAGTCGTACAGGCAAAATATATATGGTATATCGTGTTAAGAGACTAGCTGTTTATTTTGAAATATTCTATAAAAAATCATATAGTAATAAGTTGAATCTCGACGTGTTAATGATCCATATTTTGAGTTGTAAAGATCATTTAAGATTAAATTATGAAAATAGAATTGTATTTGACGAAAAAAATGCTACACCACCACTTACTACCTACTGGCGCTAGTATTTTATATATATAATATTAAAAATAATAATATTTTATAGATATATTCATAAATTATTTATTAAATGTATCATATATAAACAGCAAAAAGTTTATATACCCCTAACTTTCCGCGTAATACATCCGTCAACAACGGACGTGTAATTCGGCAATATTCCCCATTGAATCCTTAAATTTGTTATGGACCACTCTGTTGTAGGTCATAATTTTCCCAGAAGCTGGGCTTTTTCAAAAAACGGGAGAGTGCATATAATGTGGCTTTTATTCATCTAACGTTCGTATGCTGTGATCATTCATACGTTTACATCCCCACATGCGATTTCATTCATACGTTCATTCAACAAAGTGTAATTGAAGAGAAACCGCCTTAATTTCATACAAAAATATATATATATATATAAAACTCTCTAATATCTTAAAATTTCACACAAATTTTTATTATAAATATTATTTTATAATTTTCCATTTTTTTCACACTTATTGTATTATGAACAAAATTCAATAAAATAAATTTTAGTATATATATTTGGGAAACAAAGCAAACGACATAAATAAACTATTTTAGACGAGCTGATTATTACCATTCACATATATATTATATATATATATATATATATATATATATATATATATATATATATATATATATTTATATTCATACATATCAAAGTTGTTTTACATAATTTAAGAAGAAGCCTTACAATTTTTTACCTGATCTCTTTTATATGTTTAACGCGTTCCTCCCTCACACCCCTACCTCACGGTAGATATGTGTAAAAACCATGGCTATTATTGCCACTCTTAAGACCAAATAATCTTCGAATAAAAAGAATTCCGGTATAAAATGCGGCTTCAACACAAACAGATCAATGGAAACAACGCGTGAATGAAGACTGGGTCATCGTTGAAGAAGAAGAAAAAAATTCTACACATTATAAGAACCTCATAAAACATGACAGAAATCAGATAATCTCAAACTTTTAATATTTATTCGCATTTAATGAAGGACTATGTTTATTTATTTTTTTTTATATATATTTTAGTAAATCATTTTTTTTTATAATTTTCAATAAATGAAACAAATCCTATTATAAATCTATTTTATTAATTTTATTACTCCTTACATGGATTTTTTTTTCATATATTAAATTAAAAATTTTGTTAAAAAAGGATATGCTTCTTGTATGGAAGAACAGAATTGTCTAAAAAATTCATTAATAAAAATATTAATTTGAAAATTTAATTGTATAATATAAATCACTTCACAAGATATATTATAATATATTGATCTATTATATAAAACTTCTATAAATCTTTAAATAATTTAATCATTTATAAAAAAAACAATACCATATTTATATAATAATATGATCAAAGAATATGAAATACAATTATAAAAAGAAGAATAAACATATTATATAATAATAATAGGTTATGAACTTTAAAGCATAATGTGATAAACTTTGATGGAAATTTAATTAAAGTTAAAGCTTTAATAAACAATATCAAAAGCTTTTATCGATGATAAAGACACTGAAGGCTGTAATATCAATATATAAATATAATCACAACACTATTTTTTTTATTATTAAGAAATATGAGAATTTGGCATTAAAAGCTGACAGGAAGAGCTCACTATACAGCTTCCATTACTTTACTTTTTTTCAAACTCGGATCACTTGCGGAGAATTTTGTATTTTTTTTTTCATACTGCACATACACACATTATGTTATGTTAGCGTCCAGGAAACCTTTGTCAATACAAATATTATCGGTTCGGTACCTCTTTTAAGGAATTACAGGACCACCGTGCTTCAAATGAGTCCTTCACGAAACGCCATCATTGTACCTCACACGAATCTACCAATTGTTAAATTAAAAATGTAAATAAAAGATCTAAATGAAAATAAACGACGTCACGAATAAATCATATTGAATACACTATATGTATATATATATATATATATATATATATATTTTTTTTTTTTAAATTATTTTTATATACTACCGCCGTTTTAAATATGGTTTTTTATATATATATACTTTTTTTATCAGATTCGTGTGCGGATCCTAAATCGTTTGTATTGTGAAATACTTTTCTTAATTAATTCAAGACAAGATTTATTGCGCGTATAATTTGGCGAGTTGTGTTCACCGCAATGTATTGTGTTTATTATATATATATATATATATGTGTGTGTGTGTGTGTGTGTGTGTGTGTGTGTGTGTGTATACATGGTTTGTTCGAAAGTCTTTGCCGAAATTCGACTCAAAACTCGTACTAATTAGCGATTATGTAGATGCAGATTAATAAAGACGAATGATGTTGTTTTCTATCATATATTTTTTTTTGTTTGTTAGTTTAGTATTATTTACCTTTTCATAAATTTTATTAATTAAATTTTAAAAATGAATTACGTTCGTCTATCGGACGACCGTTTGTCTGTCTGTCTGTTTGTTTTTGTGTCATTTTTCTGCACTCGAAAAAATATGCATGAAAAATTTTGCGAATAAAAATTCTTCGAACATGATATCAGAAATAATTTTATGCAAAAACACATTTTCGCTATCGTTTCTCTCGATACGACTACATCAAATACGAATAAATGAAAATATTAAAATAATTATTAATAATACGCATTTTTTCAAAAAATGCATTTATTAAAAATATTTTTTTAGATATTTCCTTAATTAAAACGATATTATTTTCATATTTTTTTTTACAAATTATGCATGGTTTTCACAATTTTAAATATTATCTATTACTTATAAAATTTCGTATTTTCAATATCAATTAATATTCTTTATATATATCAATATATTTTGTCTTTCTTTTTTACAAAAATAATTTCAATTTCATCACATAAATAATACTACCATTTAAATTACTAAATATATTAATATTTCAATATCCAATTTACGTTTACATAAGTAAAGAAAAATTATAACTGAACGTGGAATTCAAAAATACCACTATGAAAAAAAGTATAAATTTTCATTCCGAAATTCAGAATAAAATTCAAACTAAAAGTGTTATCGCTTTAGATTTTTATATTTTATATTATTCTAAAGCTACAAATTTTTCCTTAATCAATCGATATCCTCCACATTTTTCCTTTATAATTCAAAACACATTTCATCAGTTAATTTTATAAAATTCAAAATAATTTTTCATACCGCGCTTCAAAAAAAAATATGCCTTTTCTACATAATTTAAAATTATAATCGTTTTATTAAATAAACGATATAATTTTCGGAAAAATCGAAATCGACTTCGTTATCGATCAATCGAAAAAATGCATGGCAACCCTGACGACCTTCAGCATATCCGGGATTGTTTTTCTTTTTATTATTATTATTATTTATTATTATTCATACTCTTCAAAAACGCCAAGAGAAAAAAAAAAGATTACACACATTCAAAACATGTGAATTAAAAATACGGCCAATCTAGGCGAATAATCAGGTCTGCTCGGTCACTTGGAGGGATTTGACCACCAACAGGAAGCAAAAAACGGAGCTCGAGTCTGATAAGCCTCGGCGCGAAGGCTCGTAAATTGAACTTATTACAAGAATTATGTATTTTTTTTAATATATATATATATGTTGTTATTTTTATCGTTTTTTTGAAAGAAAAAAAAATATGAAAAACTACAAAGCGCAAAGGCGAAATCGACGATCTCTCATCGGTTGAACGTTAATTTTTTTAACCGCGGGCGTATCTCGGCTAGAATATAAGGTATTATTGCGCCTAAACGATTAAAATATATATAGCAATATTGCCGCAATACATTAAAGTGGAAAAAATCCAAATAATTTTCACTTATAAGTGAAAATATTTATATGGCGCTGGAACCGTTTGAAGTTATTTTCACGTTACGCGTAATAATCGGATATTCAAAAAAAAATCAATTATTCCAATACTAATTTTAATATAATCATCAAATTTATAAATAACAGAACATATAGTATATTTAAAAATAAATATATGAACTATTTTTCTTTTATTTATTATTTTATATAAAATGCATGCCAAATTTTAAAATAAATATAGTACAATATACATGCGGTGTTCAAAAAGTATTTATTCATCTACGTAGATATTATCTATTTCAAAACAATCCCCTATTAGATATTATTGTACTTCTTTCAATTTCCAAAACGCTTTTTGTATTCTATCTTTGGTATAACTTTAAACTCTTTCAGCTATACGATCTCATCTTTACTTATAAAATGACGACTTTTCAAGATTTTCTTTATTAATCGCATAGGATCGTGTCTGGCGAATATGGAGACTGGAATTATAGAGTTGTTTTTTTTTTTGCCAAAAATATTTAAATATGTTCGTTCGTTGTGGCTGTATAAAATATTGTAACTATAATAAAAATCCATTAATAAAATATATATAAGGTAAATAAGCCATTAAAACAAGACCGACAAAAAAAAGAAAATAACATGAATTATAAATATTTATGGATAATTTACACATCTTGTCATTTTTTTTTATAAAACGTCGTAAAACGTTAATAAATTATAAATTGACAAGCAAAAACACTAAGGTCAAGGATTTTTTTCTTCAAAAAACGCGTTTGTACGTTTTCAAAAGCAAAGAGCGTATATCGTTTTTTTTTTTTAAATTACGCATTCGAAGTTTCATTAAATAAAATAAATATTTTTTTTTCATGCAGGTGCTTTCATTATACACTATTAAATAAATTAGTTACATGCACGAGGTTATCGCACAGAGTTATGCCATTCACAATCAACGAAACCGCGAACATGAGGTTTGAGGTTTTGTACGGCAATTACGAAAATCAAGAATTAATTGTCATCGATAAAAATCGTAATTACTAGGCAAAATAATAATCAAAAACACATCTATAAATAGTGTTATTATGTAATTTTTTAGTATAAACAAAAAAAAATTGGTCGAATATTTGATAATTTCGTAATTGACTCGTTTGTATATATAATTATATATATATATATACATTTTTTTTATCAAATATTAAAAATCAGTAATATAATAAAATTAAGTTAACAAATTCAGTGAGCGTTAAATTCGCATTTTAAGTATGGTTAATGAATAATTTTATGTGCAAATGCAACACAATTTCAAATTATTATTTCGAATGTTGTATATATATTATAAATGCACTAATTTATAAATAATATATATGTATTTAATGTTGTGTAAATAATTTTTACATATTTAATTAATTAAAATTAACAGATATTTGTTAACGTATAGACGTGAGATTTTTCTCACGTCAATATACTATTAAATATATATATATATATATATATTTAATAGTATATAATTATTTTTTGAATTTTTATATTGAAGATAATATCATTAAATTGCAAATATTTTATTTTCGGCATCGTTTCATTAGAGAAAAATCGTTCAATTTCGTCATATAATATCAATTTGGGAAAAAATGGATAAATTTGAGACTATATTAACAATTATCTACGGTAGTTTTGTGCAAAATTATTATAGTGACCGCATAAACATTATATTTAGTCATTTATTATGACTTGCGACCGACAATCGTGACCGCCTTGAAAAACCAATTTCTTTGACACGAGTTGCAAAAATTCAATTTTAATACGATTCCACAATTTTCATTCGGACAAGAGCGAAAATAATGAGATTTAAATCAATGAACAAAACTAAAGTAAAAATTAAGATTTTAAATAAAAACATCTCGTCTATCAATAGCGATAATTAAAATATCGCCAGTCACACCCCTACTTTACAATTTCGTAATACAAACAACAAGGGGTTACAAGTTAATTGGCATTGGATTACAATAGAGACAACGGTGACATACTTTTCAACGGTAACCGTATCCAATAATAACGTTAAATTAACCCCTCAATGTCCAACCAGTACCGACACGTGACCCCTTCTGATAAATCATCGTTCAAAAGGGCAGTTTTTGTAATTGTTCATCCCCCCCGAACGAAAATTGCATTGTTGTTATTTTAGTTAAGAAATAAACATGCGGGCGAAATTTTCTATTTTTATTTTATTTTTATATGATAGTAATGTTTCAAAATATTATTGCTTTATAAAGCAAAAACTGTATATTTTCACATCGAAAAAAAAAATGGCAATAATCACATATGATAAATATTTTTACAGTATTAAAAATATTCTTAGAATCAATATTAGAACTAGATATTTTTTTACTGAAAAAAAAAAATCTTTCAAGTCGTATCAATATTGACAAAATTAAACGCAACACCGAGATGGAATTCTAAAGAGAGCGGTATTATGTTTTATATTTTTCTTTTTCAACCCTCAAACATAAAAAGCGTGTTTTTGAATGACGTTTTCTAGTTCGCCCCGAAATATTTCATTAATTGTTTTGTCAGGTGAAGACAACAAAAAAAAAATACAAAAAAAAACACGAAAAATTTAACTAGTTAAATTATTATTATTGTTATAAAATAGATAATATTTATGAGAATGACGGCATATATTATATATATATAACATATAAAAATATTGGACACTTGCAAAACAGACGTATAAAATATATGCATTTAATAAACGACTACAAGATGATACTCGGGCATATGAAATAAAAAATATTTATATATATATATATATATATATATATATATATATATGTGAAGTAAAATTACATTTCAAAAATAAAATAAGCATGTATAAAATATAAGTCACGCTTGAGAATACTTCAGAAGGTCCTTGGGAGACGACATATGCCGCCGTTTTCTTTTAAAATTGTTTCAGCCTTTTGACATTAAATGCGTACGTGCGGAATAAACAATCTTTTATTTTATTTTGTATATAATTTGTACGATTTCGTTGTAAATTAATTTTTAAATCCCCCCCGCCCCAACGCCCCGAAATATTGCTGAAAATGAGCGACGATAATATTTGTAATAAAATTAATGTGAAATTTTGCATATATTTTTGAAAAAAAATATATATATATAGGAAAATGCATTTTATTCTCATTAGAAATTTGATATCTTATATATTTATAATTTTTTTTATAATAAATATTTACTTTGAAATTTATCTGATATTTAGAAATGTAAAAGAAATATTCAAAATTAAACTAACTTTTGATTTATTACTAAATATTATATATATATATATATATATATATATATATATATATATATATATATATATATATATATATATATATATATATATATATATATATAGTCAGTTCTCGACTTACGACGGGGTTCGGTTCCACAACTTTTAACGTAAATCGAAATGGTCGTAAGTCATATTTCATACAAAAATAATTAATATAATATGATAGACATATATGTATATATTATATTAGCAAATATAATGGCTTTTATTTCTGATTTTTAATTGTTATTATTTTAGTTGGTTAATTAAATAACTATTATATTAGATATGTATGTAACGAAAACTATTAAAAAAATTGTCATTTTTTAGAAAAAGTGTGATGTGTCGTAAGTCAAGGTGGTCGTAACTCGAGAATATATATATATATATATATATATATATATATATATATATATATAATCCGATTAAACGGACGCGTCTCTGACCTATAAACCCATCCTTCCTTTCCTTTCAATTTCTTTAATGTTTATTTTTTTTTCGCATGTATATTTTTTAGACCTCCTTTTTTATTAGGATATATAGCAAACGAAAAGGCAAGTGCACTTCCTTTCTCGTACATCCTGTCCTCAACGGAACCGACCTTAGCCCGCGACCCATTCATAAACAGTTTGACCCAAAGTTCGACCGATTCCTGGTATTGCACGTTGCGCACGTCCCGTTTTTCTTGTTCCCGTTGTGCCACAACATGTGTTCTTCTTTTGGACGAAATGTGTTTTTTGAACTGATGAGACTATGTCTCTTCATCATCGTTATCATCATCGTGTTCGTCGACGGCGTTGTCGCGCCATTCAAAAATTCTACATCCCATACAAAAGGCAAATGCGAACGATGCGAACCAAGATTCATTGTATAAAAAAAGCTTGTCTTAATTCAAATCAATTATATAGAAATAAAACATGTATATTAAAATTTAAAACATTTTTTTTAAATTAAAAACTGCGATGTTTTTGTTTAGAATACATGACTTGGTTTTAAACATAGTAAATATTATCAAAGTCTAAAAATATTTTATATTTAACACGTTTAATATGGATATTAATAATATATGTATATTTCCCTAATTATTAAATATAAAATATCTCACATTATATTGAAAGAATAACATGTAAAACATGTTACAATGTATTAAAACGTGATACATGACATTACGGTAATTGCAAAATATAGTTTTATAGCCATCGTTAAAATGTTCGCAAAGCTTTAAATTGCATTTATTACATTAATTTGCAAGTTTACATTTAATAATTATTATTTTTATAAATATATTAACCCCATATATATATATATATATATATATATATATATATATATATATATATATATATATATATATATATATAATATAATATAATACATATTACTCGTATTATACTGATGAAAATTTCGGAAATGACCCGCTTATAATAATATAACAAATTGGTTATATTTAGTTTTTATGATTCCCACGTGCGCAAACCTTTAAAAACCCTCATCTTGCGTCCAAATTTTCCCTTTTTTTAAGTAAACACACGAATGTATCATATTTTTACAACGTCCCTTATAAATATTTTTGTGAAAAGCCAACTAAGTGCCACGATTTCATAATATAATATATCACCATAAAAACACACGACATTAACCCACTTATAATAATTAAATAAATCGGCATGATTTTAATGGTTTTAACGCGTATTAAAATATTTTAAAATTATATATATATATATATATATATATATATATATATATATATATATATATATATATGTGGTTATAAATTTTCAACGTTCATTTATCATACATTATATAACAGTTTCACATAAACATATATTTATTGGACTTCCTTTTTACTTCTATATATATATATATATATATATATATATATATATATATATATATATATATATATATTATACGTATGCTTATATATATAAAAATATTTTACCCTAAAATCTTTAAGTACGGCCACACGGACCTCGATTCCAAGAATTGAGGTCTATATTCATTCAAAACTACCTAGCCTTTCTCATCCTTTGGTCCTTTGCTAATATCTCCGACAGCGGGACTGAAATCAGGCGCCTTTTTTTTTTGTTCCAACCATTTTTTTTTTTTTTTTTTTTTTTTGGTTAACTTACTTTGATAACAATAGTTCAACTGCCGAATAACCTGTTCGCGGCTAACTACAATTAACCGCATAACTTAATAAAATATTTTGACCCTGCGGTGAAAATTTTTGGCACCCTAGATAAAGTAGCGAGCGTTTTATTTACATTACAGTACAAATAATAAATATCGTACTTGTAAATACGCCGGATGTATATACAGATACAGAGGGGTACAAAAAAAAAATATACAATATATATATCGAGATAATCAAGTAACAGCTGATTCACTATTAATATTCGATGAACGTTTATCTTATCGAGTTTTCTTTTCAGCGCTTTTTAATGTTGAATCCGCGTGCAAAATGTGAACTTCGTCTATTTTATACAATTCTATCGATTATTTTATCTTTAAATATACATATTTACTTTTTAATGTTTATACTATATACATTTTTTTACACTATTGTATATCGATAAAAAAAATATGCGATCATCTCAAACTTTAATATATTTTTATAAATGAAATATTTAAATATCCATTTAAATTATATAATAACTAATTATTATTTTAATTCTCAATATACATTCAATTCACTAGAATGTACTGCATATGAGCTAAAATATAATAAAATGACATTTTGAACGACCATATCGAATCAAAAAAAAAAAAAAGTGACGATATATTTTGAAAAACAATTTGTAACGCATTTAAAGTAAAAATTACACAATAAAAAGGAAATATTTAAGTGAAAAGACTGGCTGTGCGAAAGATTCTTCACTTATTCTATTGTTTGTAAAAAGTTCTTTTCAAAAATACAATTGCTAACGGTTGCTATTTCTAGGAAGGAAAGAAACTTGTTACATTTATTGAACATTTTGTACCATTCATTAGCATCAGTTCGCAGTTAAACTTTACTTCTTGGTACATAATAGATAATAGAAACATATGTTGTTACTAAATTATTTTTTTAACATTTGTGATAAAAAATATTGATAATATGAAAAGAGTTAAAATGAATCCTGATATTTTTCTATAATTTAGAATTTTCACAATATAAAACGATCAATGAAAAATATTTTTTCATATTTATATATATACTTGAGAATCATAAGATTAATTAAAAATTATATAATCTATCAATTCATTCAAATAAATAGTAATTTAATTATTTATATAAATTAACAACCGCTTATAAAAAAAAATCGAATAAACAAAACTATAATAATTAATCGTTTTAAAATAAAAAAAAATATTCAATAACAAAAAATAAGATATTTTTTATAACGACGCCAATGGATCACACATGTTCCTTATCTATTTAACCCGTTATCTACTTATAAGTAAACCGGGTGCGAATTGCTTGCTTCGATATCATAGTAATTTTTGAAATTTTTAAACGCAATAAAATAAGGCAATAATAAAAGGGTCTCGTATTTAGTTATCGCCGCACCCTGAAAAAAATCCTTGAACATGGCAAATTCACGAAAGACATAAAAAAAATATTGAACAGGTTATTTATTTGCGAGAAACTTACATTCTAATGTGTAAATATTGAATTTTATCATTCTTGGAAAATTTTTCGTACCAAAAGTATATGAAGAAAAATGAAATCGTTGAACCGATATATTTATTGCATATGGTTCAATTAATGATTTATAATATTTAGTATATAGAAAAAAAAAGGTTAATTCTAAGTTTAATCATTGTATATATAACGTATCTAATTGAATTTAAATTAAAAATAATAAGAAAATATTTTCATTATTATAAAATATTGAGTTTTTGTCGCAGAACGATATTTTACATTTTAAGTTTTTATTCACTATTTACAATTTATTTCTTTTTTCTTAAATATAAACAAAAACAATTGCTTATTATATTAAAAAAAAACTTTAAAACTTATTATATTTAAAATTTTAAAAATATTTTTTTCAAGAATCAGTATGAAAATTTAATAGATTATGGAAAAAACATTGTTTCTAAATAATCAACATTATATTAAATATTTTCTATAAAATATTATGAAATCACTGACATTTTAAAAAGAAAATAAAATATATGTTTAATATATTTCAATATGATTTTCAATCAAAAGTACTTAAAAAATAATTACAAAAAAATCAATAAAGATATATTTTTTCAACTTAAAACATTCTAAATTTTGCACAAAAAAAAACTATTATTTATGATTCAAATATTTTTTTTTATAATAAGTATTCTTAGTATAAATCTTTCGGTTAAGAAAAAAAAAAAATATATATATATATATAAATTTAAAACACTTCAATCGTAATGTAATTTTAACGACTTTCTCAAATAAAACAAACGATAACAGAAAATCAATAATTTCATCGTAAATGAACTTTATCAGAGAGAAATAAGTTGAACGAACCTTAACAACATACGCAATCGAAAACAAAACCTTCAGTTTATTTGACGATCGCCGTTAACAAACAATATTTGTAATACTTTATTACGAAATATTATAAAAATACTAATATTAAACGGTATAAAGTGTAAATTTTTTCGCTTAAATTTCATCTCTTCCTATTTGCAAGTATGATTTTTTTTTTTTTGAAAAAGAAGAAAGAAAACAATACCATTTACAACATAATAAATATTTTTTTAATTACATTTATAAATATATTGACATTTTAAGTAACATATATAATCAAACGAACGTATAGCGTGAACAAATCAAATGTTCTTATCAGATAAAAAAAAACTATAACTATTTTATATTTGTATTCCTAGTAAATCTGTGCAAATATACAGTTGGTACAAAAATTATTTCAACACAAAATATTTTTTTTTATATTTTTTAATATTAAAAAAATATTTAATTTAAAATATGAGAAATTTTAACGAGTAATTCTATCTATTATTCTTTTCCCCTACATAAATAATTTCAATACATATCACACAGAATGCAAAATCAAAAAAAAAAAAAAATCGCAACCCGGTAACGGTATTTTTCGAATACTATACCTGCATATGCGAGGTGCAGTCAAATAATAACAATTATCCAAATAAATAATAAAAATATTTTTAAAGATAATACGGGAAATTTGAAGCAGATTGCACAATATATATGGTATATACTCATAAATTTTTAAATCCGGAAATTTCGTAATTTTTGATATAATTTTCTACTATATTATGAAATTTAAGAATAAATACTAATACGAGTAAACTATTGATAAAATATATAATCTATATTTATCTCATTATTTATATATAGACATTTTCAATTTAATATTAATATTTATCTAATATAAAATACATACAATGCAGTTCACATACGTGATAAATATATTAGGAAAAAAAATAGCAAAAACCTCAAATATATCTTTTTTTTAACGATAACAGGGTAAATATCAATGAGCCTTTATATTCAATGACATTGTTCAAAACGGGAAACGACAGCGCATTTCTACTTTAAATATTAACGGTACAAATATGCGATACGATTGTTTTCAGTTTAATATATACATTGTATAAATTAAAATTTTAAATATAACATATAAATATTTACTACGCCTCGTTATGATGTCAAATTAAACGGATAATCGCACAAAATTCTCAACTTCCTCCCCTATGAAGAAAATTTTCATCCCCGATCTGCATTAAGAATAAACGTTTGGATCCCCCAAAATTTTGGCGCATGCCAATATTGTTCCCCAGATTTTGATTGTTATAAGAAAAAAAAATATTTTTGAAGAAAATAACAATGAGAATTATAACCGTTCAAAAAATATATATAACGGTCATAATGTGTGCAAAATTTATAAGATCCTGTATTAATATATATATATATATATATATATATATATATATATATATATATACATATACATATATATATATATATATACATATATATATATATATATATATATACATATATATATATATATATACATATATATATATATATACATATATATATATATATATACATATATATATATATACATATATATATATATATACATATATATATATATACATATATATATATATATATATATATATATATATATATATTCAAAAAATAATATAATTATTATAATTTGTACTAATGATATTTACATAATTTCCCATGATGACACATTTCACACTTTGAGAAACTCTGCACCTGTGCAATATGAACTAATTATAAATTGCATTCAAGAACTTTCGCACTAATGCATAACCATCAAGATGGACACGTGGTATAACTTGGTTAATTATCTATAACATTTTACATATAATCAATGCACTCGAGCATAAAACATAAATGCGACTTTTTTTATATATATTTTTATTAAAATAAAGTCATAATTTATCATTTTTATTTCAAGGGTACAAACTCGAGTTCCTACTCTATATGAACGAGTAAATATGAATTTGAAAAAAAAAACATTTTTTTTTTGAACCAGTTTGTATTGAACAATGAATTCAATTAGACACCGGACAAAACGGGAAGGGAAATCAATAGGACGGATCACGATAGAAAATCTTCACGAAGGGAAGGAAATAAAAAGTCACCCTTCGCGATTTCGACTGTCTTCGTTAGAAGTTAAATCAGTCCATATAAATAAGCATTGTGTTTCATAAACACAATAGAAACCGAAAAGATTCCGACATCTGTCTGTAAGCTTTTAACGGTCGCCTTTCGTTATTTCCTATTCCGATCCTAAGAAATAAAAGTTGCGCTCCTTTTTACCGAACGGCGACAACTTTTGCCGATGACATTTTGCTCCCGATTGCATTATTATTACAAGTTTAAAAATCGAAATAAGCTTTTAAAATTTAGGGTGACCATACAACCGGATCGATGGACAAAGAGGTCCTTCGACAATTTAAAATCATGAGAACCCTCGATCGATTTTTTTTCCGTTAAAACGATTCGTATGCATTTTTATTTGTAAGTTGCAGATGTTCGAACACTTCGATCAATGGAATCAATATATTGGAAAATTCTCAAGAAATTCAATTGACTCATTTATTTTTTTTATTTAATATATTTTAAACAATGCTGATATTGAATAATAAAAAATAAAATAAATCTTATATTACACTTATACCATATATATCAAATTAATAAGAACATCACGCATACATTTCTATATACAAATTGTAATTTCGATTTAACTAGAATTACAATATGAACATTCGTATATATATTATAATTATATATCATTATGCAATTACATTGTTTTTTTTATATATTATTATTGCATACATATTATAGATCATAAATGCGCCTAAATACACGTGTCGATAAAAATATATATATATACTAACATATGATGATGTAAATAAGCATATGTAATAATTTTTGTATAACAGAAAATGAACTTGGCCCGAAATGTTAACGAACGAGGTCATTGTAATTATAAGATGATAAAATAAATTATATTTTTTTTCTTCAAAAAATCAACACGTGGTAAATGCTAACATTAGAAAGGGTATTGACATTCAATTAAAGTTAAAATTACAAATAAATAATAATTTAGTTAATGTATGATACTAAATATAATACAATTTTATTTTTATAAATATATATTTACTATATGAATGTATCAAATAAAAAAAGATTTATTATTTTAATGTCTATCCTTACAAAATTTATGTGAATATCTTGACCTAGATATCATCCACATTTGTATTATATAATAAAAACTTAAGTATTTTCAAAATACTTCGAAGATTATATTCGTTCAAAATCACTAATTACTGCACAAAAATATACATTTCTACCTAATAATTGAATAATTAAAAAGAGCAGATGCCTTTTTTAATACAAACAATTTACCTGATATAAAGAATATTTTATAAAATTTCTTATTTCTTGAACAATATTTCGAAATTACTTAGTAATAAGTCATCAATATGAATGTATGTTATCAGAACAATATTTAAATATTGTAAAAATATATAAAATAAATTAAAAATGATTTTTGTTAAAAATATACAATATACTAGTATATTGTACAATATACACGTGTTTTTAAAGTTGATCTAAATATTCGTTAAAAATAGTGAACGATTTTTACAATGGCGACGATCGAAGCCAAAATGTTGGCACTCAATTTTCACAGAGACAAGTATCATTTTTTTTATTTTTTTTTTTATTAAAAAAGAAGATTTTTTAGTCACCCGGTTGTTGTTGGATAGTAGCCGAGTAAATTTCGTATGTGTGAACGAACGACTTGTAATTTTTTTTAACGAGGCTAACGAACCTCTGAAAAGTTCATCAGTACAAATAAAACTAGTAATGAAAATTCATAGCATATGCGAATTATAAACATTGTTCTTGGACTAATTCAATAAACGCGAAATACGAAAAAATCCAATTTCTCGAATAATAAAAAAAATATTCGTATAATTTCAAGTATAAAATCGACCTTTTTACATATTTTTTTCTAATTATTTCATTCATATTAATTAATGTATCAAAAAAATATATAAACTAAATAAAAAAATATGAATATTGATGCGATATATATATTTATAAAAATACTAAGATAAGTAAAGTTATATAAAATTATCATATAAACTTTTGAATTTCCTTAATTTAAAATTATATAACTCCAAAAATAACACTTTTATATTACAAAAAACGCAAAAATAATTGCATTTTATATGTATATTTGTGCAAAAAAAAAACGTGTTACTTCACGCTTCGATTGTTATGGAAATGTAGATCACTTTAAAAACCTTGCAACTTCTATTATATTATATTTAATACGAAAAATACAAACGCTACCATAATAAATATTTTAAATAATAATATAGTGGAAAAACTACTATTATTATAACACGGCAAATTAAATTAATTGCATCTAAAAATAATACGAAATTTAATATTGTATCATAGACGTTATTAAATAATATTTTTTTTATTTCAAGAATAATATGTGATATGAATAATTTCTCAAAAAGCGACGGTTAAATAACGTCCCATTTTTTTTTATTTCAATAATAATGGATAGTGCGATTTTTTTTTAACTAGTTTGCGATTTTACAAAATCTTCTTTCATGCAAAAATGATAATGATGCACATTATCATCGTTTACCTGCATTAAATAATAGATGAAAAGGGTATGGAATTACCTGTTGTATTATAGGCGAAAACCGTTAAGTTTAAACGGAAGACGTTAATATAATAGTTGAGGGTTAAAAGGTCGAGCATATCGTAAACACTGTCATGAATTGCATTGTATAAAATTTGAATACTAAACCGAAGACTTAAACAATACATAGATATATAAATAGTAATATAAAATATATTTTATGTTACGTAATGTACATGATCTAATTTTTTATGATATATATATATCATCTTTTTTTATAAATTTTAAAAATAAATTAAATAGGATCTTAAAAAAAATGTATAAAAAACGGCATTATATATGGGATACAACAGCTTTATTCACATTATGTGAAAGTTGAATGAAAACTGCCTGATTTTCAAGCAAAAAAGTCATTCAAAGTGATTTGAATGCAAAGCGAAAGTTCCAACGTGAAAACGTGATCGTACATAAGTTCAAACGTACTTTTGATTTAACTGCCAATTAAAAAGTAATTTGTAAATTATACCTCGCACATAAAGTATATAAAATTAAGCATTCATAAAAACGCATACCGCATACATAATATTATTTGAAATAAAAATTAAAATATCATTCAGAATATATATATATATATATTTTTTTAATAAATAAAATTATTAGTATAATATAAAAGAAAAATTATATATGACACGTATTAAGATAATATAAATAGGAAAATAAGGACAGCCAGTTTTCACTTTTCCGGTACAAAATTCCATACAAAGTAGAATGACCGAGTTGATGAGATGTGCTCGCTCTTGTTTTATTTCCGTTTCGAATGAATACGATTTGTAAAATACCCGCATTTAATATTTCATTATTACGCGCGATAAAAAATAAATAAATATATATATATATATATATATATATATATATATATATATATATATATATATATATATATATATATATTCTAATATATTAAAATATTTTAACAAATATAATAAATACATCGGAAGTTTAACAGATATTTAAGAGGAAACAATCGAAATATAATCCAATGAGCGTTAACGGTTATTTATTACTAAGTTCCAATCAGCGAAACGGCTATAAATCAATTACAACGCGTTAACCGCTTGACGTTTCTATTACGATTTAGTATTACATAATGTTAACATCAAAGTCTTATTTGAAATCCATAAATGAAATTTATAGAAGGCGAACCCTCAAAAATATTGTGAAACTGACCAAATTTCATCCCTCTTATCGATTCATTTCGAAACGTCTTTTTTTTAGAAGCTATTATTAATTTATGTTTCAATTAAAATAAATACATATTTTTATATATTTGTACTTTAATTTTTAATTTTTAATATAATAAAAATTCAACTATATGTACTATCAATTCATTTTTCTTTAATTTTCATAGATCTGACATTAAATATAAAATATTTTTTTCATCTACATAAAGTTTAATTCGAATAAAAAATTACGTTATCAATGCTAATATTTTAGATTACAAATCAAAATATCATTATATGAATATATATACTTAAAATATGCATCATACCTATATAAATTATATAATTTAAACTTCATATAAATTATTTAAATTAAATATGAAAATCAATTTGTGAATAAAATTATCATAGAACCACTTTCATTTTCATCGCGTGAAAAATTGAAAATCGTCGACTTTTCCGCCATTATTCCTTTTCTATTTCTTTCGCCGAGGTGAATGCGGAAAGATCTGTCTTCCAAATGAACAGGATGAATCTTATGGAAGTAATTTCTCAATTTACAAGTTATCGTACGTGAATTAGCTGTCACAATCACGGAGGTCTTTAAAAACAACAAGTTCCATACGTCTCGAGATTGAAAAGGGCATTCTGGAATACTTGTGGTTCGTAATTTCTTTCACAACGTATTGGGAGCAAATATAAGGACCATGCTGAATGGAGACTGGAACATGCTCAATGGATTCTCAAAGTTTCCACATATATTATATAACATTAAATCATATGTATTGAAGTGATATATATATATTATAATATTTTTTATAAAAAAATATAAATTTTAATACTAAAATAATAATTAAATAATTGTATTCGAAGGAAATCAAATTAATATTATTGAACTGTATGGAAAATTCTTTAGAATTTTCTTTCGTGGATCTTATATAGAGGAAAAATTCACATGCATACATATAAAAAAAAATAGTCATAAATGTGTGTATGTGTATGTATACAAATAAAAAGCGCGTTTGGGAAGCTGCGGTGCAAGACCGTTTTGTTGATGGCGGTCGCTCAGGTAGGCCGAGATGAAAAAACAAAGACCATGAAGAAAACCGTGGAACAAAAAAGACTTTGGAATGCGAACAGGGGCGAACTAGTGCGAGGGAAAGTTTAACTATATCAATGAGAAAATTTCAATGCGATCAGGGTAAAAAAAAAATCAAAATTAAAAATATCGTATTCCATGAATATTTAACTATATCGATGAGAATATTTCAAATACATTCAGAATAAAAATAAAAAAATATATATCGTATTCTATAATTATATCATTGTGAAAGTACATATACAATTTTGGAAAAAATGTATAAAAACTTTCATAATCAATGACTAAAACTGTTTATTATATAATTATAATTTTATTTATTAGAAACAATTATAAGTCCATTAGAAAAACTTAACATATTTTTATTTTAATCCTATAGTATTCTAATTATCCTAAAATAGGAATTATACAAATTTAATATTTATATACACATAATGCAATACTTCAATATTGCTACAAAATATATTTCATTATATTTTTAATATATTTTAAAGACGATCGAAAAACTCTACATCATCATTCTAAAAAACAATTAAAATTTGACATTTATATGAATTATTTATTTCATTAAAAAAAAATCTTTATATCAACCCTAAAACGTATCGATACGATGCTGCGCTGTATTTTGATAATGCTGCAAAACAAATCGACATATTTCAACATTGAAAAAAAAATGAAAATATGCGATATATATATATATATATATATATATATATATATATATATATATATTTCGCATATAGATAATAGTTTTAACTGTAGACAAGCGTGAAAGTTGCCAAGGTTCAGAAGTTCAGCCCTGAACATTCAGCACAAGGATGAGGGTCCGATAACGTGAGGAAGTATAACTAAACTGCGAACGGGCGATCCGCGCCTACCTGCCCACATACAACCGCACACCTCAGGGTTATTGCTCAATCTGCACAAAAATAAAATAAAATATATATGTATATATAAATATATATATATATATATATATATATATGTATAAAATATTTTTTTCTTTTTTTTTTCATCAAATAAAAAAGTGCCGATGTGTACGATTCAAAAGAAGCGCCGTATACACGTGCTTAATATAGAAGTGAATATGCGTACACGTCTGATATTCTTCGATTTTTCATATTGGTCTGACTGTGAAACGATCGATTTTATATGGGGGTTTTCTCGTTTATAATAAAAATTATGATAAATATATAATGCATATATAGTATAATATATATATATATATATATATATATATATATATATATATATATATATATATATATATATATATATATTGTATAAATATGCGTCATATTTTTATTATTTTCAATAAAAAAAAAAAATGCGATAAATATAATATCGAAGTTATATATGACGATATTTATATATTGAATTCTTCAGAAAAGAATAACAAATCTAAAGGTTGAATGTAAAATTGACGATTCAACCCCGTAAAAAATAAATTGGCACAAAAAAATTCTCTATATAGAATTGGTTCTATAAGATTGTTATAACGTTCATTTTTATTTAAAAATATTATATATTCGTGTTCCAAATCATAAAAAATAATATTTTATATTAAAAATATACATGTATGTATATATATATTAAATGAAAATATATTATGTAAAATTTTTAGATCTTAAATGTATTTTATGTTTACAAATGTTAAATTTTGATATATTAAAAAATACGTTTATTACATATTTTGAATTACTTTTAAAAGTATAAATAATTACTGATTTACGGTCGAAAAATATTTTTTCTTCTTATTATAAATCAATAAATTACAACACGATGAATTTATTTAATTATTTTCATAACTTCGTAAGTAATGACTATTTTTTTACGTTTAACGAACGCCTTGCAAGAATAATATTTAAATCAAACTACACCATCAAAATATCAATTAGAATTGCAAAATCCAATATATATATATATATATATATATATATATATATATATATGTGTGTGTGTGTGTGTGTGTGTGTGTGTTTTATATGTAAATTCAACATTTATTCATATCGCAATATACAAACGCAATAAATAACGAATAACGCGACCGTACATTAAAATTAATTTTATAACGAAAGAACAATGAAGAGTGTTTTGCGTGCTCAAGCACATCAATACCGATCACATTCAATACAATATTATATTGTACTTGAAAAATAAATAAAAGAAAACTGAAAAGTAATCGTTAAAAAAAACACACACACACAAATTTACGGTGCAGCAGACGAAATGCGAACGAGGAAATCTTGCATAACACTACGCACATTTCATTGACGGGCTGAAAACGTGAATGAATTAATAATAAATATGGCGGCGGCGACGACACGTAATATAATAAATAAATTTATGAATGAAAATATACAAAAAAAAATAATAATAATAATAAAATAAAATGAAAAATATTTAATAATATAGTAAATAAAATAATTTTTTCGGCAAATAGTCGCGAGGTTGTCGAACTTGTAATTTTGACGGTCGATTTGATGCGACATATGGTCCCTGAATTGAAATTCAAATCTTTCAGTGTCGGCACCCTGTGTGTCACTGAAGAAGGGCACCTCCTCCGAAAGGGTCACACGAAACTGAGAACACGCAAATTTTCCACGTATCCCTAAAGAGGATCGCTTTTTTCGGAGACTTTCGATTTTATTATGTTATAATACATTGTTGACGAGGATACGGCTTAATTTTATTTTATTTTATCTGCTCATATATTATCGTTAAAAATATATTAATAATTAATATAAATATTTTGATGAATTGCTTTGTAATTGATCATAAAAAAAATTTGTTAAATTAAAAACGTTTAAAGTAGACGCTCTATAGAAAATTCTATTATCAATATATGTGTAATATAACATTATTAGTATTAAATTAAATTAAACTAGTAATTATGCACATATGCAAGAAAATAGTAATTTAAATACGACTTATTACAACGAAAAGGTCGAATAAAGTCAATAGATTTTTCCCATCAATATTTATGCCAGATGGCAAACATAAAAATAATATTTGATATAATTAACAAAATTGTTATGTAGAAAAATGGCAACACGTGTAATAAATAGATTTAATTGTAAAATAATGTATTTAAAAAAATACGCAAAAAATGTACGTACATTTCTGACGTATCAAAATTTAATTTAGATAAATTTTCCATATCGAGAATTTTCTCGAAGAGAAATTAAATAATCATTCAATATAATGTATCAATTTTAGTATCGCAATATTAAAGAATTTATATTACGATATAACGAATCAAATATAAACATATATAATAATACGATTTTAAGGTTATATTAAAATATTACAAATTACAAAGTACACTTCTATAAAATATTTTTTATATAATTCGGAAAATTTAAATTTAATACATTATTCCATGTATTTTATATTTAAAAAAATACGAAGTAGACTAATAAATTTAATGATATCTATTTAGCGATAATCAGCGTCGTTCCTAAACAGATACAAAATAAGCCATCGCCCAGGGCGCCAAGTCGTAAAAGGTCCATATTTGAATTTATTAAAAAAAAATAAAAATTATAAATATATTAATGCTGTTATAATATATTCATGAAAATGAATAAAAAAAATTTATATACAAAAATGTATGACATAATTTTTAGATATACGAACAAAAAAATATTTATATTTATAGTAAACTATAAAAAAACATTTATAAAAGTATATAAATAATTATTAAAATTTATCAATATTTTATTAATGTTATCGTTTTTTAAATTTAAAAAAATATTTAATGATGTTTATATATAAATGAAATGATGCATAAAAATATTCTTAGGAAATTATTGATATTTAATACCAAAAATAGTAAATAAGATTAAAAAATATTATAATTCAAAAAAATTGAATTACATAATTTGTAGCTGTATTATCAGCATTATCAAATATGTAGAAGCTAATTCAAAATTAAGTAAAAAAGAAAATTTTTTATTTTGTTCATCCATTGAAACTATGAAACCGTTAATATTTTTTTTCAATAAATTCTAGTTTTTAACCGTTTTCGATTTTTTTTTACTAATAAAATTAATATATATATATATATATATATATATATATATATATATATATATATATATATATATATATATATATATATAAACATATCTAAACTTGCAATAAATAGGTGTTTTAGAGTTTTCTTAGAGCGCGTGCTCTAGATAGCTTTCGGTTATATCAAAGTGGAAAAAAGTGCACGAAAACCTCGAAATTTTAAGGGTCTAATTTGGCGGGGCGCCGCAGTCGGTCCTGTAAGGGGACACCAAACGCGGCCCGCGGCCCCAAAATCGCTCCAGAACCGTATAAAATTACACACACACACACACACACACACACACACACACACACACACATATATATATATATATATACATATGAGAGACGGGTTGAATTGCACATGTTTTCGGTCGATCCGCACGAACCGGGTGGTCGAAATCGAGCGATCACCTTGAAACCCATTCGGACAAAAGGCTTATGTGCGTGTATAGGGGCCAGTCAGAGGACAAAAGGATACAAGTGAAATTAAAAACAAATGATATTTATTATTGTGGAAAAATTAACGATAAAAACCGTCGTGTCTTATTCATACTTGTGAATGTCGCGTATTCATCAATTTTCATATATTTTTTTTTTTAATATTTTAATAATGATTATAAATATATAAATCTGAAAAGAAAATTTTAATATGATTTTACAGCTTTTTAAGTACGGAGCAGACTCGATAAAATCTTCTAGCACTGCAATGTGGAAGGCAACAGAGTACCACCACATTGTATTTCTGCAAATCATTGTATAAACTCCCATCAAACTGTGTTGTTGAATATTTTCAATAATCTATGACAATTAACATGCAATAAAAAATAATATGCAACCTTCGAACACGAAATGACACATAAAGAAGTGGAAGTGATTGTATAGAAAAACATTATTTAATTACATTAAAAAAAAAAGAAACATTAATAGAATTAATCAACCTGTCATTTTTCGAATAGTAAATATATTATTTATTTTACTAAATGTTAAAACGTTTACAACACTTTTACGAAAATTAGCGGCACAATATAAAGTATGCGTATTACAACACGATCGTTAAAATTGATCACGAGTTCAATTGCCGCTGGAAAATTTCGATTTTTTTTTTCTTGAGCGATTCGCTTTTATGCAGTGGACGACCTTATTAAAAAAAAAACAGAAAAAATGGACAACATAATGAAAAAGAAGGGAATTCAAAAATTGTTCAAAATTAAAAATAATTTTTAATGACTTTATGTAAGACGATATTAAAATTAATTTCATTTTTTTCAGTATCGTGTCATTTATTTAATGGAAAATTTGAAAATCAAAATTTAAACATGTAAAATCAGTGATAAGGGTTTAAAAATAAAAATGTATGTAATTTTTATCGATTGTAAAAAATCGTCAAAAAATGACGCCATCGCATTTTTTTAATGAACGATCAAAACTATTTTTTTTATTTACCATTAGCAATGCATTCATTATATAATATAATCCTCTAAAGGCGTCTCGTTTTTTTGTAGATCTTGAATTTAATTAATAACAAAAAATATTGCATTTATAATTATGCTAATCGAGTTTACTCTTCATATAAATTACTTTTATATATATATATATAAAATATAAAAATTTTTCGCTTATAAAAAAATATATCGATACTTTAATTATGACTAGATTTGATTTACATAATAAAATTTATATAGAAATAAATTGACATCTTGAATTATTTTTTATTAATTCACTGATCAAAATTCAAGTTAATACTAAAAGAATTGACATGATACGACATTTTCATTATCTTACTTATTAATATTCATATAAAATCAAAACATTACTAAGCCTTAATTCCGTTAAATTGATTAAAAACTAAACGAGTCTCGATTCCATTAATATTCCATATAATTAAAATAACATCAGTTATCTGAAATATATAAAATTTATAAAAATTTTCGTTAAATGGCATAATTGATTTATCAAATTATTCGTTTCAATTAAATTATGGATAAATATGCAAAAATTTATCGAATATTCGGCGACGTATTTCTTTCTTTTTTTTTCATTAATGTTACGACGTGTCGAAGATATGAAAAATCGTCGTTAATTTTTTCTTGTTATTTTCGACCAACGGTCGTTTTTGAAAAATCTCCGGTCAGAGGTTTTTGCCGGCGAGACAAAAAGAACGTTTTTATTTTCAAAATACCTTGGCCCCGTTGCAAAGCAAGACGAGGCTTTCTCTTCCCTTTATATTTTATTTTTATGAAACGTATTAATAATGCGAAATTCTTTTATATGAAACGTATATATGTGAATCGATAATGAATGAAATGTAACAATATACCGAATGTCCTTTATTTTCTTATTTTTTTCTTGCATTCATTAATATTTATATAAAAACGTACTGTGTAGATTTTTTTAAATTTAAATGATCAAATATAAAAATTCACATTTTTTTTATAATTTATTATTAGACTAATTTATTATTAGAATAATTAATTATTAGACGACGAGTGTTTCAATATAAACTGATATCTAGTAGATAATTAATAATAAAAATGATTTTATAATACGAGAGTAAATTTACATATATGAAAAATTTTAAATAGAAATAACAAAACTTATATTTAATTAATAAATAATTTTATATTAAAAATAATTTTCATTTATTTGTATTCATTCATAAAAAAATATTAACATATAATTAAAAATTAAGATATATATGTTATATTTAATAATCGTCAAATTTTCATATATTTTCGATAATAAAAATATATATATAAAATATAATAATATATGCGTTAAATATTTTAACATACTCTATGTAATAATATTAAATATGAAAATATTGTAATTCATTCGTTGTTCAGTTATCCATGTCGATAAACGAAAATAATCGATATATTGTTGAAAAATCGCGGTAATTCAAACTTTTAAAAAATATATATTGTATATAATAATGGATATCGGTTTCGACATCTTTATTATGCGATAAAATTATATATATATTGATCGAAAATTAACGTTTTTCAAAAGTGGCAAAGCCGCATGTGAAAGCGAAAAATGTATTGATTGATGTTTTCCGAATTATCGCAAAGTATTACAAAAAAAAATATATAAAATAAAAATGAAAATTTTTAATTTTATTAAATTGCGTGATATAAACGTTTACAACAGTTGTAATAATACTTGTAGTCATGGGTTCAAAAATAAGAATTTATTACTAAAATATAAAAGTCCGTTACTTAATAGCAAAATTGGTACGAAAATAGATTGTCATTCCATTGAATTTTAATATGTATATTGAAAAAAGCTTTTCATCTAAACATATTTAGAATTTTTATTGTCTTTTTAATAATTTACAATAGAAATTTTATGTTAAATATATTAATTTTAATTATTGAAGTCTACAAAACGTTGAATCGTCCAGATACGATGAATATATTAAATTATCTGAAAATAAGATGTAAAGCTTGAAACTCTACCCAATGAATTTTAAAAAGAAGCTATTATGATATTTTAATTTTAATATCGTTAATTATTTCAAAAAAATATAAATTAAAATAAAAGTATTAAATGGAGAATTATTAATACGAATAACTCGATAAGATCAATATTAATGTCAAAAATATTTTCATAATCATCATTCTCAATAGTAAATAAGTGTAAAATATTGACGACAAATTAATTAAAACTTATTTTACAATTTATATACGTTTAATTGATATACCATATATATATATATATATATATATATATATATATATATATATATATATATACGAATAAAAAGTGAGCAAAATAAATAAACAAATAAATAAAACAACAATAAAAACAAGACACTTTCACGATTCGAATACCGGAAACGCTCGTTTAACACCGTCGAAGTTTTAGCCGCAAGTTTAATTGAAAGCTTTCGCGCTCGGTTTTCTTATGGCGAGCTTTGTTGCCAAGTTTTATCATTTAGTTTCGGTTCTGTGTCAACGACGATGACATCCGTTGAAAAACGAACAAAGAACATATATAATATATATATATATATATATATATATATATATATATATATATATAATTTCATACACATTCATGTACATGTATGAAAACATGAAAAAGCCAGTCGTCGAGATCGCACTTCACGTATTCGCCGACCTGAAAGTCCGTTGATCTTCAGAACGACGATGATGATAAAAAAAACGAACAGCTTGTTCTCCTCTTACCGCTTTATTATCAGCGCACAGGCTCTATATTGTCGTTTATACTAAGAATTTTAAATTAAATAATAATAATGATATATAATGTATATATATATATATCATACATTATTAAAGAATCGACATTAGATGTGCGCGTTTATGATGTATGATTTTTCGGTGTGCCATATGTGTTCGTTTTTTATTTATTTTTTAATAAAGTCAATGACACATATTTTTGAGTATATCATGAAATTATATACAATATGAATTTAAAAATAGCAATAATGTAAGCAGTTCTATAAGGTCAAGCAGATGTGGTAACATCACATTTGCGTCTACAGATCGCCTAGATTTTTTTTTTTCGTCAACAATAAAACTATTAAGATTATAGATACTAAACGTCTTGCGAATTAATGTGAATTACAATGACATCCTAGTAGATGTTGAATTATTATAAATTGATTCCTATTAAATTTGTCTAGCGATCTTCGTACTCATTTCTAATATCCGAATGCATTTTTTTTAAATAGATTTATACATAAGATAATAAGTATAACTAAATTAATATTCGTATTGTGAAATTATTCATATCGAAAAATTTTAACTTAGGACAATGTTTTATTTCAATTGAAAAAAATATTTATTATTTTTTTCTTTATTTTACTATATTATTGCTTTAAAATATAATAATAATAATTCATCTTTTCTTGGTAAAAAATTGTCTACTTTCCTAAAAAAAACAAAGATCGATAATTTTCATCATAAAATATAAATTTCCAACAGAGAGCTTTTCTATTAAATATATATTCAAGATCAATGTTTGTTTCTTAAGTTTTCTGTTCCTGATCCACAAAAAAGAATAATTTTCATATATGGTCTTCTTCGCGTAAATTTAAATAATTTTTTTTTAGCACTAAAAGTTGTATGTAATTAAAAATTATTATGAGAGATCAAAATAAAGATCTTCACTTTTATATAATAAAAACTAAAAAAAATACACGGTTGCTGTTTTCTTTTTTTTTCGAAGTTTCCTGTGGGCCCCCGTTGAGAACTACCAGTCTAGAACATTTTGATATTTTACTACATATTTGATAGTATTTTAATCGAAATATATCTATCGCATATAAATAGATTCGTTATACTTATATCACTATTATACAAAACAATATTAATAATAAATTATAAAAAAAAAACACATACACACATAGAGAAAAAATCAATATATCAACCGATTTACAAGTACACACACACACACACATATATATATATATATATATATATATATATATATATATATATATATATATATATATATATATATAAAGAAAAATTCAGAAAACCCGTCGAAAAATCAAGGCCGATTTGGACATATGCTTTCGTCTTCAAACACCTGCCGAAATCGTATAAAAATCTCGTCCATTACATAATAATTGTTTAGAATAGAATTTAATACACGCGATCGCATTGTTTCATTAACATTTTAACTATAATAATAATAATATATAAAATATTATACCGTATGACGATGACACCCATCATCTGCCGTTGCTGACCTCCACCTCAGCAGGAGATATCCTCGCCAGTCAGCATCCAGCAAGAAGAATGCGAATTGAAAAATGAGGAAAAAAAATGACACGTTTCCTCTTTAGAACTATATGGCGAATATGCCCATGTCCATGCCATGGAATATGGAGTTTATGTGTTTGTCTCCAATCCAAAGCACTCCCTATACAGTCGTATTCGCTATATAAAAAATAATTAAAACCATAATGGGACAAAAAACTTCACCCGGTTGAAAAGAAACCATCACATTTAGTATCAACATGTGCGAAATGCTCAATATTGAACGGTTTTACAATCGTGCTATATTGATATTTATGGAATTCTTTATTTTTTTTTTTTTGGTTTTTCATCGAAATTAAAATAATTATTCTTATATCAAAATTTTATTTTATATAATTTACTAAATTATACATCAATAATAATTAACATTTTTTTCATAAAAGGACGATCACTGATGATGAATATAATGAAGAAATTACACGATTATGACTAGCGCAATATATTTCAGAAAAGACCTTAAAAATTCAAAGAAATTAGTACATGGAAAACAAAATGTTGGCTATCTCTGATGTAATATATATATCCTTCAGATATTTCTTAATACCATGAAAGATAAAAATATTTATATTTTAACATCCAATAATATTTTTCAATTAATTTTCATTTTATATACAACCGTAGAACAATAAATAAAAACTAATATATTTCTTTCGTTCCGAAGAATATAATAATTAACTTTTAACTGTTATATTTTTAGCTTCAACATACAATGTATGAAATGTAATATGAAGTTATTACAAATAAAATAAATTTTATGGAAGAAGATGACATGAATGAGCGTCTTATGAATTAAACAGTCAAGACATATGTTTTCATAGCGAACTCATTTTTTCTTACAATTTGACATCATTCATTGAAATATTTCATATAAAAAAATCGAACCGAAAAAAAAATAAATATTTTAGATACGCTGTCTGCCGTTTATACACAATTTATTATAAGAGTTTACATTATTTTTTCCAAAAAAAAAAAATTAATGTAATAAACAAAGAAAAACTTTTTCTCATGATGTGTCAAACGCGGCATTTTTACAGACCGGTCTGGTCGCGATGGAAAATCGATTTTTCTACAACATGGAATTATGGAAATTTTCCAGTTTTTTTTTCAGTACATTTTTACAGCATCGCATCAAGATAAACCATAAAGAATATCGGAATAATAATAACAACAACACGAATGGCGTTAAAATCGATACAACGATTAAAAATTATATAGACAACTATGTAACATTTTCGACTTGAATATATTTGGTTCTATTTATATTGTATTGATATAAAATAGGCTTACATAAAACGTATCCTATGGGTATACAAATGGCCTGTTGACCCATAAAATGTGGCTCACAAAATTACTCATAAAATAAGTTATTCGATTAAAAATTCATAAAATTATTTTACATTAATTTAATAGAATTTTTGATTCATTTAATTAGACATAAACTATGCGATTTCTCAAATTTTAAGATTTTTAAGTCTCCATTATCTAAACTTACAATATATAATATTAAAGTCCATTCTTATTTATTTTTTTAATATTATTAAACTATTTAAATCATATATTGTTTACATTTATATCTAACCATAAAACATATATATGTAAATCATATTAAGATATATAATATATAAAAATCGTCGAATTTGAGTTTATATAGAACAGGGATAGTCAACATGTCGCACATTATACTCTAAAAATAATAGTAATATGCTTCAGAAATCCTTTTTTTTGGAAATCTTCAAAATATATTATACATTCAAACTTAAAATATTAAAATTTTATTTTATATAATTTTCTACATTTTCCATCCATGGGCGACATACTCCAGAAATCCTTTTCTTTGATAAGATCTTTGAAAATTTCGATGGAAATTTTTTGGCACGCCTAAATTTGAAGTTAAAAAAATTAACGCACGGAAAACAAAAGGTTGGTTTTATCTGATATATAAGAAAATTTGATTACAAATATATATGACAAAATATTTTATAGCAGTTTTTTTTTTATTCTCAATTGACTCGTGTCGTTTATAAATTCAGGATCGCGCCGTTGCGGTTTCTGGTTGGCGAACATCGAAAGAAGCGCAAAGGATCGTGAACCAAGGAGGCCGATCCGGCGGAACAGGACCTTCTTTTTTTTTTTTGTTTTTTATCGCTAGGACATATACTCGTTACAGTTTTAAATAGAACTGTCCGATGGTAAAGTGGAATGCAGTTTCGCTACCAAATTTGGCGAACTGAAAACCCGAAGTACGAACGAACAAAACGCTTCGGTGGCATTTTCTCTTCCCTTTTGTTCCGAGGGCGTTCTTCTCTTCGGTCGCCGTCTGCAAAAGGGCCGTCTTTCTGCATCTTTTTCACATATAAATCGACATGAGAGCATTCTCAGAATCATATGACTTTAGCAGAAAACATATGACGAGCTTCACTTTACCAAATATGTACGGATTGTTACAGAAATGGTGTTGGATTAACCCGTTCTCGGCGAGCGACCCGTTTACAAGTCGGAGATGTATAGTGATTTTTTTTTTTTTTTGTTTTTATTTCATTCGGCAAATTAATTTCATTTAAGTATCCTATTTATTGGTAGAGGATAAATTTCAAATTCAGTTCTCGTTATTCGATCGCAATGTAATGAGAATATAACTTTTTTTTTTCATAATCAAACGAAAAAATTAAAAAGACAGAACGTCTATAAATTATCCGAAGATGTATTAATATGAAATGAAATAGAATTTTAAATTTTATAAATATATATGGTATAATGATAAAAATTGAAAAAAAATAATATAGCAAGCATTTTATTTATAAAACATTACAATATATTACTAATTTTATGAGCTACCTTTATACGAAATTTTTTCGTACTCTTTTAACCTTTAGATATGAACTTCATTTTTTTTCACAACATTTACAATAATATCAAATTAAATATGGTATTCTAAATAAATATCAAGCTTGATAAATTTCAATTATTATTATAATAAAAGAACTTATGCCCATTTACGGGTTAAAAAAGGATTCATTATTATTATACTAGCGTAATTTATTACTAGTATAAAAAATAGCATACTCGGAATAAAAATCTGGTTCTAAAATTTTAATTTGAATTATTCAACACACCGCTAAATATAATAAATGAATAGAGGTGCTTCTACAATTAACCTTTACGCTAATCTACATATCTAAAGAGCTATCGGACATATTTTTTTTTCTACTAGATCTAATTGTTAAGTGTAATAAACACAACGACAACGTCTATATTCGACAACAATATCAATTTTTTAATTGACATACATATATTTAATAGTACAATTAAATAGTGTAAATAAAAATTCGCACATGCGAAGTAGTAAAAATAACTCAATGATCGTTGTAAGTATATATATTTTTTTTATTCATTATTATCGATATATAGGAAAAAATCGATCATTCTCTTTTTTTTATTATTATTTATGTAATCACTGACACGAATGGAATTGAAGTTGTTGAAGAACATTCGTTATACGGTTTGTAGAAAAGGAAAACTGAGATCATAGTACAACAAAACTGCGTTCGATCGGTTAAATTGATGTATAATTTTTTTTTTTAATTGTAAAGCCACGATTAAATCGCGTAATAGGATATTTAAATGAAATCGCAGTCGTACGCTAATGCGGAATTATATATTATATATTTTATCTTTTTTTTTTAATTCTCGCAATAATAATGTCTCAATAAATAGATGTAAAATTACAAAATCGCGTGTGCGTGCGAATGAAAAATTTTTATCATCAAACAAACCGATAGATAGACGGTTTTTAATCGTGACCTAAAAAAAATATTTTTATTTTAAAAATAGCCTATAAAATAATTAATTATTTTCACAAAAATATATATAATAAATATTTTTAAAATATATAACAAAAAAATGACAATATATATATATATATATATATATATATATATAAAATGATTAAGAAACACTGTGATAAATTATTCACGGTTGAAAATGTTTCGTAACGATTATTAAATCATACTTTATTATGTGTATATAAATAAGGCTCCGACAAGGATAAAAACGTGTGAAGAAATCAATATAATGTCCTGTGACATATCGATTTCTATATAATTAATTCAATATATTCTTGTGGGATCATTTTAATCAAAAAAAAAAAAAAAAAATTCAATGAGAAATTATAATGCAGCAAAGCCTTGTTTATCGCGGCTGTTTGGTTGCATTTCAAATGTCGGTTCAAAAACCTTAAAATGTGTAATATTAAATTTTATCTTGAATAATTACGTCGAATAATTAACATACACCTCATTATAATTATTGCCATTACATTATGAATACATTATAGTGTCAATAATTATATTTTATTATATGTAATGCTCTCGATTATTTTAAAGTTACGCTAAATTGATAATTTCATTATCGCCGTTCTAAAAACTTAAAAAAGAATGCTCTGGCACTGCGTAAAAAATATATTTATCTCAATTTTAAAGTTCAAAAGAGATGAAAATAAAATTAAATATTAAAAAAAATGTATAGATTATTTTGAATATCTTTAAAAAAAATGTCTAAAATTCTATTATTAATAAAAAATATTTAAAACAAAGAAAAATTGAAAAAAAAATAGAAGTGTTATATATAATTATAAATAGATTACTTAAGTGATAATCGGTCTAAAAGTTTCGACAGTAGGTCACAAAGGGTCGACCTTCGGTGAAAAAGAAAAAAACGAGTACGTTAACACTAAAGTGGGTCATTTTCGATACGTAATATTCATTGGGTCGGTAATGACCCTACATCGTTCTATTCATTACTATCTAGCGTTAGTAATGTATATGTGTATATGCGTCGGCATACACATATATAATATTATATAATGGAATTTTATGAAATATGTATATGTACGTATATATTTAGATAACAACGGTTCAGTAACTTTTTAATAATACCGGTCGCCGGTCGAACAAAAACGAAACGTTCGAGAGTGTTTTGTGATGAATAAAAATTGCGAATGTAATTATAATAAATATTTTTAAAATGTTTATTGAGTCATTTTATTAATAAAATATTTTTATTATCGAATATATGACGAAGGTGTGATTTATTGCTTATTCATATTCATTAAAAAAATCTTAATAGAAACTAATCAAAAATGTTTTGATAAATAGGATATTTCAAAGAACTCTATAGATATACATATTTTTTTAAATATTAAAAATTAATTATATCAAAGTTAAAAATATCTATAAATAGAAAGGAAATTTCTATTCATAAATAACTAAACCTATAGATTTATTTTAATTTTTATGCCATTAAAAAATAATAGCTTTATAAATAATTAATTTTATTAACTATTGTTTATTATTAAAAAACGATTTATTTGAACAATTAGTGTTCTAAGTAAATACGAAATGATATCGTTAGAATTAAAATATATATTATCATTATTTTTTTAACTAATTAACAGAACTATTCACGAAATTTCCTTATCAAATCGTTAAAATATTAAGCTGAATATTTTTCATAATAAATAAAACGTTAAAAATCAATACGAAATATAAACTAAAAATAAAATAATTTTATTATTATAAATTAAAAAAAATAATAAATACAAATGTAATTTGTAAAGGCTGTATTTAATAGCACAAATCAATCGAGAAGCGACAACGCGAGAATTTACTGCATTTGGTTTCTTTTATTGATCCGTCGAACCGCTGTCGAGATTACTTTTATATTATATATACATATATATATATATATATATATATATATATATATATATATATATATATATATATATTTATATATATATATAAATACTTAGAATTTATCGTAAAAAACGACCCCGATCAAGATTTAATAGACGTACTCGATCTATAACAATGCAATTACACACTTGAATTCGATATAAAAATGTTTGTACGTGTTATTGGCATTTTGTAAATAATTTCAATGTAATTTTAATAGAAACTAATGAGCGAAAAACGCGAATTTGACGAATGCGCGCGAATCAAATCAAATTCGTATATATATATATATATATATATATATATATATATATATATATATATATTCACAAGCTTTTAAATATCTATCATTTATATAAATATCTTTATCAACTAAAGTAAAGCGAATTCGAATTAAAATACTGTTAACCGATGATTTCGAATTTAATTATTGATACCAAAAATGGATGAGAAAATTGAAACAATTCAGATGATAACATTAAATAATATTACAGATAAAACTTTTACAGAAACGTTTTTGTTTCAGTAAAAAAAAAAAACAAAACTTTCCCATTCATAATTTTAATATAGTTACGTGTAAAATAAGAACATTAAAATACGAATAATATTACATATTAAAACAGGAACAATTAGAAAAAAAAAGCATGGGAATTCATGAATTAAATAACGATAATTGCCCAATTATCATAATTACATCTTATATTTTTTTTCCGATGCATAATCAATAATTTCGTAGTTATATAATATCGAGTATTAAAGTATTCCACGTATCAAATATTAATTATACATTCAATTATTAAAATATAACATAAATCAACGGCCTATTAATTATCATTCCATAGTAAAAAAAAAAAATAGTGAATATAAATATTGATTTATTACGCATTTCAAATATTCAATACGATCGATTATTTAATTTTATTGCCGTTGACATCTAATCTCGATTATCATATTATTTAGTATTATTATAATCGTATACATGTTTTTTTTTTTTACTTTTAAGAGGTCAAAAGTTACAAATTCGCATTTAAAAATTTTATACATATAAAATGTAATATCAGGAAAAAAGGAGAAGAATTGCTAATATTAAACATATAAAACGAGAATATTTATTATTATAATATTACGTTGAAAATACATACACACATTTATAATGCGCTTAACATATAATATCTGTACAAAATCGTCAATTTTTATATATGAACATTGAATTGACTAATATAAATATTTATTATTACATATACGTCTAAAAAAATTATATATTTATATAATAATATTATTTTTTTATAAGAAATATGCTAGTTTTTTATATTTTAATAACGGTAAATATTAATACAAAACCTTTGAAACCTTTTTCTTATATAGTATTTTTTTTAATTCAATTTTAGTTTAATACTAAAAAAAATTATATATATATATATTTGAAATTTAAACGATTTTTTTACATGTACATATCATTTATATCTGAATATTGTGAATTAAAATTAAATCAGTATCAGTTTTATAGCATTACATTGAAATTTTCATATATCAAGACAATTTAAAATTCGTCTATTATAGAAGATTTACAATTATCAATATATTATCATCGTTCGCACAAATTAAACGCGTCAGATTTTCGAATATTCCATCGAATTCGAAACACGACTATAAACACGAAGAAAAAAAAAAGATTTTTATTTATATTATTTTATTTTATTTTTCAGAACTAGTGAAAGAGACCGACGTCGCTTTAAATATCGCGTCACTGAAATATTTCTTTAGTCGATTGATTTATCGAAGTGAAACTAAAAATCTGTACCCTCCTAACGATGAAAAAAAAAACTTGCAGAACCGCAAAAACGGCTCAACATTATATTATATTATATATACATATATACATGTGTATATAAAAATGGGTACGAGGTGTTGAACTTGACACCTATACAGATTCAAGTCGAAAAAACTTCAACTGTGCACAAATCGCGGTTTTTTTTTTTTTTTTTGAAAAGTAATAGCATCGCGATATTTCTTCAGACGGCACCGGAGATAAATTCCCAACGTTCTGAAGATGGAATACTAATTCAGTCGTATAAGAATGTCCATTATTAGCATAAGAGCATATGTGTTGGCATTCGGATGAATATATGCAGAATATCGTATGAAAAACTTCAAATGTACACACATACAAAAATAACGTTTCTAATGTGAAAAAGTGAAGAAACCAAAAAAATAAAAAAATAAAAATAAACGGCAAAAGTTTTGGGTCGACGAACCAAAGTATTGTTCTTTGCGGTCAATTATATAGTGAATAATGACGTTAATCCTTGTGAACACATTTTTAAAATGCAGTAATATAAATATGTAAAATAATAATAATAATAATAATAAAACGAGGCATGCACGTGAAAATGTGGGAATTGCGTACTGAAAAAAAATAAATTAACGACGGTATCAGCGAATAAAATATGACGTTTTAAAAGGGATTTTGCGCCGAATGAAAAATCACGCAACTCGATTATGTTGTCGATTTTTATAGTTTTTCGGTGAAAATTTTCGATATTCACGCGCGTTAAAAAGGTGTGAAAATTTTGCAAACAACAATAATAATAACTGTATGCCGCGTTAAGGTTTTTAGGTGTTTGAGATAATGCGGGTGAAAATGAGAGAGAAAAAAAAAGGACAACATAGAATTTCAACTTTTTTATCGATAACTGTATACTTATATGGTCTGCATAACCGTCAAGACTCGTGACTCAAGTTTTGCATGCAAGTCATTGACACTGAATGGGTTAACGTTCAAAATTTTAAGCGATCATTGACGTCACTAGGGTAGGTGTCACAAGGTGCTGTAATTATTATGTCACTCCTTATATAAACTTTCTAAACTAAATTATTATCTAAAATCCTTCACATTATCAATATTTTTACTTGTTGACTTCATATAACATCAGCTCGATTAATATTTTATAAAAGTGAAATTTTTCTTTTAACTATGTTATCGATGTTTCTAATTATATATTAGTAAGAAAAACTCTAAATATAAATAAAAAATTTAATGACTAAGAATATTAAAATTTATTATGATCCCTAGTAACGTCACTGTAGGCGATATTTCATAAAAGTAAAATAAAAAAATATACAATTAAAATATATCTGATCTCTCCTATTATGTTATGAACATCGACAATGAAGGTTATCTATCGTAAACTCGGACTCTATGAAAAAAAATAAACAATATCTCATCATAAATATAAGCCGAAGGATATGGATAAAATTAAAAATGGACTATTGAATGTTAATAAAAAATATATATAACAACAACAATAATAATAATAATAATAATGTGAAAATTCAACACCCCGATCGATCCTCATCTTGGTTCAAAAAGCTCAAGGTGGTTCGGCTCATCAGAATACGTCAATGGATGAACGAAGGCGATGATGATAATGATGATGATTTTCAGGACGATTGATTGATTAATAGGCGGCAAAACTTATAATATTTCCATTCATAACTACAGGCAAAAATATATTTTATTAAACGGATTATCGTTGTCGATTTGCTTTATTGTTTATATTATATATATATATATATATATATATATATATATATATATATATATATATATATATATATATAAATGCGCCTGTGAAAAATTCCGCGATTGTTTTGCGCCGATTAATTTTGACCTATCAAGGCCGAAATGACCAGAGAAGGGTGGATGTTGTAAAAAATAATAATAATAAAAATATAATTAAAAAAAATATATTACATCGGTCTCAATGGAAAATTACAATAATGAACGTACGATAAATATGTATGTCGACATTAAATTATCCGATTCAATAATGGAATTTTTTGCATTACATGCGTAAAACATAATGAACAATTCAAGTTTATTATGTGATAAAAAATTTATAAAAATATAAAACTACTAATGGTACGTAGAATCGATCTCGGAATATGCTTAATATATATATATATATATATATATATATATATATATATATATATATATATATATATATATATTTTTTTTATTTTATATTATATTAAAATTATTCTTCAATGAGATCAATAATTCACAACAGTTTTTCGGTTTATATAATTAGTGCAATTTATTAAACAATATAAAATAAAATATTATATCATAAAAAATATTATAGTTAAAGATTAAAAAAAATATTTAATTTTAAAACTCATATGTATAAATTGAAAAAAATATATCAAATTTTTGTCTTTTTTAACTCTATAAATAACGTCAAAGATTTATATTATACAATTTTAAAAATCTGTTAATCATATGAAAACTGAAACTTCTTGATCCAAAACCGAATATAAATTTACTAATTTTTTTTTATCGTGTAGTCAAATTTCTTAAAATATATATTACACATTTATTCACATAATCAATACAATATTTTTATCCATTATACGTACTGAAATTATTTAGGATTATTTATTTAGATGATCAAGATTAAATAATAATATAATATTGTAAATATTTTAAAAACAACTTCCTACCGCTTTGACACTGTAAACTTTAAAATGAATACGAAAACCGACAATGATTTTTGCCATTCATTCAAAATTTTATAGATAAAATATTCAACCATTATATTACAAGTACACAATTATATTTCGTGTAGATATTTTTATATCACCGCAATAATACATATTTCATCTACGTTTCACAATCGTTGAATATTCGTTCGCGAATGACGGATGTATGAAAACGATATGCGAATATTAAAATTTTCGTTGATATAAATAATATTGAAAAAAATATATAAATATTCAACTTGTAGTTTTATTCATCGAAATTGCTGAATTATATTATATTATATATATATATATATATATATATATATATATATATATATATATATATGTGTGTGTGTGTGTGTAAAAAAATCGAATTATTTCACATTCATTATATACGAACATGTTATGAATCAAAAATCATCATGAATATGTTTTATATAAAAAATTTTACTATAATTATCTAAATCTATAAAATTGTATCTAAATTTAAAATGAAAAAAAAAATAACGTTTATTATCAATATTTAAGAATCCATCACTTCTAAATCTGGTTATGAAACGTTCACCATCGATCACGTATGAAAACGAAGATGACGAGCAAAGAAAATATTACTCCAAAAGAAGAGACTATAAAAAAATAAAATAAATAAATAAAACACGTAAAATGTAAATAATTAAACATACATACACACACATTCATACACTATATATATATATATATATATATATATATATATATATATATATATATATATATATATATATATATATATATATATATATATAAATGATAATAATAATATGTCGATAAGCGGAACACGATCATCATCAGCTGTAATGGCCGAATTCGCATAGCTTACATAGTAATTGCGATCCCCTGCAGAGTCACGGGGGCCTCACAGATTGTTAACAAAAACAAAAAAAAAGAAAAAAAGAAAAAAGAAAAAAGGAAAGAAAACCACATGGCGCCAACTATGACATAACATATATAATATATCACACGCATCGCAGTGATCTAATAACTGACTTACGTAATTATTATCGTTTAAGGTTATTCGTCCGGTTTTTTTTTTTTTTGAACAAGGTCGCCGCTCCTGAAGGAAGAATTTTCACTGTGGAAAAATTTTCGTTTTAAAAAAAAAACACTCGTTTTAAAAAAAAAACTATGATGTTTTATTTTTAATATATATTAATATATAAATCAGATATTTTTATTAATTAATCATCTTATTTGACATTCTAAATCTGAAAACTGACAGTGTTCCAAATTTTAAAATAACTTGATATTCATCGATTTATTTTTTAAAATTGAAATATCGGTGGAAAAAGACGATTTTTGACATTTACTATATTTTTCTTGGAAATATTTCATCTTTTGATCAATTAATAATATTTAAATATAAGTCAATAACAAGGTGTCTAATTTTAAAACCACTATTTATTTATTTAAATATTGCTTTTTGAAGAATAAATATATGAATATATATACACAAATAATATAAACTAAAAAATATAGCCTTAAAACGTATATAATTTACGTTAACGTTTTAATGGCACTACTACGTGACTATCAAAATTGATTATTGTTTAAAAATATTATAATGATATCAGAATATATTAATGAGATTTTCACGTCCTATTCCATAATTATCCAATATTGATTTGCATAATAAAAGTGGTTTTCATTGAAAAACCATCACCTAAAATTCCTCGACATATATGGAATAAGAACGTCGGAAAAATTGTAAACGAGAACAAGTTGTTAAAAAAAAAAAATACAATAAATAAATAAAAAAAAATCATCAACTAAAAAAACAATGTTTCGTTACAGAATTTTGATTTTACACGACAAATCGATAAAAACCGTCGTCTAATATATTAACAACGATCATCGAAATAAGCAAAAAAAAAAAAAAAAAAAACATATAGGAAAAATAAGGAAAACGCGCGCGCTTCGAAACCTTCGCTGGATACGTACGAAAAACAGAAACGAAGACGACAGTGAAAATTTCAATAACCGGAAAAGCGTTATTAGGTTCGTGGGAATTGATCTTTGGTATTGGAATGTCGGCGTATCATGAATGATGGTGAACGACGAAAAGGCAGTATATGTGTGTTTGTTCGACACTGGTAAAATTTCAAGGTCGGCAAACAGGGGCAATAACCCATTCGCAATTTTTTACTATGATGACTATCCGTGCCAACGTATATATATATATATATATATATATATATATATATATATATATATAAATTTTGTACGTGCTATGTACCAAAGACCATTGTACGCACACGATCGTTAAACTACGTGAAAAATGTCATATATGAAATATATTAATAAATTTCTAAAAGGTTCAATTTCGATCAGTAAATGTACGCGTTTTAATATAATATCGATATTAATCTTGATTTGTAATTATAATGTAAATTAAAAAAAAAAAAAACAATCTACGCATACGTGGGAGTCGCTGTAAAATTTTAATTAATTGATCAATTGATTGATAAATCTATGTTAATTGATACGTGTATTGTCGTCGATAATGAGCGTGTATTTAAAATTTTGGCTCGATTGGATATTGTGATGTGATCGATGAATCAATTATAAAAATTCATTCCAGGAAAAAATTACAAATTGATTAATATAATATATAAATTTGTAAATATTTTAAAAACTGAAATTAAAGAAATGCTTGTCATAAATCAAATATAATAAAAAAAATCAATTAAAACAAATTAGTCATAAATTGATAATAAAAATATATGATGTATTTACAATTCCCAGATATTTAGCATTGTTTTGTAATTATAATCAATCATCTTTATTCTAATAACAATTTAAAACAAGATTTTAAATAACAACTACACATTAATAGATTATTTATTAGGAAATAGCTTGAATCATATATTTTTATTTGAATCATTGATATTTTATATTATAAAAAATATTTCTTATAAATATTTCAAAACTTAAGATAAACCAATTCGTCATAATTTAATATTATATTATCGCCTTTATTTGTCAAACAACAATAATAAATCATATTTAAAATTTCCCAAAATTAATCGTAAATCTAATTGAACCGAATATAATATTTTTAATAATTTAAATATTATATCATTGAGAATATATTCAACACATTATATTTAATCTAATTTATAACACTATAAAAAAAATATTAAATCACGTTCAATTAAAAGACTCGTCGTAATAAAATTACACGATCTCGCCTTTTTTCCATTATCGAATTTATTCCAAAGATTAAAAAATAATACTAGAGTAAAAAAAAGGCGAACAATTAATAAAGAGGGAGGACATTTTATTTATATATATATATATATATATATATATATATATATATATATATATATATATATATATATATCATAATATAAGAATCGAATGAATATATATATATATATATATATATATATATATATATATATATATATATATATATATATATATATATATATATATATATATATATATATATATATAATATTCTTTCAGTATGCAACGTGTGTTTTCACTTCGACTTTTTCACATGGAACCTACAAATGTACCGGGCTGAACTTGCAAAACGGCATTCCTGCAATATTCCCGACGATTCTTTTTATCCGGTCGTCAATTTAATGGCCGCTTTTTATCAAATTATTATTAATAAATAAATAAATATATATATATATATACTATATACATACGTACGTTATAATATTCATTCGTGCCGACTAATTAATCGATCGATTAAACATCGGACAATTAAGTCGAAAACGTCGATAAAATGCAGATCGACGCATCCATTGAACATATCCATATTGATTTATTACGAATTTGTCAAAATATAATTTTAATTTATTTTTAAAATTGGTTTATCGGTTGACGCTTAATGTAAAAACGCTGAATTCAAATACATTATATATATATATATATATATATATATATATATATATATATATATATATAACTTCATCGATTTCATAAACATATCGTTAGTATTATATTTTTTTTTTAACGAAAATTTATATCGATTTCAATCCGCTTTATTATTAGAAAGACGTTAACATATGTACTTTAAAAAAAATAAATATTTATAATATACAATTTTACAATGTGTTGTAGAAAATTAAAAAAAAATAAAAAAGAAATAGCACGAAAACTCGTGCTCGACACATACACATATTCTCTAATAAACAAAATGGACTACACGATTATGTGAACATGATTTACTTGCCGATCGGCTTTTAACCAGTATATAACACTCGGCAAATATCAAAAAGCGCTAATTTACGACCGATTTCATCAAAAAATCCAAAAAAAAAAAAACGATTAAAAAAATTGTGAAAATTCAAACATCTATAAGTTGTTTTTTTTGTCTGATTCCTAGAGTATATTATATATATATATATATATATATATATATATATATATATATATATATGTGTGTGTGTGTGTGTGTGTGTGTGTGTGTGTGTACATATAATAAATTATATAAAATAAACAATTAAACTATAAAAATACCGTACTAAAATTAAAAAAAATAATAATTCAATAATGTATGTAATACTCGTATATCTGACTTGTTAGTTTTTCAACCTGAAACTCGATCCAGTTAAATAAACTAACTAGTGTTTAACGTACTTACGTATTTACTAACTTTATGAAATAAAACTAGCAGTTCATTATGTAAATGAACATAAATTGTTGACTTCTTTTAATATTTTTTTTTTCTATAATTTTCACGCAATATTTATGCTCTTAATATAAGTCAAATATTTTTATTTAATAACGAAAATATAAAAAAAAAATTGTTTATCGATAAATGTAATTTATACGAAAGAAATTAATTACGATTCGATTGGAAAAAAAAAGTATGATTGTTTTATAATCGTGAATAAGAAATGAAAGAAAACTCATATAATTGCTTTAAAGTCGATGATGAAAAATGGTTCACGTCAATAAATATATATCAACGACTTATTTATTTATATTAAGTGGTAAAACGAGGAAAACTAGATCGTCTTTTAACCGTTTTGTGAATGTTCATAGAATCAACGTTGACTTCAATCGGAAGTATAAAATGTTTCTTCTTTATCAATTTATGTGAGAAAACTCCAACATGAAAGAAGTTGTCTGATAATAATAAAGAATTATAATTTTCATTGATATATTATATATAGTAATACCGTTTCGTATTATTAGAGATTATATAATATTTAATTATAACACATCTACTTAAAAACTCGAAGCTCTGATAATTTTTGTAGAATCGAGTCATCAGGTCTGCGTCCAACCTTCAGACGATTTATTGACTATTATTTAAGTTATTATTTATTACATGTAAATTTTCATCAATATATATGAATATATAGTAATATATCAATAAATAAAAATGATTCTCACTGAAATAAATATAAACATGACATAAAAATATAGGATGAAACGTCTTCGACGTATTGTATAATATATACAAATAATTAAAATATTTTAACAATAAACAAACGGAAACGTTCTTTAAATAATATAGAAAATATGTTACTCTACGTGTTTTCAATGACAAATTTTAAAGGCCACATTTCATTCATTTATTGGTTCTTTCGTGGAAAATCGTTATTTTTACGATCTCGTGAAATAAAATTTACTACGAATAAATAACGTCAAATTAAGGGATTTACGACTAATCGTTCGAAACATAATAATGTTATGAATATATCCTTATAAGAATATTATTTTAACATGAAAAACATATAATTGCGCTTTGAATTTAACATATTCAATCTGCTTTAAATATACAGTACATATTTCGTTAAATATCGATTTATCATAATTCACTCATAAGAGTCTTAATTTTTTTTTATTCCAATTAATGAGATAATATATATATATATATATATATATATATATATATAATATGATATAATAACGAATTTATTTACTCATTATATTTATATTTAGTTAAACATTATTTAAATTATATTTTAATTATAAACGTATTCATAATTAGAGAGCTTTTAAGGCAGTCTAAGTATACAAGCAATTAGCAAAATGAAAATTATGATGAAGCAAATACTAACAATAGTTGATTTCTATAAAAGGATACTTCAATCAAATAAAAAAAACATTTTTTTTTACATATTTGACTCTTGAATAAATACACACACATATATATATCATAAAAATCATATTTGCGTACACGAATATATCATATATAAATATATGTAAATTAAATATTTATAGTTTTTTCCATATATTAAAAATAAACTAAAGAGCTCGTAAAATTATACATATCAAGTTGACTACATATCGGATTATATAAAAGCGTAGGAAAATTCGTATTAAAATAAACAAATTGTAATAATAAAGGTTTTATCGCAGATCAAATAATATGCACAACATGTGGTCCGCGAGCCGCATCTGGTAAGCAAATTCTTTTTTTTTTTTAATTTATTAGTTGCAGATACAATTTACTTGTGAAACTGACAAAAATTTCAATATTTAGAAATGACTACATATTACATAATTATGAAACATAAAAAAATGCGAATTCGATCAAAATATTTAAGCCTTTGGCGAATTTTTTTATTCCTAAATTAAAATGATTATACATACAAATTAATATATGAATTTATTGAACAAATTTTCATAAAAACAAGTAAATTGAAGTATATTGATCTACATAATCGTTTTATCATTAAATATTTATAAAGATTACAAATTTTAATTTTAGTAATCATTCTGGCAAGATTGTCAAATTTATACCAAAAAAAGTTTAAAAGTTTTAATACTGAAAGCAGTTCGGTTTGTGATTTCGTGATAACGGACTAATTTGAGAAAATCTATATTTAAAAGTGTGTCATTTTACACTTCATAATATTATACAGAAAGAGTATGAGCAAAAAGCAATGTTAAACTTTATACAAAAAAAAATTTTTTTTTTTGATTTTTAATACATATTTTTCATACATTTTTTCATAACATGGGTCAACAAACCGACAATAAGGCTTCACACGAGTATTTCGTCAAATATCTCAATTAACGCCAAAAATCACATACTGTAAAATACTATAATAAAAATCGTGATCCAACTAAAATAATAATAATAATAAAAAATATCACGCAACATGAACTCAAACAATGCGTACATACGTAATATAATTATTATTTGAATGGTGCCATCGACAACAACAACAACAACAACATCATCAACAATGTGACCAAGTGACCCTACGTGCCTTCACTCTCGATAGTTCTTCACTCTCGTTGGTTTCTTCACTCTCGTTGGTTCTTCACTCTCGTTTTCCGAACAACGGCAATATATACTAGAAAACCACTTCTTCGGTTTAGTCTTCATTGGCCGATTGCCTCGGGCTAAACGAACGTGGAATATCAAAAAATCTGCGTCACGCACTTCCAACAAAACGCCATCGCTAAGGTTCTACAAGACCGATAAAAAGAAGACAAAAAAAAAAAAAAAAAATATATATATATATATATATATATATATATATATATAAAGCCAAAACCGGCTCTATAGCCAAAATTCCACATGCACATATATCCATATATATATATATATATATATATATATATATATATATATATACGTATACATCCATATAAAAAATTTACGCACGTTGCTATGATATATAGAAAAAAAAAATATAATAAATAATAAGCGTACGCTTCGATGCCCCAAAAATATTATTATTTATATTATGTTTAAAAAAAAATTCGCGAACTGATTAAAATCTGTTGAAACAAAAAGTCAAAAATCATACCGGCTCAGATTAATTCATCTCTGCCGTGGTAATTATATCGCGGTAATTAGAAATGCGTAATTTTCAATTTTTCTCCGCATCCGATGTCCGACTACTACTATATTCAAGGCGTCCTTCAACCTCGACGTCGGTCATTAAAATATTATTATTTTATATATATATACAAATATTATGTGTGCTGTATATGTATTATTTTATGAAAATAATCGAATTTTCCATTTTTTTCATTATTAATTTTATAATTATAAATATTGCATGAAAATATAATATATACTTATAGTTGAGTACGGTTAGTGTGTCATCAGTAGGAATTAAATATATGTCATATTAAACGGAGTATTCATACTATGCAATATTTTCTAATTTATCATTCCCTTATAAAAATACACAAACAAAAATTTTATATCCAAAAATAATTAATCGTTATATCTCTAAATTATGATTATTGTAAAGAATAAAAACCAACATAAAGATTCATAAAATGAAAAGATAACGACGATATTTAAAGTATGTCAATAATAATAATCAAAATAAAAATAAGGTTAAAATACTATTATATTATAAGAGATCATATCATATGGCGATTAAAAATATTTTCATAAGCATTTTTAAAAATTTATTTCATTTTTTTTTATAATATACTATGCGTTTGACGATGGACAAAAATGCGAAATTCCAAAATATTGACATTCGAAAGGTTAAAAGAATAATGCCGTACGAATGTAATAAACGTTTTTAAACGATTAGCATTTAAAGACCACACAGATAAGTAAGGAAATTTAATTTTTTTACGATTTTATTATGGACATTATTGTTAATGTTGTATTATCGACATAGCGATTTCTCTTAGATAAGACATTAAAATTAACGTTCAATGACCAACCGCGTCGTTATCCTCTATTGTAATTTGAATACGAAATCTATAAAAAATAATATTAAATTAGTATTCATCGCTCGGTTAATTGCATAAGAAAACCATACGTATTTTGGCGGAAAGGGTCAAAACACTGTTTATTATCGACTATACCTTTCGTTCGATTCAAATTTAAAGTTTAATTGAAGTTTTATTCAATATATAGACAACAATATATACTAAATAGATTCATTTAAAAAAAAGTGCGATAAAGTTGATGACACACTTCATATCGAATTAACGTAAACGTTCATAAAACGCGTATTTGAATAAAATCGACGTCGTACGTATAATTATAAATATTTTATTTTTCAAGTTAAGAATTATAAATTATAAAGATAATTATTTCTTTTGTGATATTATCTGCAAATTACACGGACGATGTTAATAACATAATATTTAACGCACGTCAATCGAACGTCAACATCCGTTTCGCGCAAAAGTGTGCCCTCGTCGTAATTCATATACTTGTTCCAGATATTAAAGAATTATCGATAATTGTAATGAGGGCAGGATATATAAGTTTTGACAGGTGTCATCTTGTTTTAAAACATTTCGTTTTCAAATAAACGTAATATGTGAAAGTTTGTTATTAATAAAATTAATAAATATCGGACTAAAGTAAAGCATTACATAAATATTTTAATTAATTAAAATTTAACAATATTTGCAAAATGTGTACAATTCTTGAGTAATATTAATTTTGACGTTATATCCTATTTATAGTATATTTTTTTTACAATATATGGAGCGATAAAAATTCATAAATTTTATCTTTCAAAAAGATAAATTAAAAAAAATAACATATATGTATACAGTTCCTTATATTTTATACGACCTTTACATTCTGAATATCTTCGAATAGTAATAATAAAAAATAGTTAAAATTTTCAATAAAATTTGTCATTTATAATGGCCAAAAATATCATATGATAGTAGGAAACACCCATAGTAAATAATAAACGATATATATAAATAAGCTATACGCGAATATATATTTTATTTCATTCAATCCTATTATATTTCGCAACGTTTTAAAATTTTCATAATGCAACATAAATATAATAACTTCTATGATTTATTATCGTTTCAAGGGCGGGTTCGGCGCACCCATTTAACTAACTGGTCTGACATTATTATGTTAAAATAATGTTATAAATTATCAAGAAACACGTTTGTATGTGTAGTATATATATATATATATATATATATATATATATATATATATATATATATATATATGAATGTATAACTTTGTGTGATATCACTAACTTCGAACGGCGGCCACCCTCAATCACGAAAATCTAGTATTGATAAATCATCGCAGATTCCTCACAGAGGAGATCAATCAAAGCAATAAATGTTAACTACAAGTTCAACATAGCGCCCATGTCAGGGGATATAAACACTTTGTATGGTGTTTAAAACATAATTTAATTACACATTATGACATCGTAATTGTTGTTTGATATTTTAAAAATTATATCAGAAAGTGAGATTATTGTTTATATTCATAAGACGTTCATCATCATTTCTGTTTTTTTTTTTTTTTTTTTTTTGTGTAATAAAGAAGAAAATATTTTGTATTAGTCTTTATCAATAGATTATATGTTTTTCTTTTTGAAAATAGATATAGGAAAAAAGTTTTTTTTTTTTAGTGATATCTAAGGAATTCGGTCTGCAATCCTCGAATTGAAAAGTCCGGGTTTGGCCAGATCGGCAAAAATGTTCTCGCCTGACCCGATCGATCCGGCTCTCGTGATTGTGGGAAAAACTCGCACAGCCTTGAGATGAGATGAGACGATGCTGGTTCAAAGAGGTCCATCTCGACGAAACTCTTCGACGGACGGACCAAACGGCCAACTAACCAACCGATATACAAGATCAACCGAATGCCTTCGTATAAAACGGGTGACAAGTCCGAATGCACTCAAATATACTTATATTTATATATATATATATATATATATATATATATATATATATATATATATAAATGTGTGTGTGTGTGCATGGAAGGCTTTCGAGGCAATTAAATCGAACATACGTACAATTTCGATTGTCGCTCTCGTACTCGTCGCATTGGCGAAACCTTGTACGGAAATCTTGTCGATTTAGCAAAAAAATGCACAGAGTGTACCGAAAAAAAATATAACGTGATTTATTAGTTCAATATACATATTTATAGCATTTTACATGAAAATGTGAAAATTTAATTTTGAAACTCGGTCAAAATTAAATTTAACTAAATCAATCGCTTAAATCATATATTATATATAAATTTCACTAATGTATTATATATAAGCTTTACTAAGAGTTCACTCTTTTTAATATTTGACGAACATTTTATATTTACATGTAGTTCAAAATCATCACACATTATATATTGTTATAGACAATTTTACATGATCGAAAGTGTGATTTTTAACCATGCCATATATCCACATAATGTTTATGAAATGAGATAACTTTTTTTCTGACACCATGTATACACAGTAATAAATAAATATAAATCGCACATACTGTAAAAATTGTACGTCATTTTTTTGCGATTTTCATTTTCGTCTTGGTCGTCGTCGATGTGTCTCCTTTTCCATCCAGAGGGTCATACGAGAACTGGAAATCTTTACATATTTTTTCATCAGATTGATTTCCATTGCGGGATTTCAATTATGTCGATTTAATAGCAGCATATTGAAAAATAACCGTTGCCGACTTGTTAAACAATTTCACTCGCAAATATATCTTTATATGATAAATTCACCATTTTTGACTAATGTTGTAAAAATCATATAAAAAGTAATCATAAGAAATGATAACAATGGAAGAATATTGTATAATATTTTGAAATGTTTTTTTTTTTTCGTTAAAATTAACTGTGAATGTTGAATAGCGTAGTTCAAAGTGTGAAGGTATCTATTTAGTAAATTTTCGGATAAGAAGTCAATCAAAAACGTCAAACGAGTTCTTTCAAAATATTATAAAAAAAATAGATAAAATAATAGGCGAATTTATAATTGATTGTTGGAATTCGTAGACCATAAATCATTTTTTTCTCATTAATATATGCAAATCATTAATTTAATTTACATCAAAAGGTTACAAAAATACTATCCACGTACATCCTTATTATTATAATTAAAAAAAAATCGATATTAAGACAAAACAAATATTAAAATTTGACTGAATATATTGTCAATTTTCATTATCATTATTGTAACAATCAACATGTGAGAATTGTATTTTAAACTCGACAACAGCTGTCGTTCTTCATGAAGTATCCATTTAAAGCTTACAGTTTCAGTTATATTCATCATTTCAAATATAAATATGTAAACATATATGCATTTCGTTAAAAGGCAACCGAATATATTTGTCGTACATAATACATACATATTCTTCTTACTGTAAAAATTAAAATTTAAATATTTTTTAATACAATATAGCATAAAATAATTAGCGACTATTATATGATACTTGTAACGAGAAAGAAAAAAAAAGCTTTAATTGGCTATATAATTTTTTTCGCACGTATACATCAAATATTTGCGTGAAAAATGCCAGAATATACATATAATTTATAATATAACGAGTAGCATTTTTAATTACGTACAAAGTAAATATTATATACACAAATACATACACACACGATAATGATAATGGTAATAATAATAATAATAATAAAATAATACGGCATTTGAAAGAAATACGAAATAAATAACCGGATGGAGTTAGTTACACAGAAACCGCGATTTTAATGTCTCGTTTATAAACGCTTTACGATTTCTCAAACGATCGTGTGATAATTGTGAATAAAAAAATATTAAAATATTTCTAAAAATCGGGTCGTCGTCCTGAAAATTTTTCGATTTTCGCCGTTTTTTTTTTCATTTTATCAATTATTAAGCCATTAAAAACGACATTCAATTTTTCAATGGCAGTGCCTCTCTTATTCGATACAGCTGTTCATTAAAACGAAGGACGAATGATAAATAAAATTTTATTTTTTGTCCAACGAGCACGTATTCCAAAAACTCTGTGAATAATTCAATAAACGCACTATATCATCTATCCGTGTACGTTAAATTTATTATTATTCATCCTTTAATCCTGGAGATTTAGGATTATTTTAAAAAAATATCCATATTATTTCTTCAATTCGAATCAAATCTTTTATGTATAATTTTCGATCTTATATGCATGAAAAAATATTTTTTTATTTTTTTTAATTATTTCACATATTAAAAAGAATAGTTTTATATATAAAAAGTTTAATTTGTAGTATAAAATGATAAATTTTCATATGTGACAAGTTAAAATTAATTGCTAAATTTAATTGAAATAAAAATACCTAACGATTTATAGTCATTTTTTCATGAAAGATTTATTTTTAACTATGATTCGTTATTTTTAAATTATTTACAATATAATTTCTACATTCCAACAATATTATTTTATTTATAAATAATTTAAAAATCATTTCTATCAATTTTCTTTTCTTTTGTATTTAAGATTATAATGACAATAGTTTGTATAAACGTATTTTAATATAATTTAACTAATACATTTTATACAATTTAAAAAAAAAAAAATATATATATATATATATATATTTTAAACAGGATATGATTAAATCACTTATGGTTTTAAAATAGTGCAAAAATATGTTTTATTTTTTTTACTATTATTTTTTAAACTTATCCCGAAACACCCACGTTTAAAATCTAGGGATAGATTTACAACATCACATTCATGTTCTGTCAATGATGCTTTTTTTTTACACTGTACAAATAGATAAAATTTTTCGATCTAATTTAAAATTTACAACCTGCTTATCATAATTTATAACCTGTTTTACGTTTTTACGTCACGTAACATCGCGCTATTTCCCAATATGGTATTTTTCTTCACACATCTCTCCGCCGTTAGTCGTCTCTACATAAGTAATTAATTGCCTTAAATATACATTTTACGCAAATTTCAATAAAATACGTATATAAATAATTTTTACGAGTGCCGAGATTCTTTTATATATATATATATATATATATATATATATATATATATATATATATATATATATATATATTATTTTCAGTGAAAACCTGTGACAAGTCAGTCGTTTTTGACTCCGGAAACCGAAACAGGTTCGACAGCTGACCAATAACTTATGTAAAGACTGAAACAATGTTGAAATAACAATATTGATTTCGCTTTTGACTTGTTGAAATAACAAGAATGAGCACACGTCTTAGCTATGTATGCCAGGTGTATTTTAAAATATTGTTTACTAAAATCTTGAATATTAAAAAAATATAAATTTTTTCCCCCCTCCCAAAATAAAAATGATAAGCGTGCACCTAGTGCGATTTTAAATTTATTAAAAAAAAACAGTATCTATGAACAGTTCGATATATTCATATTTTCTATCTATAATAGATTATAAACTAATTCTGATGTATAAAAAAAACAATTTTGACGCAAATCACTGGTTTAGTAAAATTTATATATAAAATATTTAGATCATAATATTTTATCAAAATTATCCTATATGAAATATTTTTTTTTGTACAATAAATTTTTTTTCACTATCAATAGATATTAAAACTATAGAAAGATTATAATTTATTCAAAAAATATAATGATTTTTCATTCAGAATATTTATAGTATTATCAATAAATAAATTTATATATGTCATAAAAAAACTGAAATAAAAATGAAAACTATATATACATATATTTTATACAATAAAATTGTCGTATTTTCGTAAAAAAAAAGTAAGATTTATAATTAAATATCTCGAATTGATTTCGTATTACCTAAAAACAGTGCCTCATTAAATTTTATTTAAAATTTACCGTTTAAAGAACAATCTCGCATGCATCAAAGCAGTTTGACTTAAATTAACGAAAAATTTTCACTTTCATATCTCTCAACTGCCAATCATGATCATTATCATCATCAAGATGTGTTCAATCTGCATTACCGGTATTTTATTATGATCATGCAATTTAAATTATTTTTTTTAAACCCATCATTTAATTTACAATTATATTAAATATGACTAAATGCATTTATCGCCATGTAAACACATTCATTTAAATTAAATTTTACTGCATAATATAATATATAAATTTTCATCTGACTATTTTAAGTTAAACTTTAAATGTTTCTTTTGCCTTATGAATCACACAATACGTAAATATTTTTGATTATTATTTCTCTTTGTATATTTATGAGTTTGCTTACATTACAATAAATTTTCCACGTTACATAAATTTTTAACTTAAAATAAAAAAAAAAAAAAAATATATATATATATATATATATATATATATAAAAGCGAGCAGCAATAAAGAAGTCGATTTATATTATAACATTGTAATTCATTTGAAACTGAAAAGTTTAATTGTTAAAATTACCGAAACACTTAATACGTATTTTTTTTTAAGTTAACCAAACGAATATATAAACGACGAAACAATAATCTTGACTTAAAGTTTACTTTATTAGATTATTTAAATAAGCACAAATGTCATATTATTTTTCTTTATCTGATAACTCGATTTTTACAAAATCGTAAATTGTACGTAAACCATTACTTTTAAACCGCTGCTTTAAATAATACAACAGAACACATTCAACTTCTTCGAAATTTGGATGAGATCATATCCTTCCAAAAAAAAATCTAAATAAATCTGTAACGGAATTGTTAACCTTTTACGGGTCATTTTTAGATTATAAACTTTAAATTTCAAACAATTTCATTATACCATATATAACATTGAAATACATTGTATTGTAATATCTGAAATTTGCACGACAAATTGACAATCTTTTATATATACATATATATAAATCCGGTTCAAAACCGAGTAAAATTTTGATCATATTGAGTCATTTCTGCTCCAAATGTTAACGATAAAATCTTGCATTATATTTTAAAAATCATATACTAATTTAAAACTCCTTGTTAGAATTAATTATTCGTTTATATTTATAATTTGTCAAATGTATTATTTTTTGCGCACTTTAATTTTATTTTACCAATAGATATTTTTAACAATCAATCAACAATATATATTAGTAATCGACAAATATCTTACTATACAGAATTTATTTAATTATCGATCGGAAATACCAATATATATATATATATATATATATATATATATATATATATATATATATATATATATATTTGTGCATTTCATCAATACATTTCACGACCAGTTCGGTCGCATTTCGATACACCGATCGCTCGTTATCGATAATCCGACACACGAACAGACGATAATTTCATTCATACGATGCATTCAAATGTGTACATGTGTCAATGTGCACGGTGTTGATTGTAAATATAAATCTTGCTGAAATATTTGTTCGTTGAACCCGCGACAGTAGACGCGGAAGCAGGTGTCTATACCGATTATGTTACCAACTATTGACCCTGACAATTCAAAGTTGCGCAACAAGAAGGCCTCACTTACTCTAATAATAACGAAATCACGATAAATTATTATACTTAACATGCTTTTTATCATGATTTCTATTTTTTTTATATATATATTATATATACACTTCCCGTAAATCTCTTTTGCGGCGTAGTAAAATCGGAGCGCATCGGAATATCGCTCTATGTTTATCCTATATATAAAAATTCTCAAAATTAAGCTCATAATAATCCTTTTATTAAAACAATATCATCACAAATCCCAATATTCCAGAAAAATATAAAATATATTTTAAGTGAGAAAAAAGTAAAATATGTCAATGTAATAAAAGTTAGACCAAAATTTCGAAATAAAATTCACTTTCAATTTGAGACAAAGTTCACATTGACTATATACCAATTTATAATATCAAAATTCAGTTTTATGCATTTATATTCATCGACCCATAACGGTCTGATTACATTTCATACGTATGATCTCCAATTACTTGACATATTTTCATTATATTGATATATGTGTTTAGAACAAATATAAAAGTAATAGTACATATATGCAATACAATTTCATTAAATATCAATTATTTATAATACAATGTATATAATTATATATATATATATATATATATATATATATATATATATATATATATATATACGAATATATTTTCATTAATTAATATGTAAAACAAAAAAAATTCAACTATATTTTTATTTAAAAATCGTTTTTGTACTGAAATATTTTTAGTGTTAATTGAATCATTTTTTTTACATTCAAATTGTTATTTGATACAAAATTCCTTCCTTTTTGCAGATATTTAAATATGAATAAAAAACAAGTTGTATCAGCAAATAATTTCAAATGTTTCTATAGGCAATAATTATATCTCAGCTAAAATTTTATACATATATATATATATATATATATATATATATATTTAAAATTAAAATTAAAAATTGATAAGTTACTCTAAAATAATAAGAATGTTTATGAATAACTATTATCTAGTAGTTCATTTTAACCGTCAAATATATAGATAAAAAAAAAATGTTTTTCTTCTTATTACTGATGTTATCCCAAAACTATTACCTGCACTTTGCAACAAGATTGCAACAATGAAAACCTTTGTTCCGATGCAATGCCTGTTCTAGGAAACGAAAACTATTAAACGTTTTCAATGTTTACGGCTTTTTCCTTTATATTCTCTAAATATAACTGATATGATGGTTGTCGGGTTAGTATAGAATAAAATATGATGGCTATATAACTGTTTTGATTGGCTAGCACAGAATAGTTATTTTAGATTGACTTCTGAGTATTTTGTATTATAACATTTATGATAAAGCAATTTAAAGTGCCGTGAAGCGTTACAGTGAAGATCTGTTAAAATTATGATATATATTTTATACTCGAATTTTGATCATTTTTATTCAAAATAACGATAAATCGAAAGATTTAATTGCGATACATATTGTATGTTTTATTTATCAGCGTTTTTATATCTTTTGGTGAAGGTTACCACGCCAATTACTTTTTCAACATATAATAAAATTTCTTAATCTTTTTTTAATAAATACCCAAAATTTTCTTGAACATCTACAATACGTATTAAAACAAATATACATGTTTTGAAACGATAACATCTTACATCAAAATTATTCTATAGTACTTCTTAATATTTCTTTTTCTACATACCGTTTTCTCAATTTTTACTACAAATCTCAATTGAAAACATCTGACGTTTGCTATAATATATTAAAGAAAAAAAAATCCAATGACACAACAATCTGTCGAAGCCTTGATTGTTTTTTAAAGTGACTTAATACTAGTTTTTTGCACCTTTTATGAAGTCGAATTGTCGAGATTTTTTCAGTTTTTTTTTTATTAAAGTATATAAAACAGTATTTCGATTTCACAAATTTTAATAATCAGGTAAAATATAAAATTTATAATAATTCATTAAACAAATCATTTGAAGTTAAATTACAATAACATTGACATGTTATTGTAATTTAATTTTATCACATTAGATTTAACGAAAATTTTAATACAATATTTACTAGTCATATATAAAGTTCAGTTATTATTTATTATAAATAATAAATTATTATTATAACATTAGAGAATTCCAAATTTTGAAATATAACGAAATAAACGAAAGCTTAATAAAGATATCACTACAAAATAATTAATTTTCTTATTTGATTATAATCAGTATAATTTACTGAATTATCAAATTTTATTTTATCTCTATAATTATATAATCCTGTGTATTTTAAATTGAATATTTAGAATTTTCTAAATTACATTAAAAAATTATTTATATTCATAACTTTTTTTTTAAATTATATTTTTTGCATATATATATATATATATATATATAATTTTCGTTCATATATAGAATAATTTTACCAAATCATAAAATTCAACACCGCCACAGGATTAATATTATTATAATGTATTAATCGTCATAATTAAAATCGAAAACGAACAAATCCCGATCATCATACTGTGCGAAAAATACGAAACGGAATTATTCGTTTAAATTAAGGTGTGTCGTTCGTCTCGGCGAGGACTTTAGTCGACATCTTGTCGTCGTTGAATTGGTCGACGGTTGGGGTCAACGCTTCTAATTTCGAGAGGCCCCAAAAATTGTTAGCGAATTTTCCGCATCGGCCTTGACTAGTATAGTAGGCCACCAGTCTAGTATGACGCGTTCGTTTCTAGTTCATAACGTCTACCATACATTCTACATTATAGTAATTTTCGTAGCAGATGCTTCATTTTAAACCATACATTGTAATTGTATTGTAATTAATCGTCTACAATTCTAGACTGTTTTTTTTTTAATTGTAAATACTAATTCAAATTTAAATTTAATTAGTTTTTATTCATTTTAAATCAACCTCATTACTGTTAATTATGAATAATGCGTCTTAAAATAATTTTAAAATAAATATATTGGAGAAGTTCCGTTTGATCGCCACTTAGATTAATGCTAAAACTTGATGCGCAGCAATGACTATTTGTATTAATTCCTTTGTATCGAATTCCCATACTCTTTCTATATAATATAAATATAAAATAATACATTTTAAATAAGAAGATTTTCTTATCTTACGCAAACACAAAACGAATTGCATTTCTGGCATTAAAACTTTAAAATTCTTTTTGGTTCAAACTTGACAATCTTGCTAGAAAGATTACTAAAGTTAAAATTTTTAATCCTTATAAACACGGATCAATAAAACAATTGTGTAGATCAGTATACCTCAATATATTGTTTTTTATGAAATTTTCTGAAATGTTGACGAAAACTGTTTTTTTTAAGTTGAGAAAAATTTGTTCAATAAATCTATATATTCTATATAAAACTATTAAACAGTAGAGATATATAAAATGTAAAAAAGTCTTCAATTTATTAAAGTACATATTAATTTTAAGTTTTAAGTAAAAAAAATCAGCAATAACGCTACAAAACATATGGAATGCAAAGGACTAATCGAATCTGATTTTTTATAATAAACATTAATAAAAATCGATGACATTTACTATAAATTTATATAAGCATTTTTTTTTCACTCAAATAACTGATTTTACGCTGAATCTTTTGACAGAATAAATTCCAAAAATAAACGTATTTCGTATTAAAAATGTGCATCGATATAAATTTTAATTTTAAAGTAGGGACCGCACTATGGTAATTTAATACGTTGACCGCAATATTATTGCTAGTAAATATAAAATAATAAAAGATGAATTTTTCTTGTTAAATATCTATATAACTGAATAATAAATATACAAGGTCGTGGGATAATGATATAAATTTATATCAAAATTAAGTCAAAATTTTCTTATCTTAACGAAATCGAACTTGCTAAAACACAGTGTTCAAAATGTAAGAATAGTTTTTATTTATTTATTTTTCCAACTACATATTATTCGATTTTCTTGACGTTGTTCATTAATAAAGGTTGATAGTAGTCCTAAACACTTTTCGTCTTTAACACTTTCAGAATCTACTTTGAACTTTTTATGTTACTTTCTGACAAAACATAGTCGAAAAGCTCTCTGAAATTTCATTTATTCCTCGAACAAAATTTAATGCAACTTCTTTGTTCAATATAATTAGACATTGTAAAAATCGGAAATGCACTTTTGATATCGTACAAAAAATCAAGCAAAATGCAATGAATATTTTGAAAAAAAAATGTCGTAAATATCTGTTACAATACTGCTAATTTGAATAAAAAAAATAATAATGTGTGATTTAAATTGATAACTGGTCTTACATTTTGGATACAGAATGAATAATTTATGTTCACATATACAAATATTATATTTTATATTCATATGTAATATATAGATAATTAAATTATATAGGCCTCTCGATTTATATTCCAAACATAATATAATCATTGACCATATAATATCAGATACTATCTAATATATTTACGTTTAATAACCTATCGGTTAGGCAAAAATTATTTAATTCATACTTCCTCTTATCATAATATACAACTTTGATATACTAAAAAAAAAGTATCGCTAATAATCGTTCAAAATATATAATATGTACATATATGGTATATATCAATAATAAATACGTGTAAATGTAAAATAAAAATATAAATCTAATATGTAAATAATATTAAAATGATAGACCGGCGAATTATTTATTACAAACGTCGTATTATATATAATATATATATATATATATATATATAATACATAATAAATAAATGCTTACACAAGTTCCAACGTTCGAATATGTAATACTAGCGTAAATTAACGACGTTTTAATTATTTTTAATAATAAACATGACATCATGATTCATAAACATAATGATTCGTATGCCGGTTATAAAATCGTTCACCTCTTTTGAGCTGTATGTATCACGTAATTCATAATAGTTTTTCTTATCGTTAACTCAAATAATAATTTCGCATTATAAACATTGCATAGATAAGATGCGTTTCTTCATTCACGTTAAATTGACTAAAAAACACAGAAAAAAATAATTATTATCAACAAATATAAGTAAAGTAATCAATTTTTAGAGGCAATAAATAACTTTTCTGCGTTATCTTGTACCGTTATTCTGTTGTAGCTAACCGATAAATTTTAACTTTACTATACGGTAAACGGTTAACGTTAACCGTGTTGTCATTGATTTTATTATCTACCTTAAAATATGTCGTGTTTTAACTGCGCTTTGGTTAACATAAAATTATATTTAACTATTGTAACAATAACTTTGATACGATATAAAATTCTTTATTAAAAAAAACATATTTACAATATAAATCGACGTTTATTTCGTATCGATTTTGATTATCTTTTTTTTTCTAATAAAAAGCACTCTATTTCTCGTTTAGTCGAATGACTAACGTTTTTTTTTCTCTATTATTAGCAAATTAATCGAGTCGATCGATTGATATTATAGATTCGAACGTTGAAAATCAATTCAACAAATCGTCTTTGATAGTTTTAACGAAAAACCTGATCGAACCGATTGGTGTTGATTAGTGTTTAAGGCTCTCGATCAAAGAATACTTCACGGCATCATTCAAATATTCTCCATTCGCACAAATATTAAACGCGGTTTGATTTCTGATATACAATATAATCTGTAAATAAATTAAAATATTTTATACATATTTTTGTTTTCAAATATCAATTTTCAACGTATTTTATTTCTCAATTATAAGAATATTCCTTTTGTAACGTGATCCAAAAAATTATCGTGATACTTTTATTTCATGGTCGTTATTTTATCATTTAAATTTTATACCTACACATTTAAAAAAAAAGAAATATATTCATAAAAAAAATAAATATAACAGAATCTAGGTAAAAGAAACTATTGTCTTCATAGTAAAAAATAGTTCTAGACCTAAAATCTAATAAAATAGAATAAAATATTAATATTTAATAATAATCAATATTTTAATACTATTAAATATGTATTATATATTTTATATTAAGATCCTTTTCTTTAGAAATAAATTTGCCGTTTTATTTCTATATATTATAATAAAAAAAAATCGAAATTGATACTATTGACATTTCACTTTCAAAAAAATAAATATTTGATATAAGTTTTCTCTAATTACAAAACATATAAATCTCAAATATATTTTTATATACATTTAAATTTTAGTGAAATGAATATCAAAGATACCAATTTCATTCTAACCCAGTAAGGATTAAATGATAACATTAATAGTTTGACCACACAAATTTATAAACATCTTTTTTTTTTATAAAGGGAGGTCAAGGTTTCCGGTCTATGATTAATTTCATGTTCAGGTGATGAATTGATTTTTCGAACAGGTGATTTTTCAAACTTAACAAAAGCTATGCACGTCGCCGTTTAAAACATTATTTATACTACACAGAATATATTATATTATATATACTCGCACAAAATATTATACTTAAATATATATGTGCGAGTCTTCAGTATTATATCATAAATTATCAAATTCGAGAGTAAAAAAATATTGTAAATATTTGAATAAGGTATTCAGAAAAAAAAGTTTACGATATGCCTATCTATATATATATATATATATATATAAGGTTTTTATAGCTCATGAGTTCAGAAATGCTTTATATATTGGATATATATATATATATATATATATATATATATATATATATATATATATATATATATATATAGATGAAATTTATACGCCACATTTTCTTCTTTATCTAAAAATTTCAAAAGAATCCCCTCGCTTTCGATTGCCTTCCGTTTTTAGATTTCGATATTTTGACCGTTTTCGTTTTAAAAAGCGAAGAAATTTGGCACTTTTGAAAAAAAAGATCATTGACCATTTGAGCATTTGCTATTGAAAAAGACGTTCGAGGTCAATGACGAGGAATACAACAAACTTTTCTGGGGGCCCCAATTTAAACGTCTAAATATAACTCTTGAAATTAAGTAATGTCAGATCTATTTTGTACTTATGGTGTTCCACTCATAATAATAATAATAAGAAAAATAATCATTCAGCATTCGAAATATAATTGTTACATTATAACATTTCTTAATTTTATACAATTGTTTGGCTTTCATATTATCGTTTATCATATATATAAGTTGTATAACAGTATATTTAATAAACGAAAAAAAAAATTAATATTATTTTAAATATCAAGTAAAAAACTATAAATAAAAAATATATTAAATAATTATTACGCTTTAATTAAAAAATTATTTTAATTATTTTAAATATAAAATTCTATTTTTAAAAAATATTTTGTATATTTTTATTTAATACTGACAAAAATTACAGATATAAATATTAAATATTCTTAAAAAAATAATTAATAATTATAAAAAAAAATATAAAAAATATTATTTAGCTTATATAAAAATATAGTAACAAAACTAGCTTAAATATAAATTATTTGAATAATAAATTTAAAATTAAATATTTTTTAAATTAATTAATAATAATAAAATTAATTAAAATAAAATTATATTTAATATATTGTAATAATAAATAATGGAGAAAATATATAATTTTCACTGATGATAAAAAATATATTATTTTTTCTTTCAGTAGGGGGGTCCGAATTTTTAAAATATTTTTTTTTCATTTCATCATTGATTCCGGTTATCATAAGATGCAATTATAAAAATTCACATTAATCGCGTGCATTTCGTTGAAAAACGGGGGGCCACATTATAACGTCGGCAATTTCCATATATGGTAATACGGTGTTAATGAACACTTGCGGGGCGACGTTTGTTTCAAAAATCACAAGTTATTATCTCATAGTGCGGTGAAGGTCGGTCATAACTGAAATTTGCTTACTTTGTAAAGAATTTACACGAATTTTTCAAGAATAATTTTAAAAAAACGCGACCCGAATATTACGTCGGCTCCGATTGCGCACTTTCACACTTTAGGCGTCTGCCATAATTTTGATCGAATTTTTTTTTTATTTTTTATGATTTCAAAAATTCGTTGAATATATCAGCTCTCGAGTTACGTAAATTCAAATTATGTAGATTTTAACTAACTTGATTTTTTTTTATTATAATAAATATTAAAACGGTTCATTAACTATGCATCATACTAAGTGGATATATTTTGCGTTTAACACAATAAATGTAGTGATTTTTATATTATAATATATTACATTTATAATTAAAATAATTTAATAAATATCATAAGTGACTATAATTTCAATCTAAGATTCTCAAACTACGAAATTAATAATATTATAAAATATTTATAAAATTTAATCAAATTTTTAAATATATTCTAAAATAATAAAATTCTCTAATATTTTTAGATTGATATTCTATTTTTCTTAAAAAAATTAAATATATATATATTGAAATTTTTAAATTTTTTATTAAATTTAGAATTATTCATGTAAAAATTATATTCATTGTTAGCTTGAAGATTCCATTTAATTCGAATATAATTTATTTATTAAAATCGTTTTAATTAAATTTGTTAATACATATATAAGTGATAAAATAATTTACAAAGAGGAAATCAAATAAAACTATTTAAATAAATCATATCATCAGGAAGCATGATTAATATTTTACTATGCTACTTTGAAATATCAATATAAAAATTAAAACTCTAAATAAACAAGAAATATGTGTATGAGGAATCATTTTTCTTATTATATTTTAGTTATTATCAGTATTACAAATATTTATAGTTTAAATACTATATCTACAATGAAATTCAAATATTGCGAAATAAAAAAGGTGAATTCGATGAAATATCATTTTAATATATAAAAAAAATTATTTAGTAAGCATATAAAATGAATTATATTTATTTTATATAAAACAATGTATACGTTTGAATTTATATTCACACGTGTATAATAAATGATAATCTATCTTTTATTATGTTTGAACTATGCATTATGATATAGCAAAATATATATAATAATAAAACATCAATATATTATAACTGTATATTTTAGAACGAGAAAGAAATATTTAGATGCATAAGACGTTTCAGCTTCAAATTTTGTTCAGCATTCCATACAACATTCCATCGGAGACCAGCCGCCGATTATCTTTTGCCGTTTTGCAACATTGTCTGATAACGACTTTTATTGATATACATGTCGCTTTTTTTTAATCTCATTACTATAAAGGGAAATGTAAAATAAATAAATTGTCGATTCGATGATTGTACTTTTACAATTAAAATTTAGTGATATGGACATTGTTAAAAACTAGTATCGATCCTAGTGACGTTTGGTCAATGACTTTTATCGTATTTTTTTTTCTTTCCTCTCCAATCGTGCTTAAAATAAGCCAGTTCCAGTTTTATTTCAGCCCAGGTAATAGCATATTTTTTTTTCTTGTAAAAACAAATAAAATACATTGTAACGGACGTTTCGAAAATGGCGAATTCGTATGTTCATCTCGTTCGATGCGAATAAAATACTCTTGGTTGTTTTTTTTTTTTCATTATTAATTTTCAACGGCGTCGCCATATTATATTTGTGCCATGTGATAAACACGTGTGTAAAAATTATGCACGTTTCATCATTTGTCGTTAACAAATATGATTAAATTCCTTATAATAAGTAAACTATGCACATACTTCTTCACCGGATATTTTAGAACTTTGATCTTTGAGTACGTTGCATGAACGGTACGTTCGCATATTTTCGTCAATAACACATTAATAACCATGTGTAATTTATATAATTATAAAATATTTTAAAATATTACATACTATATATATATATATACTTTAGCAATAATTGTATTAAATTTGAATCATCATTCTTCTTTTATCAAAACAATTTCATTCTATTATAGCTTATCTGTCATACATTGATATTTATTAAAAATTAATATTTTTCATTTTTTTTTATATTTTAAAATTATGCGCCAACTAATCATTATTCACAATTATGGAAAATAAAAGTGCAATATGCAAACTATTAAATAAATAAAAAAATAATAATCACGTGGGAATTAAAAGTTTTCCCATAGTTATTTAACACTAAAACTTCTGTTATTCATAAGCGTTCTGTATGTTTTCGAGTATAAAATAAATATTTAGTAGTGTTTACGTGTTAACTCATTTGTAGAGTGCATTTTCTAGTTCAAGGCCTAGTACTTTTCGACTAGCAATTAAACCCTTTAGTAGTGTTGAAAATGTAACAAACAAATCACAAATCCCCTTATTTTGTTTTAAAATACTAATAAGCTTAAGTAAATGTAATAATAACAGTAGATTTTTTTTCTATTAACCATATAATCAATATTTAAATTATTATAAAATTAAAAACTATTTCTATATGAATTGATATAATAAATTCGTTTTTACAATTTTTTATACACTTGAATGCAATTAATCTTAGTAGTTTCTTTTGTATAAATAATTTATGTTTAAAAACATTATTTATTATATATTCATATATTTTTTTAATAAAAATTATAAAATACCAGAGGTTCAAATTGTTAATGTTTTTTTTTAATATATATGTTCTTTTTTATTAAAGATTTTATTATAAATTCAGAATTAATAATTCTAAATTTTAAATCGGACGCTAACGATAATCATCTGATATTTGTCATTCTGTTTCCAGTTCTCGGATGTATCCCTGAAATTTATAGAACAGGAAGAAGAAAGTGTTTTAAGTGAATAGAAAATAGACGTAGAAAGAAAGAGGAGTACTTTCGTTTTTTGGCTGATGCACCACACAGAAGAGAGAATCAGTATTTTTAATACGACGTGTAACATCCCACAGACGAGGGGCCGCTTTGGGTCGTTCGAGAAATTTTTATTTTCCACGTGGGTGTCTGAACCAACAGTGTCTATCTTCAGATATTCTGATGATGTCCAACCATGTTGCCAAATAGAGCACCTTCCTATAAAGGAGCGCTTATTGCCAAACGTCGACCGCGACTACGGCCAAAATAAAACCGGGAAATTCGCGTAAACATCGTCAATATTTTTCTTTATTTTCATTAAAATTTTCTATAATGTCGTTTAAATTAAAGAGAAAAATCGAAATGTGTCGAAAGTTCACGTTCGACATGATTATAATGATTTGTAACAACACTGATATAATAATTATGAAAATAACGATCAACTAATACTTTCGCTATGAATCGACAGGATGTTTACTTTTTATAAATTTAAATTATTTAGATATATAAAAAATTATTATTGATGAATCATATGAATTTATTCAGTTATTTATTATTATTTTAACTGAAGCATGTTATTTTAAAAAACGGTTTTCATATATTCACAATCTATTCATTCATTTAATATGACGCACCAATTCAATGCAAATAATAATATATAAATTTATTAAGAAAAATGAAAACATAAATCAAGTTGTATTATAAAAAATTAGTAATAATTATCAAAGTAAAATTATTTTATATAATAAAAAATATACCATTGTTTGAAACTTAAATTTCAAAATTAATAATAAATAATATACAATAGTCGTTTATTCATTTATCGTTTTAACGATAAAATTTTTTAAGAATAAAGACTTTTATAATAAAAATAACGATTTTTTTTTAAATCAGTTACAGATTTATTAATTTATACCATATATAAACAATTATTTTAAATAACTATCGTATAAATTATATCAACGGATCAAAATTCAAGAATGAATTATATAAAAACGGTGAGTTTAAATTATGATTATTTAATCTTTTTTTTTTCGACAAAAATATATTATATACACCGCATTTGTGGTCAGTATCGAAAAGAGCGAAAATAAAAGAAAACCACAACAACAGGCATAAATAAACAAAAATAATTACAATAAATAAATAAAGTAATTGAAGATGGTAACATTCTGATTTTCAATTCGCAAATAGTGATATTAATTTTATATAAAATGTATTATTTGTGAATATTATCAATATAAAAATAATTATATTATATTTTATCGATCGATTTTAAGTGTTCTATCTAGTTAACGGTTCTATAACTAATTTTTGAAATGTGGTCTTATTTTTTAATATATTGTTTATTTTTATATAATTATAAATGGGGTCTTATTTATTGGACACACTACTATTTTACATTATTATATATTTATATACAATATAAATTAAAACATAATATAAAGATAATATTATGTTTTAAAAATAATATTATTTTTTAATTAAATTAACAAAAAATATTTCATTGATAATAGACGACATATTTATTTTAAATTATTTTTGATAATACGTTTTGGAAGTTAAAAATTGTATAAAATATTTTTTGATCTACCCACAATTAATATATTTTATTAGTAGATATACATCTATAATGATTATATATAATTAAATTCTTATTTATAAATCATCCCTTCATTTATTTATATAACATAAAATTAATTTAATAGATAACAGATGACATATTTTTTAATTTATTCTTGATAATACATTTTAAGTCAAAATTTATTAAAAATATTTTTTGAACATTTTGATCTACTTTACTCACAATTAATAAATTTCGATAATATAAATACAACCTCTATAGACTCATTCATAAATTGTTTTTTTTTTATTATTTTACTAAATATCGTTTTTAATACAAATTTAAAAAATAATAGTTTTTTTATATGTAAATGTTTAATATATATACATATATATATATTTGAAATTTTCACGTCATATCGTTCATGCAATGGCATTTTTATCATATTTATCCCGAATATATAACACAACAAAAAAAAACCTGGATATGATGTCGCTTGTCACGTTTCAACACCGAGCCACACTCGGGCAACCCGAATGCTTTTATCACCCGTGAATAAGCCAGTAGTGGGGAAATATACACAGAACGGAACGTTGACTCGATCTTTACAACACTCGTGCTTGCACAGTCGATTCGACGTCGACCAGGCAATTGTGCGGGTAAATCAGCCACTTCGTACACACACACACATATATATATATATTTATATATTAATAATATATAAATATATTAAATAATACGTATTTTAATTATATACGTATTTGAAATCAATGTGCGATTATAAATTATTTTTATTATATATATATATGAATGTTTTATTATTAATTATATTATGATATATAGAATTTAATATTATAAGGATATATATATATATATATATTTATATAAAACTGTTTAATGAACAAAGTGTTGCTCTGAATGTGCATAGTATTATTATTGTCGTCTTCTGTTTCTTTATCGTCGTCGTTGTCGTTTATCGTTGTACGACTATGGACCTTCGATGCGACGAAGTCGTCAACGTCGGTGATTTGGATAGTTCGAATGCATCAACGGCGACCATACGAAGGGACGATGTCGCCTTTCATGGTAACGCACCGCCCGAAGAACATCACAGAAGGGCCATCGTCGATCCCGCCCTTCTGCAGAACAGAGTGCTCGATAATATGCTCAAACTCGAAGAGAGACACATCAGACCGGCGTCGTATTTCGGAACAGTACAAACCGAGATCACCGTCAAGATGAGAAGCATCGTCGCCGAATGGATGTTGGAAGTCAGTATATATTTTATTCTTATATAATTGCGTCATATTTTTATCTATTTAAATATTTAGAATGTAAAAAAAAAAACGTAATTGTGACAATTTCGATCTTTATAATAAATATATTACGTCAATCGCACAGATCGAAGCGAATCGAATTTTTTTCGCTTATATAATATTATAAAAAAAAAATCGATTTTTTCATCCCGATTTCGTTCCGAATTTTTCATAATCGCAATTTTCACCGAGTAGATCTATATTTGTCCTGTGGAATTTTGCGCGAAATCCGATTTTCTTCCGTACCACGTGTTCGCAGACTCTTCTTGTGTGTTTTATTTAAGTTTACCTACATATTCCTACGCTCTTGTCGTCTAGTCTGCTATATTTAAAAAACTATATAGAGTTACATATCTAATCAGCTGTTTTTTCGCTGAAATATACATATATATGTATATTTATTTTTAATAATGTGCGTTTGTCTGTCTGTCGGTGTGTGCGTATTTTTGCAATACGTTCATTATACATTATATATTATACACGTAGAATGTTAAAAAATATATATATATAATTATTTTTTGTCCGTCGCATAATATTTAATGTGCCGAATTTGTTATGTGGAATTGTATTTTTGCTGAGGCCCCTCTTTTTCATTATACATAATATTATAGTCATCGTGCGTTTGCTTCGCAAATTTTATCTATCTGTTTAGTTTCATTTTTTTTTTATTTTGACGAAAATAATATATATATTTATTAATTATACTGATTTGAATATAGACGATATATTTTATATATGATGGTTCTATATATAATAAAAATATGGTCGGATGACGGTTAGAGGCACGGTTCTGATAGTTATCTTTGGTTCATGAACCCACTTGGCAAATTCAAAAATGACGGTTACACAGCAATTGAGAGAGAGAAAGACTTATTCTTCGTCCTTTCTTATATACCGGTAAAGGAAAAATCGCGCATGCATACATACATGTTTGCAACGACCGTTGCAATTCTCGAGAAAGGAACGCGAAGCGGTGAGACGACCATAACCAACAAAAAGCCAAGAAATAAACGACAAAATGAAAAAAAAGAGAATAAATAAATAAACAAAAAAAGGAAGCGACCAAGAAGAAGCAAAACACATCCGAAGCTAAAGAAGAGAGGCGGCCTCAGGTTACGACGGTCCGCGTCCAATTTGAATGGTTCAAGATCTCGTAGCTTTGCTTCTTTTCTTCTAAAATTTGCTATACATATAATGTGGGAAAATTTAAATTAATAATTAATAATAAAATAATTATATATTTTATTCATTTATTTCAAATATTATATTAATTCTAATTTAAATATTTATATGTAAATTCGCCTTCAATATAATAATATCTATTTTACTGGAATTAATTAAGAATAATTATGCTAAAAATAAGAAGAAAGGCGTTAACACGCGCATAACGTGTTGCTAGTCTTTCCGCATAAAATAAAATACGAAAGAACTTATAAATAAAACGACAATAGCAATAGCAAAAAACAAGAAAATCTTAGTAATTTGCTTTTATGCATTGAAGTAATCATATTAATTATTGAATTATATATGAAATCGTTTCGTCACGGTTGCAAATCTCACTTATCCTTTAACAATCTTCGAACACTTGGAGCGAAAAAAATTAAATATAAAAATCCTCAGAGGCATTAACAATATACTTTATTATACTTTTAAAATATTTAATATCTAGTATGATATTTAAAAGCTGTTTTTTTTTTGAGTCAGTTTGCCTTGTTATAATTTCCACGATATCGATATCTACTATTGATATCGCAAGAAAGTCTTATGAATAGCGTTCCTTAACGGTTTGCAAATTTAACTTATTTTATAATATAAAAGATTCATTCGAACGTACAATAATCAAATATTGTTTATTCATTCATTTTATCATACATTTCATCATCGTTTGTCTGCATAAGAATGATTTAGCATACATATATATATATATGTATTCATTTTTAATTTCTTATGTATATGTTTTTTTTTAATTTTACATTAGAAATTAATCATTATACAAATTAAAGATTTAAGTCGTGCGTTTTATTGTAAATCTAGATAGCGGACCAAATTTAGACTACAATATTGGCCGTAAAGTATTTTTGTTCGCGTGTACTCCTTGAAAAAAAAATTGGGGCCCCACACGCGCCGCATTTTCAAGATAAATACTGTAATAGCTGTTAATATTTTTCAGCGGATGTTCGCTATCGAAATGACGCGAAATTATGTAATAATAATTATCGATTTAGGCCGCAATTACAACGATTTGTACCCCGCAATATATATTCGTTCAAACGGCAGACTTTCGCGCAAGTCTTACTTTAATGTCAGACTTATTTATATATTATAATATAGAAGAATTTTATTTTTAAATTAGTGTTTTAAAGTATCTAAAAAGCTTGCGTGCGATACAAGATGAATATAAAAAATGAGCATTTTTCTTTATATATATATATATATATAAAATTGAAATTTGCACGCAATATTATAAGCATGAGGGGCCACGTGGCGCATCTATTATTATTAATTCGTGAATTAATCACGATTAATTGAGCGATTCCCCCCTATTTTTATACTGTAATTAATTTTAAAAAAAATCCACAATTGCCTTTGGAAAATTAATACAGAAATACTATCTGTTTTTATTTATAAATATTTATTTTCATTAATATGGACGTAACAGCAGAACACACGACCATTCACCGGCACACTTGCGCCGATACTAAAAATTCGAACGTCCCAACAGCGCCTCAGGTCAGCTGATTTTGACATAAGCATATATCTGACGTTTGAACATATTTAGGCTATGACTACACTGATTACATGTATTAAATTCGTGTACAAATATCACAACGCGAATTAATATAAATATATATATATATATATATATTTTTTTTACCACAACTCGCTTATATAATAATTTTAACGAATAATAATAATAATAATAAATAAATAAAAATCGATCGTATCATCGTCTTGGCGCAACAAAAAAAAAAAAGAATCGTATATTATTATTACAATGTCGTTTGATATTTATGTATATATTATATATATATATATATATATATAATTTTGCGATCAATGTCGTTTTGTGCGAGAATCGTCTGTGTTTGTTCAGCGTTCAAATGTTCAAACACGTTTTTCTCATGAAAATTTATTTGCGAATTGTTCTTTCTAAGACAATTTTTCATTCGGAAAATTTGCTCATTAGTATTTTCATTGTAAAAAAAAAATTTTTTTTTCTCCTAATTTAGTTTTTGCGATATACACTTTTTTTTATTATATATCCGTACGTATATAAATGTGTATAATTATAATCAAATTATGAAATGTCGCGTTTCGTGTCAACCGTATACGGTAATTAATGTAATTGTATATTTCATTATCGAAATAACAAGTATAAATATGTTACCACATTCTTGTATAAAAATATGTTTATTCGCCGAATTGAAAAACAGGATTTCATGTTTCAGATATTTTCCTTATATCGTAAACGTGTCTTATTTTTGTCGTATTGCATGTAAAAAGAGTAAAGCAGGAAAAAAAACCTGTACGGTACTTACATTTGAGAAGACATTTGAACAGATGTAAAACCGACGTGTTATTAATAAAACAGTAATTTTATAGTAAATATTCATTTTATTAGATTATTGCGATTTTTTCCTCATTTCTATTCATGTTTTTTTACGAAACGACTGAAAATATGGACCACACATTTGAATAATCCTATTGTTGTTGGAGATATTTTAGATTTATTCGCATATATTATATTTTATATTATTGTGTCTTGCTTATACAATAATGTTATTAGAATGTGGAATCATATGGAGAATTCGTTTGTAACCGGCAATATGCTGATTATAGCATTTCAAGCGTAATGGAAATGCAAAACGTAATCAAATCAGAATGCGGGTTTCAAATGGCACATGTTATCGCCATGAATCCATTTGTTCAAAATTTATTTTTTTAATACAGTTTATTAGTACACTACCATATCTCCGTTTAATAATTGGAGCGGACCTCATAAGCGTATCAATTCTTATGTAGATAATTTAAAAATAATATATTGTTATATTCTCGTACACAATTTTGTTACAATGTTTATATAGAATACGAATATATTGATCAATTTTGATAATGATTATTCTCAATACTGTTAAAATTTGTCAAATATATATTGCATCACACACGAAAACGCGGAGCAAATAATCAATACTTATAATGTGATACAAGAAACGAGTGGGTGGATGGGCGTCTTTACACACAGGAATAGACATTTTTAGTATAAAGAATCGAACGTGTATCCGCTATTTCGGTCCGCGTGGCATTTTACACCGCCTATGGACAAGTGGCAACGGACTCGCGGAATCAATCGTCGATGTTCAAAGTCGCAGTCGTCATACGTTTTTAATTCGACAACACGTTTTTTGATCGATGGCGTATCACAGACGAGAAATAACGTTTATTTTTATTTTTTTTTAATTCATATATTTCATGTAACCCACGTGCGCAATATATCATATATATTTTTTTTAATTTTATAAATCGAGTCTGAACTTGTTGTGCATTGCATATATGCGGGGGCATTTACGATTTTTGAGTTTCGTTTTTAAAACTTGCATTATATGTTTTTGAATAAATATATATATATATATATATATATATATATATATATATATATATATATATATATATATATACGTCATTTTTACATTTTTTTTTCAAAATTATAATTTAATAAAATATATATATATACATATATGAGAGACGAGTGTGACCTAACCCTAACAATCCGTCGGTCAGCTGGTTTTATACAGCTGATATCGCTGAGTCAGTATGCTGCGGCTTGTCAGCTGTTATGGACGTGTTGACTGCCATTGATGTAAAAACAATATTACAATCTGATATATTCTACTGATATAGATTTTTTTTTTTAAATCAATTTTAATTTTTAAAACAATATAAAAAATATATATATTTAGTAAATAAGATTTAAAATTTGCACAAATTATTATAGAAAAATAATAAATTATATATGATATAAAAATTATTATATTACTTAATAGGAAATTGCGAACAATATATTGTAGTGCTAACCTTAAATTTTTATATTCTACGCAAGAACAATTGCGATAATTGAACGGCACACGCATACAAAAAAAAATAAATGTAGTTAGATTGCATCTTTTTAATTACTTTTATGCGCATTATGGTCTTGCGTATATAATATAACAATTATAATATAAAAACGAATATGTTTCCCTCGTCCTCCCATTAATTTCTCAGACACGAATCCCTTTGATGTGTCGTTCCGCCGTTTCAATTATATATGAATGAACGTATGTAATGTATGAACGTTTCGCGAAACGAGAAGAAAGTGGGCACTTGTTCCCTTTCACGTTTGTCGTTTATTTTTTTTTCTTTCGTTTTTTTTTTTAAATTAAAAATATTCGGTTCAATTGAAACGTCACGATAAGTCGTCGAATCGCGAAATTATTTAAACCAGCTGATGCGGGCCATTAACGCTTAGGATGTCTCTCAAGAATGGCGAAGCGTTTTATGATGATGTCATGACTGTGAGACATTCTTGAAAATAAAAATAAAAAATAAGAATAATAATACTAAAAAAAAAAAAAAATATTAAATTGACTTCGTCCTGTGTCGTTTGTCACCGAAGCTTTTTTATTATGTCGATTGTGGATGTGGATGCGTGCATACTATAAATGTACTCGTGTTGTACTTTTTAATATTAAAATCATTAAATACTATCGAGATTGAAAACTGTAGATAGGCAAATTAAAAATAGGATATCAGTAAATGTATAATAATTTTTTACATTATAGTTATATACATTGCTACCGTATCTTCGATATAATTTTAGTGACGCTTGGATAAAAACTTGGTTACGCTTCATGAACTATATGCGAGTATATTTTGCTTACGTTGCTCTCTCGGTTAATAAACTGAATCGTAAAATATATCCGTATTTTGAAGACCGGCATTATTGCAACATTTAACAGGAAATGCTCGATATGAGCCTAAATAAATGTATTGAAAAATCTATCCCTATTCGAATTTCCGCTAAGCTGTATAACGAATTAAAAACGTGAATCGTGCGATTTTAAAACAGTTTTCCATTTTATTATTGCAATTGCGCGCGATCGTTATTAAACTACGATTTTTTTTTTTGTTAATATAATATTTATAATAATCGTGTCGGCGTTTCTAAAACGTTTCGAATTTTATTATCTCGTCGGTGTGTTCGTTTCGTTTTTATTCTGATGGCCGTGTTGTATATATTTATTTGTGTATTTCACAGTAATTATGCGAATTATATGGGCTCACGTTTTAAACACATGCGAGTAAAAATACGCACGCACTAAAAAAAAACGCACACACACACACACACACACATATATATATATATATATATATATATATAAATAAACCGATTTTTTTTAAATATACATATTTATAATTTTTATTGGTTATTTTCGAACAAACTCGCCTTGAATTTGAATCGACCGCCTTTTGCGAGCGCGAAAGGAAAATTCGCCAATGGAAAACACCTGCTCTTTTTAAAGTTCAACCCGGTGGAAAAAAAAAAACTAGCCGAAATGAATGAGATGTCGTCATTTTTCGATATGCCCGTATTTTTCTTTATTTTATTTTGAACGTTTTTAATAGTAATAATAATAAGCGTTAATTACTGTTTGCTCTTCAAAATATATATATATATATATTTTTTTTTTCATTTCGAAAATTGAACAAAACTCGAGCGCCGGTTTTTAGTGCCATTAGTGTAAATGATGCGATGTTATTACCCATTCTTTACGCTGTAATGAATCAATTATAATTTGTAACATCTCAATTATACGACTTGTCTTTGTGTTTTGAAAAGTTTCAATTGTGATAATTGTGCGAAAATTTCATACTCCGATATCTATATATATATATATATATATATATATGGAGGTTTTTTTACACAATTCGAAGATATCTTGCATATAAATGGATTTACTTCCGTTCGGTGTTCGTCGCTTACATATATATTTATATAATTATTATCAAAAAACCACAAATAGCACTCGCTGTGACTTATCTCAATTCTTAGAATTACATTTTCTATATTTAAGATTATATTGTAAATATTATTTAACTATTTTTTTTAACATATTATTTAACTACCGGAACTAAAATGTGAAAACAAAATGAACATGATACATTAAATTTTATACGATATAAAATTAACAACTTTACTTGAAAATAATCCACGAATCATTATCATATTACTATTGTCTTTGATATTAATTTTTTATTTAATATAAATCGACTATAGTTAAAATTGTATTCTATGAAAAACTAGAACATCGTTCTCACAGTTTTATATAACAAATCGTAAAAGCGTATATTTTTCGTAACCAAAGTACACATCGATAAAATTCGTTTTTTTTCTCGTATTTATATAATGATTATATTCCTGATGGCGATTTTGAAACGTTACGTTTTTTTTCAAATTTCTTATCTATAAAATTGAATTCCTGGACCGCACCCAGTTCGAAAATCGTACGTATCAAAAAATATAATATATATATATATATATATATATATATATATATATATATATATATATATATATATATATATATATATTCGGGATTTTTTTTCGTTTTCGTCTTAAGATCAGAATATAATCCTTGACACTAGAAGGCGGCTTTTATGTGTGATTTTTTTTCCTATTTCGCTGTTCTCATCTCATTAAGATTATCATGGCCATGTGAGCGAAATGTTGATCACGACCCAGTCGACTACTTTACATGTGTTGTTGTTGGCCGAAATCTGTTATTTCTCTGTTATCTAAGGTTATCCGGAATATATAATATGTAAAGCTTTTTTGACAGTACAGTATGCTGCATTCTGATTATTTACTTGTACAGCACGATTTTTGCCTTTTATTATATATAGCCTTTTCACATTAATAAAATTAATTTTTATTCTTGGACTACCAGATACAGATGTATGCTTAATTTTCTGGTATATATCATTTTCAATTAATTTTGTCTCGGAACATTAATTTTACATCTATTTCGCAATCGGTCGTCCAAGATCGGAATTTGGCTCATAGACGATTTCGTCGACATTTTTTTTTTTTATTTTAAATAAAAGGCAAATCAATGATGATATCTTATAATCTGATCTTTACGGTAGACGAACGATTTTTATTAGAGTTTCGCGATGAATGTAGCAAAGGTTTGACCTTTTTTCTTTTCATGATTTGCGAGGACTTCTGTTATATGGTATATGTGTTATTGTCGTCTCGAATTCCATGTTCGTTTGCAAAAATAATCGCGAAGAAAAAGGAGACTCGTCTCCCGGTGAGAATTTCCATGTCGCCGATCCTTCCAGCGATAAAAGCCTACCATGTTTTGAATGAGCATCGTTCGTGGCTCATTACCATTTCTGTTCTTTTTTTTTTCTTTTCATCGGTTTAATTCTTTCTTCCTATATAAATGTATAAGGTACGCAAAATTATGATTATATGTGTATATTCGCTTATTGTTACTGCAATGCTCATTCATTCGGCCGACAATCCTAAGCAAGTGCCGCTCTTTCAAAACAAGCATGAGGACCCTTGACCTCCAATTTTTTTTTCACATACACACAACGCGCATTGAACTTCTAAAACAAAAATAAAACCTCGCGGATCCTCAAAGATTCGACTGCCTTTTAATTTAGATTGAAAAGGATAACGATTATATTATGAACGGCGCGTTCGGAGCAATATTCTTCCTTTTTAATTTGTTCTCGCCTATACACACACATATATATATATAATACAATTCGTAGTAATAAATGTGATCGTTTTATTTTCATTTTTATTTTTGGATGGACTCTTTATGATATATATGCTAACGACGTTTGCGATGAACAAAGACAATTTATGTACTATGCTTATAGTCATTTTTATATTATAAATAATGCGATCAAATTGCCCGGCGCTCAACTCCCGGATGGTCGCATCTTATACAATTTGTAACAATAGATAGATCGGGCGGAGAAAGATTGATTATCGTTCATTATTCATATTTGTGCACTCAACTATTACCGATTACCAAATTTAAACGTTCAAAAAAAAATTAAAAGCGAATAGGATCAATTTTTTATAACATTTTATTTTTAATAGCAATCGCGACTGTACACGATCAGGAAATAGTCTTGATGTGTTCTTTATGTTATTTTCGAACGATGTTTTAATATGGTCGTTTAAATTATCGATTGTGAAGATGTCGTGTTCTATTTTAAAAATATCGCCTTTCCGTTTAGACGACATTGGGAGTACCGTTTCTTCGATGACCTCATCATTTGATTGTATATATATATATATATATATATATATATATATATATATATATATATAAAGCGAATAAATCACAAATCTGTCCGAGATGAATGGTCCAAGGGGATATTGTGGGTAATTGAAGAGAGCAGCAGCATCAGCCGGGAGTACATCCTGTCCGGTCCTGAAACACGAACCATCGCATTATTTATTCGCTAACGAGATTAAACGAAATTGCGTTGCCTGTACTAAAGTGAAATGACCCCCCCATTTAACAAGATATTCCGAGAAAGATTTTGTACCGCTTCTAATGTACGTACCCTCTTTTCCTTTCCGTTATGCGATCATCCCTAATTTGATAATTTCTTATGTGACAGACGGCTTTTCCTTTTTTCTTCTTCTTTTTTTTTATTTCATAATTGATATATCAAACAATTGTGACGATTATAAAGCTGATCGTGGTTTTAAAAATTTGAAAAATTTATATTGTAATACTGTAAATAATGTATTATTAATCGAATTGAAAAGATAGAATGACGGAAAAAGGGTCAATAAACGAATGAAAATATTAAAAAAAGACGTCATTTTGTCGACTCTTATTAGTATATATTATCTGTTGTTATGGCATGCGTCAATAAACGTCATACTAAAAATTGTATAATATTCTATAATTTACAATGTGAATGATTTTTATATTGTGAATAGTAATATTTTTAACATGTAAAATGTTTTTCTTCATATACGTATATATATATATATATATATATATATATATATATATATATATATATTGCTTATAGTGAATTTGTATAATATTGGTAAAGAAAATAGAAAAAGGAAATATTTAAATAGAGTATATTATTATTTACATATTTCATTTGTATTATCTTTGGCCCTCTGGAGCTGTGGACCCCCAGGGGTCTCCAAAAGCGGCAACTCCATACAAAGATACCCGATAAGCCAGTCTTCGGCGCTAACGAGCTGGTCCAGGCTCCACCTCTTTTGCTCGCAAGTCTCGCCAATGAACTTAAAAGAATCACATTCCTATATATATATATATATATATATATATATATATATATATATATATATATATATATATATATATATATATATATATATATATACATACTTACTGTATTCATATACGTACATAATTTTTGGTAGATGGATGGTTGCCGAATACCAACTAAAAAGACCTTTTTTTTGCGTCCAACGTTCGAATCTCGAGGACATTAAAGCTTAACGCGTGCGAAATTTACCGACGTTTACGAGGCTAAGATGAAAAAAAGCCGATTTTTCTCATCCTCTTGAACGAAGGAAGAAGCTTATTACGTTGAATTTTGAACTTTTTTTTTATCTCAGATCACGATTAAAAGTCAATTGATTTTTAAGAAGTATCTAGATATTTTTTTTTTGTATTCATTTCGAACCGTTTTTTATTGTTTCACAGGTATGCGAAGAACAGAGGTGTCAAGAGGAAGTGTTCTCATTAGCAATGATGTACTTGGATAGATTTTTAGCCGTGTGTCAAATTTCAAAAACTGAATTGCAACTTTTGGGCACGACATGTCTACTTTTGGCTTCAAAATTAAGGGAACCCGTTGCTAGGTGTCTTCCGGTCGATGTTCTTGTTTTCTACACGGATAACAGCATCAGAGCAGAGGATTTATGTGTAAGTGTTGCTCATTTTTATTTATTTATTATTATTATTATTATAAATCGTATAAAATTCACACGGTTTAGGATAAAACTGTTCCAAATGGAAAATTTTCGATTAATGCGCAACCAAAAATTTATCAAGTTTACTTTTATTTTTTATCATATTTACTTGAAAAATTCACAGAAATATAAACATCTGTATCGCGTTTAAAAGACACGTTTGTACATATTTTATTTGCGATTGGATTTAGAAAAAAAATATATATTTATCCTATTTATCGAGTTTCTAACCATCGCCTATAATATATTTATATAATAATATGGTTTTTAAATGTGGTCACGTCTTATCATCATTATTTTTTTTTTCGTATATCTTGCATTAATAATTATATTAGAGAATCATCGTCATCATCGATATGACATTCTTAGTTATCGAATGCCAGACGGTCGAATCGAAAAACTAACAATTGAGAGATTGAATAGAATTTTAGCAAGAGTCGTGGCGCCTTCTTAATAATCACCATTCAATTTCAATTGCAAGAATGTTCGATTTGCTTTCTTTTCCAATTCGCATATGCTGTCATTACTATTGGTATTCCATTCAATAAACTAAATAGAACAAATTGAATAATCGGCCAGTGTTTGTTTAGTATATTTTCATGTTGATATGAAATCTTCATGTAGATTTATATATATATATATATATATATATATATATATATATATATATATATATATATATATATATATATATATATAGGTTTATAGTAAAAAAAATTTAATAGGTGACTTTGAACGAATATATATATTTAGATGATTTTTAAATAATTTATGAATAAACGGCCTAATCTATGATATAACATGGCAGCCGTTAAGTATTGAGTTTAGTCGTTAAAAAATAGGCAATTTGCTCTTTCGATGTGCACGACCAACGTTCAATTGGAAAAAAGGAGACGACCGAACGAATCGAAACGAAGACTACGACGACGAAGATGATAAAGATGGGTGGAGGAGGTGGTAGTAGTGGTGAAGACGAGACGAAGACGACGACCGTGACCTTCCTGATGACGCCATTCATTGATCTGTCGTCTAATGTCAGCCCCTGTCGTGAGACACTTTTGACCCTGTCATTCCAAATACGAGACTAAGATCATCTTGTTCTTTCCATCTTTTTTTTCTATCTTTGCGATATTCAATATCAATAAAATCTAGCCGCATCATAATAAAAATCGCACAATACGTTTTGAAATATCGTATTTTTGTGGATACATCTCTTTGATAATGGACAAACGTCGATGACTAACTATATAATAAAAAGTTTATTTTTAATAATTTCTGATAATGCATCCTCATCAAGATCGGATCTTTATTTATATGCCAAATATATATATATATATTTGATAACATAGACGGTTTCGTCATTGTCGATCTCTTTATTTCGATTTTTTTTTTCTTTGTATATATTCTAGAAATATATGCGGGGTCAATGTACCTGTTGCGTTCGTCCTATTTATACAACAGACGTACTGTTTTTCACCTACGCACCACGCTTTTTCGTAATTGTTGATGTTTTGGTAATATATTTGCAAAATTTCATAAGGGAAATTTGCGTTCAATATTATATATAATATATAGATATTGTTTTAACTAAATCGACAAATCTCATAATAATATCATATTCTATAATCGTTTTACCTTTCAAACGTACAAAACATGAGAAAAATTCGCAGAGAGACCAAACGTCGTCGAATTTCCGTTTTGATTAGCACGATTTTTGCATAAGAATAGTCGCGGAATGCAAATTGCAAAATGTTAAATACTCTATCCGCATATAAAACGCGCGAACAATCGCAATCTTCTACCGTTCAAAAATCTCGTTTTCGACGCTTAATTTTTTTTCTTTCTATCTCTCTTTCTATGCTTTTGGCTATTGGGTAAATAGAAAATTTTTTTTTTTTTTTGATAATGGTGGGACATCAGACGAGGATCGCTCTCGATGATATTAGGATATGCGAGTCTTTTCGAATCGGATTCGTTGGTGAAAACTGTGCGCCAATCTTTTTATGTGTGCATATGTCTTTCATCGATGTGTGTGTGTGTATGTGTATGCGTGAGGAGATCTTCTGAACCAGTTCGTGGCTCTTTTGGTACGTCTGCTGTTTTCTGAACAGAGACCAGCTGATCTGTGTGTATATGAACAGCTGGACTACTCAAACGTCTCATACCGGAGTCCGTTCAGTTCGTGAGCGGACGTACGTGCTTCATAAACTGACTTCATGTACGATTGATTATACTGAAGAATATATATATATATATATATAAATTTTTTTATAGCACGATATATCAAATTTAAAATTATGCAGCTTTACATCAAACTTTTTAATTTTAAAGCTCATATTTGATATTAAGAAATATATTATTTTTATAAATTTTTAAGTAGTAAGTTTTACTAAAAAAATTGAAACGTGACGATATAAGAGTTTTGTTGATTGTATTTTTCAATTGAATCCGTGCATTCGATTCAATCACGAAAACGTTGTCTTTATTTAACGTTGCAACGATCGTATCGCAGATTAAAAAAAAAAATATTAAAAATGAAAAAAAAAATGTATGTCCGTGGTGTACGATTTCGTCGACATTTTTGACATTTGAACGAAATTTTCAAAAAAATACGTGTAATCACCACCCCCCCTACCTCTCCATATAAATCGCGTACAATTTGAATTTTGATCGTGAACGCGATTTTTGTTAGTTTTTATCGGTGAAACCGAGTGAAAAAAGAAAAAAATAAATAAATAAAGATTAAAAAAACGTGCCGAAGGTGGATTTCCGAGAAATTCGCTCGATTTTTTTAACGTGTGGCCCGAGCACGGTTGAGGCTCTCACATGTGTGCGCATATGTAAAAACCCTTGAAAGCCTGGCTATTATCGAGAGACGACCGCGCCTAAAGCGTGATTCACATGTTCAAAATTCAATATAGCGAACGCTTTTGCACACACACACACACACACATAATAAATGTTGTGTATATACGTATGCAAAATACACACATCGTTGATTTTTCGTAGCTCTCGTTGTGTTTGTGACTCTAACCTCGAGGAGCCCCCCTTTGACCGCCACGTGTCTTTCAAACGCCATGTTTTTGCGTTCGCGTTTTGTACCGATAAGTGACGACAAGAGCTATGAAAATGCAACATTTTCGCAAATAACACGAAATCGATGTTATATACACACATATATATATATATATATATATATATTTTTTTTTACTATAAATGTCGGTAGTCTTAGACGATAAATAAATGCGCGTTATGTAATGCGGCGCCTTCTATATTGCCGGCAAAACGACGGGAAAAAAGGTTCGACGGAAGTCGCCGTACAAATGTACGTCGCGAAATGTTTTAACATTTTATCATCCCCTATATTATAGATTTTTTTTACTGTTCTAAAAATTATTATTTTTTTAAATAATTTTGCACTATATAGTAAGTTGATCAATCGTCCATTTTTATTAAGTGCCATCATCAAAATCTGATCACTTTTTCATTGTATATTTTATATATGTTAAAATTATTAATAAGTGTTATGAATTTATTTTTTTCCATGAAAACTTGTTAATTAGTCTATATACGGTAATAATAAGACACCTGTGTTAATTTTGTGGTTAAATTTGATTACACTGCATATGCAAACTGGGGTGACCGCAAAACGTTTAAATATGATTTTTACGTTTTTCAATTAAATGATTAAAAAAAACTTTCAGTACAAGTGACTCAATACGCACACGTTTTGAGAAAGTCATCGGTTTTCGTTCGACTTTATTATAACAATGTCCGTTGTTTTGAGACTGAGTATATGGTATATATATATATATATATATATATATATATATATATATATATATATATATATATATATATATATATATATATACGTCTCACGTTTTATAAATATCGGCATGAATTATTATAATATTATAAATCCGATTACGTCGTTCTGTAAAGGCGATTTCTCATTTTACTTTATACGTGTCTTGCTCGTCTGTTTCAATGCATCGTAATAAGGCTTTTTTTTAGTAAATATATTATTATTACGTTGTACGAGTGCTTCATGGCTGCTGTTGTTGCGGCGTTAAGAGAAATCGAATCGAACGACGGTCGTTACGTGCGCATTCTTCGTTTACGAGCAGCTTTTTGCGGCCCTTTTTTTCAAAAAATATATATATATATATATAACCTCAGTAATAAATCTCGTTGCGTTGCAAGTTACAAATGTAAATTATTTCACTTTATTTATTTATTATATTTTCAACTTTTATTTTTAATCGGTTAAATGAAAAAGGATCGCCGATTTCGCACGATTGATTGTCTTCCGTATACAGTTTTGCCGTTTTGAGAGATTTTTATAATATCAACAATAATAAAGCTTTTCACTAATTAAAATTTTATATATATTTATATATAAATAAATTCATAAAAAAAATATAATATAAAACGGCCTATGACCTAGCGATAAATATTTACGAAACTTTAAACGGATATTTTTTCCTTTGGCGGTGAAGATTGATTGTGAAGTTTTTAATACTGTGTACGATTTTCTAGATTTAGATTTTTCAAGTATTCAAATATGGCGATTTAAAATTTATATTTTTTTTCTCGTTATAGCGTTATTTAATGTATCTTGAACTTGACTAAACGAAATTCCATATTCGGATTCGGAAAATGACTATTTTTGTACAATATTTAAGAAATTAGGAAATGTTGGTTCCATATAAGAATAAATATATTTCATTACTTACAGACTATCACTATTTTGATCGTTTTTTTTATTGATAATATTTTTTTATCTATTAATTTTAATGAAATATTATAATTTTTAATTTTTTTTTAATTACAATATCACTTATTTACATACATATTTTATATCTATGTTAAAAACTTTATCCACATTGACGCGAATTATTTTACTGCACTATGACCCGTTGACTTTGACTGATTTTGATAATGGTCCGTGTCTGATAACAAATTTATTAACAAAGCAATATTTTAGTCAAAATTTAACAAATTTACATTCAAATCTTATTTAACCTGTATATATATATATATATATATATATATATATATATATATATATATATACATACATTGTAATAGTGTCGTTTGCGTAGGCAAAAATTTACTTGTGCAAGCTTCCACCAGACGCATCAAGTGATTGTTAATTGTGTTATAAGAGAAGAGGATGTAGTCTAATTATTACGTCGCATCTCAAATGCTTCCTTTTCATTTTGATGTTGTAATCCGTAATATGATTGTTAATATATCAGATAAATTATACGATTCACTTTTAAACATTCGAATTTCAATAGAAATTTTACACGGCGTTTTTGAAAATCGCCGATGAAAATATTAATTATTCGATAATTTCGTATATATTATTATATAGATCTGAATAAAGAATTTTCGGTATATATGTATATATTTTATTTTCCAGAAATATTTATATAATAATTTTTCATCATACTTTTATCATATTAATTCAGTTCAATATTTAAATATACTGATTTATTTATTATAGATATGACAGAAAAAAAATAACATTGCATTCGAAAGTGCAAAATCATATCTTTGATTCACGATTGAAGAATGCTTTGAGTTAATAAAATTCAATAACGGTCATCATTGCTTTACAAGAATGTTAATTGACTCTATATGATTAATGCAATTTCAATATTGTAATGACTGTTATGCTTTGGAATCTTTTCAATTGCGTTAACGATTTGGGGAGATAAACAAAATTTTTCAAATACGTATAGATAATTCACTATCTACTGATAGTGAATTTTCATCAAAAGGTCAACATTTTTTCAAAATAAAACAGCTGCAATTTGGTATGATTCTTCTTCTTCTTCTTCACCATATCCGCTAATTGAGTATGCCGTAATTATTTTGGGGCGGCGTCGGCTCGATTAACACAACCGACAAGTTTCGCCTGGATAAGGAGAGATAAATGGCTCACGACACAGGCATTTCCCTGGACCGTTTCCATTGTTGACCCTCGTTATGGATGCCTGACCCGTACTCTTGAACAGTTTCAATTTCTTGCACAAGTCCCACCGATCATCGGTCGCACAAATCTAACGAGACCAATAAACAATTTCATTCATGTCAGGACTCGGACTGTTTATATTATGGCTCACTCACTCTTTTTTTTTTATTATTGCTTATATTTTCAGTGCGCGTTTTAATTGAACGAAAAAAAAAACAGAAATAACATATAAGCTGTAAAATGTTTACTTGCTTTATTGTTCTATTTTTTTTAATACGTGACATTTCTTGATAAATTTTTCGGTTATTGATATCCGCTTAAATCCGGAAATATATATAACGCGATGAAGTAATACTTCAACTTCTACCCTTTAATGATGGAATTTGTTCATAGCAAACACGAATGTCTGTTATATTTATATGTAAAGCTTCCAATTGAATTAAGTATGGATGACGTAGTTATAGTAAATTATAACATTAAAACTTAATATAGGATGTAATTTATAAAAAAAAAATTGATAAGGTGTAAATTATTTAAATGCATGTTAATTTTACAAAGAATATTCCTATCATATACTTTGTTATCATTGTTTACTTTGGGTTTTTTATAATTATAATCCATTGTAATATGCGAAATTCAAAACTAATATGCGCTGACTTCATATAATTCTATATGTTTTTTTTTTATTATATTTAATGCAAACGTTTGATATTTATTTAAATAGAATCTGATTAAAAATATAATGATTTAATATAGATTTATTTATGATAAATAATTTTAATTATACACAAATTTCTTATGATGCTTGTAAATATCTTAAATTATTTTATAATTCAACATGAACGTGTTATTTTTTTTAATTGTTTCAATTCAATGCATGACTGATACTGATATCGAGCAAGTATTGAGAATCGTGAAAATATTTTAGAATGCAGTGTCGATTTTCAAATTTAGAAGCCACCCAGGAGTTTTTCTAATCTCGAATCTGGCTATTGCCGGCTTCTCGAATGATGCGGTCTAAGAAAAAAGCATAAGACGACCATGTATCGTCGATATATATATATATATATATATATATATATATATATATATATATATATATATATATATATATATTTACGAGATTCACGATGACTGTTGTCGTTTTCAACGTCTGGATTGATGAATTGGTGAGAACATCGGCTGATCTCTTATTACGAATGCCGATTTCTTTAGTATAACGTACAAAGTGCACGTAGTTTATATACAAATATATTGCTGTAAAAATTCTTTCACGTCGTATAATAATACCAAACTTGCGTCAAAATTGAGATGTCAAACGATTTCGAAACAATGGATTATAGAGCGAAATTTAGAGCGGAAAAACGTCGTCTATTTCTTCGATGGTGCATTATCGTCCTGGGGTCCAGAAAAAGAAACGGTTTAAATCCAGGAAATCCTGGTAGACGTTACATCCTGCGAGGTCTCCGATCCTTGGGCGTCGGTCACGTAGTTGGAATTGCAGACGAAACGTTGAGCTCGCATGCTTCGGAGGCTCGATCTGGGTAACAGCCACCATTGTTCGCCATTTACCATTTAGCGATTTTACTTCAGTGAATGACCTGATCCACGTGGTCTACCATAATACCACGTGGTCTGTCTGAAACAATTGATCATCTATCTTTATTAATATATATATATATATATATATATATATATATATATATATATATATATCTTCATATGGATGGCTTTTTCGCGTTTTTAGTCACGTTCCAATTTTAGACTATGGCTATATCAATATGTGTGAATCTCTTCAAAATTGTATTCATAATATTAATTTATATGAATTATAATTTTAAATTAAAATTTTCAAAGTATTCACATGAATGAATGATTTGATTAAAATATATTAAATTAATTGTTGCAAATTTGAATATTTAAATAAATAGACATATAGAATAAAAATTCACACGAGGAATTCGATATCGATCGCAGGAATCCTTTGAAAGTCCTGTTGTTAACGGGGCCGATCTCTTCGAAGTACCATAACCTTCGCATTATAAAGATCTTTAACTAGAGATAAAGAAATACCCGTAAAAAAATTCGGACAAACAATACGTCGCGTAATTTGATATTTAACCAAATGGATATATCAAGGACTTTTTTTTCGGAAGTTTTTATACGTTACCACCGTGGACATGGAACAAGCATATATATACATTATATAAAGCTTCGTATATTCTGCATCAATTTAAACCGCTCACATCGAGTAAAAGTTCATAATAAGCTGAGGCTTCGTTCATTGTTTAACACGTTCCTCTATTTATATTTCGTATGACTGGATATAAAAGAGATGCACATATATATATATGACAGACATGAAATGCATTCCACGAGTCTTTTTGCAAACACAATGTTGCATAAATTTTTCAATGGTAACATTCTCAAGAGACGCTTTTGTTTATGACGTATTTGTGCTATTCGTCTGCGGTTCTACGAATTATTTATGTGTGACTTTATTTATTTTGTAATTGATGCGTTTTTCTCGAGGAAACGCGTGCCAAAGGTTCGTACATCCTTTTCGTCTTGTCATCTCCGCTGTTGGGTAGAAAATGAAAACTTGAATGTCCGCCGATGCTGTTGCACATCACACCGTTTATTATTATGGACATGCACTTTCGACAAGTGTCATGTAATTTTAACTGCGGACATTAAGTAACAATTGATAACAACGTGTCTCATGCGTCGTTGGCCAATCGTTTGATTTTAATGAAAATTCAATAGAAACGATCGTCATTTTATGAAAATAAAAAAATAAAAAAAATTTTATCGTTCGACAATTGTGGGCGTAAATTCAATTTTAAAAACGTTGCACAATCGTTGTAATGTTTGATTTTTTTTTTTTACATCTTCTGGACTTTTTGAATGTTTATAGCGTGGACTTATTGAATCGCAATTAACCGTTTTGTCGGTGTCGTCTCGATGAAGAAAGGCGACGGGGTGGCTGCCCTCGACCAGAAGAACCGGATTCGAAGCCTGGGATTCCATCCTCTCCCTACCAAGTCCCAGTTTTTGCACTGAGGAATCTCCCGAGGGCAGACGGATCCAAGACAGAATAAATAATTGGAGCATTCAGACGGTCACGACGGAACTTTCAAACACGTCTCCTCCTCCTCTATAATTCCTAGTAAAAACGGTCTACCGAATTAAAACGACAACGCTTTTCCAAAATTTTCTTTGTCTTTATACAAAATTAATGATATATATATATGCGCATCGTTCTTTTTATAAGCCGACAAAATGTGTTGCGTAATATTTTTGCAATGTTTGCCCGTGTATAATATAATGAATATGCGCAGACAGTTTCGTCGAACGCATTGTCAATTTATAATAAACGTCTCGTTCGTTCGTTATGCGACTTTATATTTCTGTAGAATTCTGTTGAATTAATTAATAAATAAATAAAAACAAACGACCGATCATATTTAGACAAAGTCAGCTGTTTTTCAGCTGATTACAGTTGACTGCAGAAAAGCCAGAAAAAAAAAACATTATTTACACAAAATGTTATACACTTATCGCGCTCAATTATAATTATTTCGTTATTATCGCAATTCGTACGCACGAACGAAACGTACTCGAAATATTTTCTGTTGTGTTCAACATGTCTTTTTTTTTTCCTCTATTTTCTATCACTTCATTTCCATAATTCCAAAAATGTTCGACGCTGTTTGTAAATATAATTACACGATTTCCATGTTTGACTCCTTTTATTTATAATATCGATTTTATTGTTTATATAAATCGTTCAATTATCGATGTTGATTCAAATAAAACGACCGCTTTATATATATATATATATATATATATATATATATATATATATATATATATATATATATATATATAATATATATATATATATATAGTATAAAAAATAATAATTATGTAAGATCTATTTTGGTTTCTATTTCATAAAAGGTAATGTTTAACGCATCAACATTAATATTACTAAAATAATAATGAGCGCTATTATGACATTTAAGGAAAGTGTGAAATTGGTAGCTTCGAGAAAAACTTGTTTTTCTCTTCACTATTTTTAATCTGATATATGTATTTTTTTTACTGTAAAACTAGATATATTTCATTTCTAGATTCAGTGATAGGCATTAGGAAAATGTTTCTAGATATTTCCAATTTTGTATTTTATTATATTATTTCAATATTTATTTGGAAAGAAAAAGTAAATTTTTGAGTTTTATATCATTTGCGTGATATTGAAAATTTACACAATTCTAAAAAATTTAATATTATATATAGAAAAATTTATAAAAACTTGAAACATTATATTTATGTAATATAATAATAAAAGCGTGTTTTTTTTTAACAGTGCAAACGACGAATTCTCAGATCGACCGATTCGCAATAGTCACGCTTTATCCGACGTTTGATTTCGATTTTGTTGTGTGTACCTCTTTTGAAAGTTTTGAAACAAATATATATATATATATATATATATATATATATATATATATATATATATATAATAAAACTGAAAAAAAAAATGGAAATAAATAAAGAAAATCGACCCCGTGATCTCGCGTATATAATCGATTCGCTGTGCAATAATTCGTGTGAAAAACAATAGTCGTCGAACGGGCGACCGCTTATCAAATGCCCCTTTTTCATAACCGGTCAATAGTTCTAGTTTTGTACATTATTTGTTTATAAATTTATGTTATTACGATCCTTTTCATTTTAATTCCGTTTCAATATAATAATAATAATTTTGACCCGTTTTGTGCGCTTCGGTGGCGTTTTATATTTACGATTTTGCGCGGTAAACTTTTACATTTTGATATTTATTTTACTATATATATATATATATATACTTATTAATCAAATTTTATCAGTATGTTTAGGATTGGAAAATTATATTTTATTTTGAATGTATTTATTCCAATTATTCTATTATTGTTACCGTTATGTGTACACTTTGATCATTAACTATATATTGCTGTAACAATAAATATTAAGTAATGTTTTTCCTCTTTAATACATATCATAATAGAGATTATATTGTATATATATATATATAGCGGTTTTCCTCATTTAAGAAAACCAATATAATTTTTTAACAAAGATGAGTGTCGTAAAATCAATTATTTATTTCGATTTTTTATATATTTATAAGTTTTCATATAATTTGACAATTTAAAATATAAATTAAGTAGATTCATATATTCATACGAAAACTTAGTAAATATTGTTCGATCAAAAAATATTGATATCGATATGAAAATAAAAAAACGCATTTGATTTTTTCATAGAACTTAGAGTAAAAAAATGCAAAGAAAAGCGTCTAAATAGATAAAGAACGTAAAAATCTTGACTTTTGATATATCTGATAAGATCGCATTTAAAAAAAAAAGAAAAAAAACTAATGTTGTTTTCGTCATATGATTCTATTGAAACCATTTTTAATCATATAATATTATATTATCAAAGCAACCTCATCATTTCTATGATGTGACGTTTTTATTTTATTCTATTTTTTTTTTTTTTTTGTAAAGTCTATATAATAAGTTTTATAAGTAGATCAATATAACTTATTTTATAGTTTTATTTACACAAATAAACGTGTGCACATCATACGAAAATAATCGATAATATTCTTCCGATATGCTTTCCAGGTGAAAAATATCTATACACAAAATATAAAACTTTTTCTTATCCTTGTATACAAGAAAAAAGAGAACACATGCCTTTTTACTTGCTTCGCTTCCCTTTTTAACACATTAGCTAATATTGAGTAGATTGTACATATTTAACTAGTTTTTAGAATATCATATGTATACACACACACACACACACACACACACACACACACACATATATATATATATGTTTTATATATATATATATATATATATATATATATATAAAACAATCGCAGACTAACGATAAAGTTGTGGTTAGGTGGGCGATTGCCCGATATTTTTACCATTTCCGCGAAACCGTAGTCCAAATTAACTATATTTTCTATATTATCTCGGGATAACTTACTTCCCTTGGAAACACGTAATTTCCTAAACGCGCTCGTTTCCGAAGAGAAATAAAGAGAATATTCATGTTTTTCACACGTCAATTTATTTATTTATTTAATTATTAGGTTATTTACCTTTATTATGTATGTATATATGTATGTATGTATCTGTGCATCTTGTTTTTTTTTTTTTTTTGTTAGCGTTCGATTTGTGATTTAACCGTGTGGTCGAATTTTTATTTGTTCGCGTTTCATTCCGAAAAACCACTTCCATGCCACCTCTGAAACAAAACCGAATTCCAGTTACTGTTGAATCGTAAAATAAAAACAAAAATCTATTATATATTATTAAATCCGGGACGTTTACGTATTTCAATTTCGATTTGATAAGAGATTTATGCTATTCCTATACTTTAATGGAAAATCGCCCTTGAAATTTTTTATCTTCGCTTACAAACGGTGAACATTTATACGGTTCATTAAAATGATCTGAATTAATTTTATCGGAAAACAATCTTTTTAAGTACATTTTTCTACATTGATAAAAAAATCCGTCCTTTTTATTTCTCTCTTTCTCAACCTTAAAAATAATAAAAAGTTTATCACAAGTTAATTAATGATACTTTCAAGACATATTCATCGATACTGGGTGGGATACCTTAGGAATTTTAGTATCGCTTTTAATATCGACCGTTTTTTATGCGTATTTTGCGGTCCATTTATTTTCTATCTATATATTCTAGTTTTGTGATAGAAAAAAAACCCGTGTGATCCATCTAATGATCAACATCTATTCCAGTTTTTTCTTATACCATCAGCTTGTTAGTTACACCTTCGTCATAGTATCAAGATAGTTATAATTCCTTTTAGTGGCCGTTTTTACTATTATTTTTTTATATATGCGCGACTATCAAATGTCTTAAATCAACATTTTGGTTTTTATGTGTTATAAAAATAAAACGTATCGAAAAATTAATTTTCAATTACTTTTGTTCGTCTTAACGTAAGTCATATTTAATAGCATTCTTCGAATACGACTGCTGATTCATTTGTAAAAATCTCAGTTTTGACGATATGTTGATTACTTTTTGGCATCATCTGAGGGGATGCTGAGATAAAAAAAGACTATTGTCGAGTGTTATGTGAATCGAGATACTCGATTTTGACCACCCATCGTTCAAACCAGATTTGGTAAGCCTTTGGCATATTACCTTCACATTTTTCGCTTTTGTTATTATATATGGCATAAATGCCATATATTTAAATTAAAATTTGCTACCTTCAACATTAATTTTTTAAAAATTCTTTATATCTGCGAGCATTCGAAAATTGTAGTTATCGTATTGAGAGAAGAATTCATTTTACATTTCTAAATACGGCACAATGTGTATAAAATATTAAAATTTTATTACAAAATATCTATTCATCCATTAATATTTATTTTATTTATTATTGGACAATTGGCGCATTTTTTGATTCTGCCTTTTTTTAATGCCTTAAATTCTCTCATTTGAAAAATGTTTACGACACCTGAGGAATGCTGTCCGTCGTTCCACTAACAATCCTGTCAATTACACATTTACATTTTACTCGTGTAAATCGCGTTCAAAAAGAAATTAAAACGCATCGCAATTTTGCGATTTTTGGGCGTAACTAACGATAAATTCCCAGATGTTAAAAAGGGACCCATTGCCACGCAATTGGACCTTTATTTTTCTTCCGCCAATTTCTTGTTCCATATTATTAAATTTGTTCAAAGTATAAATAAACACGCAAGTAATTTGTATGGCGATATTTATATTGTCAAATAAAATGATATCAGAAATTTATATAATTTATATTTTGACTTTAGGAGAGTTTCCTGGAATTTAATTTTTTATAATATTCAAATAATTTTAAAATTTGCATAAAAGGTATTCGGAACCTTTATATATATATATGTATATAATTTTATTTAAAAAAATGTGTTTCTCAAGAAATTTTATATAGGAATTGAGATTGTAAATCTGACTATAAAGGGAAAATTTTCATATGTTTAAAATGTCCCATTCAAAGGAAGCTTGTTTCCGAGGTGAAGGTTATTTGAATCAGGATTCATAGTATACATATCGATTCATCCATTAGTTACTCATGTCCTGCTAACACCTTAGCATAAATATGTCTTGTATATATGTGCTGTGTAATAAGATGAATACATAATGATATAAAATTTGACTCTATATAAACTTATATGTATGCTAATCTAGCAATTATTACTTCCTGCACATAAAACTTGTAGCGCCCACGCATCAAAGCACCTTTGAAACATATGAATCGCATTTCAAGATTCGCCCATTAGATCTTCGTTTGTGGCAAATTTACGCACAGAAAACTAGAAATAAATAAATAAAAAAAAAGAGGAACTCTTAAAACGTGAAATAAGAATGAATTTATTATCTTTTCGTACTGGCGGCAAAGCGAACGACGGACCTTTTGTCTTTGAAATTATCGTTTTCTTTTGATATTCATCGGTCGCGAACCGCGCAACATGCTGAGATTATGTTAATTTCATACGACACACGTGGAACTCGGTCGTCGTGGCCTTTTTAGTTATTTGTTTTCGTTTTTAAACGGTCTCCGTTTTTTTTATTTTATTTTGGTGTAACTTAATTTACTTGTTTCGTGTGAAGCTCTGTCGGGATGCGAAAAAGAATTTTCGCACTCTATAATATATATATATATACACACAAACATATGTATGAAAACGGGCATTATCGAAAGTCTCCTTAGATTCGTCAGCGTCGACGTGAACGGTTCTCACCTTACAGGTTTTCACGTCGATTTTGTGACCGGCCTTCAACTTATTTCGTGGATTCTTGGCGAAAATTCGCCGGAGAACGAGACGAAAGAGATCCCAGAGATAAAAATCAGTATTTTTTTTTCCTATCTAATCGTATAAACGACAAAAATACGAATTAAATTCCAAAATATCAAATCGTTTTACATATAAATTTATATAATATCAATCGCCTACATTCATTATAAAATCTCATTTTTATTTATTACAAATTTAATATATAATAATTAATTTCATTACATTAAATATGGCAATAGTGGTATAAATGCGGTATTAGGACCAATGTCGATTCATGCGGCAATAAAAATGGCGGCGTCGCTATGGAGGGGATAATTTTTTTTTTTGATAGTCGATTCTTTTTAATATACTTTCAATTTTTAACGGTAATGAAAATTGGAAAAAAGTGGTAGCAAATGCGCACAACACGCAACAGCCGTCAACCGCCGACCAAATGCGGCGCGAGACTGATCCGCAAAGCGACCAGCTGATACGACGGAAAACGTTCCGCAAAGGGTGGGGGTAGACGCTCATTCATAAATGCGAAGACGGCTGTTCGAACGTAGCGCCATCAAACGTGTATGCGATTATAACTCTTGCGTGTATCGCATAAGGATCATTTTCGATCGCGTATGAAATCATATGTTCGCTCAGATCTTTTTGACAGTTACACTTTATACGTAATAACGAAATGGTGCATGTTAAACTTATATTATCAACGGAATTTTACTGCGAAATTTTAAATTATATTATTATTTAACTTGCCAGTTTAATTTTGATTATTTTTTGTCGCTCTGTCTATTTGGGTCAGTTCGTCTACGTTTCCTAGAAAATTTTTAGAATTTTCCTAGAAGAGTTGGCACTGATGTGTATAATTATCCACACTTCCAAGGAATTACGTCTTATTTTCATACATCATACAAAATATCAAATTTTGACAATATTATCATCATAAAACATACAATTTGATAATTTTTAATACTGTTGAATGAAATTTTCAACTCATAATAATAATGACCTCAAAGTGATACCATTTTTATCGCAGTTTTTGGTCGTGAATAATCTTTATAAGGACCACCTCGTTTTTTATTTATATTCATCAAATTTCTAATTCACATTTTGTACAGATAGCGTGCTTTAATTTATAATTATTAAATCGAACGACCTTCACATTTGAACGTTCGCATATAAAAAAATAAATAAACACTATCTTTTTTTATTTGTGTCATATCGATAATTTTCGACATTTTTGTCTCTTCGCTATTGAACATTATTATTGAAATATTATATAATTTGAAATTTTATTTTGAAAAAATATTTTTGTGTAAATTTAATTATTCATTTTCAGTGTATTTAAATAATTGATTTAATACACACTCGAATAGTTATATATGATTTTTATGAGCGTATAAATATTAGGATCGACGGCGTTATTACGAATTTATTGTTTGCGATGGTGACGTAAGACCGTCTTCTTAAAAAAAAAAAAAAACTACTGAAGCACTATGATTATTGAAAGAATATATTAAAGAATATTTTCGCGGTCGTTCTCATGGCTATCAAAAAGTCCACAAAAATTTGTCTCGAAGCTTTTCACGTACAACAATGAAATATACCACCGGGGAAAATGTCGAGATTTTTATCAATGGATGCGAACGATCATTTGTGCGTCGTGCCTGCGTATTTATTACGTTAGTACACCTTGGTTTATTTTTGCGTATCCATTTTTATGTTTATTTTTTTTAGAAACGGGTCTCAGTATGCTTTTCATATTATATATATATATATATATATATATATATATATATATATATATATATATATATATATAAATTAAACACTCGATCCTGTGTAAAAATAAAATATGTAGTGTGGAGAAGGCCAACCGAAAATCTTTTTATCCATTTATGACGCGAAAAGCCCGCAAGCCAAAATGGCCGCGCTTGTTTTTTATCTATTGAATTCCTAACAGACTCGCAATATCCTGTTTATTGTTAACATATTAACACAGCATTGACAAACTAGAGATGGAGTAGAAGACGAGATGGAAGACCAGAAAAAATCCAAGTGTACGTACGAGTGTTGCCGTTTCTTGTCATTTTTTTTTTTGTTTCTTTTAAGTTCTCACAAAACGCAATGTAGCAAAGCAGTTTTAAGCATATTTGCTGTCCGTCTGTCGTTCATTAGTTAAATCAGCCATTTTCAAACCGCCTTTTTGGATATTGTAAGGGATCCGCAATTAGACTCATTTAGTAATTACCGTCTGTCCTCGTTAATTTGATCTCTTTCTGTTTTTTTTAACAGTTTCACATAAAGTTTTATAAAGAACGATGAATCATTTTCTTAAAATTTTTATATACGAATAAAATTTTAATTGTCTTCACTCAGAATTCTCAATATATTCCTTATATGAAATATATATATTTTTTCTCATTGTTATAAAAATACGAGCTGGCGAAGTCGTCTTTTAGCCTTCATTTTAAACCTTATATGGAAAGAATCGTTGTAATCTCGTCAATCGTCTTCATTTCACGTTTTATATATACATAAATAAAACTACTATTGTAATAATGGTTCATGCGACAATGCGGTGATCTATCAGTGTCAGGATCGATTTTTCGATTTTATATGCATTACTTTTGAAAAAATATATATATATGTACTATTTCGTTTATAATTAAGCCTGAAAACCCTGGAACCGCCGTACATTATGAAGTCATCTCGGCGACTCGTTATGTTTACATGTTATCAAAAAAGCTCTCGAAAACAAAACAAACATAATCCTTGTCGCATAAAATGTCGGCTGGGTTCTGTGAGCTTTTCTCGGAATGCATTCCTTACTGGTGGTCCTTGGATTTTGAACGAGCCTGGTTGCAGTTCGTGCATGTGCATGTGAATATAAAGTCAGCTTGACCAACGCCTTCTCTTCGGTTCTTCGGACGTGCCGAAAAAAATTTCCATCTTCTGCACAGAGGCTTTCAAGCTGAACGCGCATATACAACCACGAAAATTCCATGGGTTCGAGAGCATTCTGGAACTCAATCGAAAGTCCAGGTAGATCTTTCATTTCGTTCGTTATTCCGACATTTTTCTATAATATTAATATAATTAAACAATTTATTGTAGTATTGCTCTGTCATTTGTCATTTCGTTATTATGCAGATGTTATCTTGTATATTATTCTGCAGCGACGCCTGCGTATTTTAAACAGGAAATTGTCGCAAGATTTTTAACTTTTCGAAAGTTTATTGTCGATTCCGTTTGTTTGTGAGCTTCGTGAAGAAGCTTCGACTACTGCGTCGGTTTTACCATGTTACTTATTTATTTTTTGTTTTTGCTCGTGACGTAGAAGAAGACGTAGAACGCATAGCAAATTATGAAATTTGCACGTGGAAAACTTCGCTAATTTGCCCTGAAGCGGCTTTCTCAGAATATTCAATATGCAACGTTAACGGAAACAATTAACATCTCAAAAGTCACAATGAATATTTACACGTTTATATTATATATATATATATATATATATATATGGCGCCGTATGCACAAATGCATGTATGCCGACAAAATATTTTTTTTCGCATTCTAGTTTAACGTCCATTTATTTTCTAAACATCCTACGCTCGTTTGTGGATCTTGAAGGGATCCCGGTCCTGAAAAGATCAATGTGTTTTCTTGGAAATTGGGTTTATTTTAAAGGGCGGTCGGTTTCCACATACAAACGACCGCGCCAATATATCATCCCCTTCGCAAAGGAGAATGGATAAAAATTTTCCCATCCCTCTCTCAGTATATATACATTTGTGTGTTTGTTTCCAACAGTAAATAATTGATTTTAGATATAGTCTCCTTTTTTTTATGGGGGATTTATAGCGTTCCATTTACGTACGACTTTATTACACTATATGTGTACGTTTCGTTCGTGAGTGGAATTTGTTATTTTAATGGCCAGTCTTTCTCATCAGTCAGAGTTAATGGTGTTTTTATACTGTTTATAAATCTGTGACGTTTTAATTATCGATACAGCGTTATGCTTATACTTTTATATAATCGTTACAAGATTAATCTTTTTACGATACAATCGAATCGCATTCAAAACACAAATTAACAATAGAAAAAATTATTTAAAAAAAAAATTGATAATAATTCTTTCCCAATAAATGGACGCATTTTTCATTATTGTACAGAATAGGGAATGGAAGATTTTAATGGTCGATCGTCTACCTGTTTATAGAGCTTTTTCCACACTCAAATCTCTTTCTATAAAGCAAAAATGTATGATTTATGATTTTTAATGTTCGAATTCTATATTTTTTTTCCCTCAAAACACCTGTCGGAGAATGTCGATGAAATATTTTTCAAGGGACGCGCAAAAATGTTACTCGAGATCAAAAAATAACGTAAATTCACCGATGCGTTTTTTTTTAAATGTTTATCAAATTGATCATAAAATTTTTATCTTTAATCCGTATAATACCGAAAATGAATTTTTCGATTTCCTTAATAATGTATAAATGTCAGTCATAAGCGGGGATTATACTATATTGAAAAATCAATCAAATAAATATCGGACAATTATCAAAAGTGTACATCGGTTAAACACCGATATCGATAATGATATAATAATAAGTTTATAGTATATCAGTGATACATATGAGTGAAAGATGAAATAGACGGAAAGAGAGTTCGAAAAAGCAAAATGTACGTTTTTATTTATTATTGTTACCGTATAATATAATTCGACCGTTGCCAATTCGAAGAGCGACCCGTCGTCCCGACTTTTATTTTATATATACATTCTTTGGTTCGCGGTTGTGTTTATTGTCGACGGTTTCGGAATCGAGGCTCTCGATCGATACTTTACGAACTTGAAAGGCAACTTTTGCCGTTCGAAAACCGTGAGATCGAATCATTCCTCGAACAGCTTCACGGCGGCGGCGGCAAAAGCTTTTCTTCTCAATTTTCTTCATGGGAGCCCCGACGATTTTTGGCCACCGCCATTTTTATATATAAATATACATATATACTACCTTGCTTTCGCTCTCGGAAGACGTGGCCGGTCGGTTGCCCCGCGAAACGGCCACGTTTCCAAAACATGTATTGACCCCTATGGTAACCGTTGATGCCATTTCTTTCATTTAAATATTCGTCAAGATCTTATTATCAATTAATTAATTCGCTTTATATAGAATCAATTATTCTGATGTTGCCATATCAATATCTGCGTGAATATTGCATTATTTTCGCAATAAGTTTTCGAAGGAGCTGCTAAATTGTCAACGATACACCCTCTTGGATTGTCGACTATCGTCCTCGGTGAGGTCGTGATCGGCCAGCCCAACTTGCCGGGCGCATTCCTCGACCCAAAAAGGCTACAACGAGACTTTCCCCGTGGCCCGGAGGCCGAGACCCCCGACTCACGCACTTTGCAATCCTTTAAAAATACATATACCTTATATACGATAAAAATATTTAAACATTCCTATAGTAGTCATAAAGTATATATATTTATTTTATTATAAATATATTTAAAATTAATAGATATAATTAGAAATCCCGTCATCACTTCATACTGTTTTCGACCCACTGCAAAATGCAAATTTCTCAAACGGCTGATGTCCACATGTCATGTAATCATACAATGGTGGGAAACTAGTCGCTATTTATTTTTGCTTCCGAACAGAATTATGAATGAAAAGTGGTGATTTTTTTTTTTAATTGGTACTGACTTGTGTTCAGCATGCAAAGATATCTCATTAAGACGACAAAGTCTTAAAAGATATATTTGCATATAATCGACAACGTGCTCTCAATGACGGTGATCTTAGGTCGTATTTACAATGCAAAGTGAACGAATTTTTCATACACACCCAAAAAAAAAAGAAAAAAATATAACCAAAGCGTGTATTATATTAATATGAATGTTTTTGTTTCACTTTTTTTTAAGTATACCCTTCTGAAGATTTTGCCAGTCACACGTTTTTATTATAAATATAATCTTAAGTTTGTTCGTGCGTATGTCCATTGTAAAACCGAAGACAATGACTACGATTAATACTTTTGGATATTTGCACACGCAATGTATTATATTGGTTTAAGATAATACCGAAAATATTCTAAAAAAAAAAAATAAACTACAAAGATTTTTCTTCATTACGATATTTCTATTGATTTTTCTTTTACCGAGAATTACTTCACGCGTTTATTTTTTATATTATTTGCATATTTCTTGTGTAATATATAATATTTCGTAATTTATTTATAACGATATTTTTATTACAATTTCTCACGTCGTTGTTGCATGCAAAAATCGACTATTTAAAATATGAATCGTTTACTTAATCTTATCTAACGCCGTCGCGTTAATTTCGAATTTAACGACTCGTGTTTAATGTATATATATTTTTTTGCGGTATTTTAATCAATTTTATGTTTATTACAACAAATTTTGCGGTCGAAAAACGATCATTGTTAATTGCAAAGCTTCTCGAAGCCTCGACAAAAAGGAGCTAAAAACGATCATCGAATGCGGTAAGAGAGGGCCTCCGAACACAGAATTGGTATTTGGCTCGTTTTTCAACTCGCATATATTTATTTATATTTGTATACATATAAAAATCGATTACATATTTCGTTGTCATACATATAATTTATTTAGCGATAGTCGAATATTAAAAATATGCCGCAGTTTTTGCGAATTGTCGATAAAACTTTCATTTTTTTTTATTTTTATAATAATATCTTCAGGAATTTTAGTCGATAATATATATAATGTATATTTCTTAGAAACGTAACGGTTTCAAATCATGTTTTCCTCTACCTGCACATTTTATGTATGAATGCATATCTAATATTAACCTGTGAATTAATATTATAAAATATATACTTTGCATTTATACAGAGGCGGATTTGCATTGAAATTATTGAAGTTCAAATTTCGTATTATTTATAAATAGTGATATGATTAATATTTTTTTTTATAGATATTATATCATTTAATACTAAAAAAATCTAATATTTTTATATGTGTAGTAAAAAAAACGATGTTCTGCTCGTGCAATATGTATTTAAAAAACTTCTTGCAATAATTTATTTTATATAAAATATTATCTGTTAAAATATATATCGACGAAAAAAAAAATCGTTTTGATTTATGCGTATGCAAATGTGCGAACACCGGAACTATACAACATAAATGGTGCATGTTTTGTGCGTTGAATGTGTTTTTATTAACATTTTTTTTTCGTTTTCATTATAATATTAAAATACTATCAGTTCCGCCACCGGCAACTTCATAGCTGAATTATTATTGCAGAATCGAATTGAGGGTGGTCAACTGTTCTTATATCGATATATTGGTTATGAAGCATATGTATATAATAAAGACTCGCGCATATTCGAATACTATATATATTATTATTATATATTTAGCATAAGAAACGTATTATTTATCAGTTCGCCCGAAGCAAAAGTAACTCTTCGCGGTTGAATTATATAAGTTTTTCTACGTCGACATATTTTCTCACGCGATAATCGCAGTCGTTTTATAATATATATATAAAACTCATGACGATAAATCCTTGTGGACGATCGTAAAAGTTTGCGTCAAAACCATTTAAAATACGTTCAGTTCCAATTCTTCCCCAGATTAAGCATTCATTCATTTATTTACGTGTCGTGATATATGTAAATAATGATTGTGTGAAAACTCGTTTTCCTTGGACGTTGCAGCGATGTCGTCATCTTATCTCTTGGATGGAGTCAGCTGGACACGGCTCCTTCATGTCTCCGAGATGAAAGCCATGTCGTGCGTTTACAGATTCAACCCTTTCGCCGACGATATATGTCTATAATTATTTTTATAATTGTAAACAGGTTTTTTTTTAGTAGTAGTAGTAGTATGTAATAATAATGATATCGTTATTTATATACATGATGATCATGAATTTTCATCGCTCGAATCTTCGATCCACCCTCATATAGACAGGCGCACCCAACTATTTTTACTATGCTCATAATATAACAATACAAATAAAAAATAATAATAATAATACGTTGTGATTTATAAGATTTCCGCGTATAAATTCGTAACGTAGATTTTTCGCCGAGCGCGCGATCTTTCATATAGTCTAGCAATAAATTGAATTTTTTTGGCGCCCTTTGCCTCGTGACAGCCATAGATATTTTTTAAATATAAAAAAAAATAAATAAACACCATTAACTCGTCGGGCGAAATACATGTCTCAAATGTATCTCACTTATAAATCTTTCCGGTTGATAATTTACGACGCCGCTTTTTCATTGTGTTCCAGCACGTGAGATCTTTTTTGGGCGTGTCGATTATATCAGCTCGAATCGATTTTATGAAAACAATGGAGAAATATCCTTATAGCGCGAATAATCCAATGAAAACATCCGCGCTTTTTTTTTTTTAATATCAAGTATGTTTTTCTATGTGTACCAATTGGGTGACTTTGTTTTTCGACGTTTAGCTAACGCGGTGGTCGTTACTACGAAAAGAATCTTTTAAAAGATCCTTATTGTTATATAGTTAAAAATATTTTATATATGGTCTCTCATTACGGTGTCTTAAAAATTTAAACCCTATTGTGTGTATAAAAAAAAATATAGATGGTAGTAAAGTTGGAACGATGATGGAGATCTTCCTTTATTTTATTACGCTTAATGATCTCATTGAAGTTGCCCGCTTTTGATGTACGATTTTTTGCACGGATGAGTTATTAATCATAAACTTGAAAGCGGAGTTAACTGCATAAAAATGATAATTTTTAATGTAATATATTTTTAGTTTTGATTTTTTTTTTGTTGCAGAAATGGGAACTTCTCGTGTTATCGAAGTTAAAATGGGACGTAGCGGCCGTTACTCCGCAGGATTTCTTAGGTTTACTGATGGCGAGGTTACCATTGGAAGAACCTGTCATCATCGACAGGGTCGTCAAGCATGCTCAATTTTTCATCGCTCTCGCTGCTAGAGGTGAGTCGAATTCCACGATTTCAATAAGATGAAATATGAAAAAAAAACCGCAACAACAAATAATAAGCTTATATTATATAACGTAATGTAATATGATAATAATGTATGAAACGAATTGCACAATTCGCGGCTATTTTTTTTTGTCGTTGTCGTTGTCTTCTTTTGTCATTTCAACATTCAAATGACGAAAAATCACTCGTTGCTCGAGTAAGTTCATTGTCACTGTGAACAAAATGTCAACGTTCCGATAATTTGTCTGATGTGTCAGAAAAATCTATTGAATACGTGTGACTTGAATAGTAGGAATTGTAAGCTCGTTATACTGAAATTTTCGACAAATTAACTATATTATATAAGAAGACTGCAGCTTTTTTTCAAACAATGCTATTTTTCACTAATTGGTTACTAAAAACAAAACGATTCTTCATTTTTATTAAAATTATCTATTCATAATATTTTTTTTTCGTGATAGTATAGATTTAGATTCAATTCATGCGTATACTTAATTGAAATAAATTATTCGTAATTAATTTCCACTCTATCGCACTGGAAGTGCTTAGCATAATTTCTGCTTTATTATTTTACGGAATATTTTAATATATATATGTATACTCTTATATATAAAAAGCGAGCAGGGAGAATGAATTTAATTGATTTTTTTAATTAAAAATCCATTTAAATTCGCGTTCACGCTCTGTCTCATGTTTATATTGCGCGCACGTGATGTATTATTATTAAGTGTCAGTTTGGACATTGGTGTGGAGACGATACTTTACCTCGGTTTTGCGATGGTTTTAACGCATTTTTGTGATGTCAATATTCAAATCATGAATACCAAATATCCGTATATAACGACCTCTTCCAAGGCTATAACATAAAGGCTGGTTCGTGCCGTCGTAGAGGTTCGCCGACTTGTTCAGATTGCCATCTATGATATATATATATGTATATTCATTGCTACAGCAGTTTGGTGGATTTAATTGGAACATACGAGATCTATTATATATGTGTGTGTTTGGTAATAAATTAATTTCAATCGGTTATTTGTTAATTTTCGTTTTAGAACTATATTTTTTAATAACATACCACGTTTTGTTGTTGGTATCTCTCATTCTTTCTCGGTTACGAAGGTGCTCTTTAACAAATTACGCTTAATATATCATGAGCGATCATCTTTTTCCCAAGGGTTTCCAACGGTCTTCTACATCGAGGTTTTCGTCCCGAGACAGGATTCGCGAATCCGAATTCTTTGTTTTCGCATGAGATTTAAATGCTAAATCTCGAGATCCGCGCGCTGCTCATGTACACAATGGGCGCCCAAATATTTATGGGAATATTACGGTAAAAAAGAAAATAAATAAATAAATAAATAAAAGGAATCCGGTCGCGTTTGTTCAATGCGCGCCCCCCTTTGTCTGCGCCGGTCGGTTTCGTGGGTATGTGACAAAAAGCATCGATGTCGCCAAATTTATGGCATTTAACAATAACATAACAAAATAAACGAGATGTGGCATGATGACCTCGATTGTGATATTTTTGACAATAGCTATAACTGACAGCACATTTTCGGATTTTGAATTCTTCCGATAGACGGACGTTATATATATATATATATATATATATATATATATATATATTTAGCTTTTCAGATAAACAATAATCGTCGCACGATGTACTTTCGATCCAAGTTCACGTCTAGAACCATAATCGCATTTTATAAGATACGATATTTAACACGGTTTTTTTTTCGCTCTCTCAGTTTTGATTTCGTTATTTTTTTTATTATTATTGTTCGGTCGTTTTACGAAGAAAATGGGTGTGGAAAATTCATCGCGTGAAGTTGAAACGTCATCGATGTTTTTTGGCGTGTCGGCGCCGACTCATAATTTGCCAAGGAAAAATTGTATAATCAAAGTCGGCGCCTTCACACAGAGAAAAAAAAGTATCCAACCAATAATCTGTCAGAAGGGCCCGAAGGCTTCGTTCTCTTAAGTCCGACCTCGAATGCCGCCTCCCCATTTCGTCATTTTTCCACCAAATCCTCATTCATTCATAAGTTGTAAAACCGCAAAAATTATTTGCACAATAATCATCCACACACATATACATATATAAACGCACAAATTCAAACATTTTTATATATTATATATATATATATTTGTTAATAAAAAATTCTTTTTATCTTATGTACACATTACGTAATGTGACATTCTGTATACTGCTGATTCGATACGACATAATGTACTAAAAAAAATATGATAATAATAAAAAATTTCGTCTATACAGCTGTGTTTCACCTCTATAGACATTTCTTCGGCGCCGAACAATGAAATAAAAAACGCAAATGTCGTCTCATCTTTTTCAATATCGGATATTCTTTGCGCGTTCCACATTTGCGATTTTCAATCAATTCTACCATACGAAACTACATACCATTTTTTTTATGTACCATTATATATACATATAAGTTTTGTGTAGTTAGAACGTAATTAACTGTCTAATGGTAACGTTACCTACCTCGTGAGTCTCGTCTGCTGATCTGTCTGTCTGTCTGTCTGTCTGCCTGCAAGTATGCCCCAGGAATGTTGTTTAATTTTGCAGGGCGCCTTCGTTGGTTAAACCAGTTTAAAAAATTACCGCAAATTACTCGAATATCTAAACCCTTGTTGAAAATTTACGCAAATGTCTCTGATCGTTTAAAAATTACGATATATACATAATATATATATATATATATATATATATATATATATATATATATATATATATTTTTTTTTTTTATTATTTAAATGACGTAATTTTTTTTCCTAATATCAATAAGTTGAATAAATAATATTCGCTCGAGTAATTTGTATGAAATTGACATCTTACTTTGCTCAGTTTTATGGTTGTTGTATTAATATATACAATTGGATATTTTTATGGTTTTTAAACATCCTTTTTTATGTATGCATTTTTTAAAGCCGCACTTGTGATTATAGTCGATTGCATATATTTTCACAATTTTTGATGCGTGTAATGTATTTATTATACATGTATATTTAGATCTGTGTCTTCGAAAAACTAGTTTATAATTTAGAATATGAATTAATTAAAATAAAAAGTTTTAAATTAGAAATTATTAATTCCATTATACAAATTAAAAAAAAATGCACACATCATCAATCATTTTATATAAGGAATACATAATCATCTATTTTTAATAATACAATTTCGCGATTTAATAAATATATGAATTCAATCAAAATTTTTAAGTACCTAGCGATTTTTTTTATATACTTTGGAATCGTTGAACGCCGGATACCGAACTTCCTCGCATTGCCGGAAATGTGGAAATAATCTTCTTTGCGATGAATTTTAAATCTGTCGGCTCACCAAAAAGAGATAATCGATTCGACCGGCCAATTCGGCATAGCATACATACATATATAAACAGTATTTTTCCCCTTTTTTGAACAAAAATAAAAGAAAAAAACCGATATATACCGATATATAACGAAAATTTTGCAATCGCTTTTTTGAAACGAAGGTAGTTTTTTTCTTCCGCTCGATAATATTACGTAAAATGTCGACGATGGTCCAACAGGTGATTTCAATTAGCGGTTAAGTGAAAAACCTGCGTTTAATAATCAGTTTCGATAAATTTGTTTACCGTGTTATTATTGAGGTATTTTGTTAATTAAACACTGAGCATTAACGCTAGAACTTCAAAAGATGACGAATTAATTCTCGATTTCATAAAAAATCACAGATTCTCAAAATTTCCACAGTTTATCTCCTGACCGATATATTTAATTTTAATCGTAAGTAAATAATTTTTAAATAGATTTTTTAATATAAATAATTTATTATTTATAATATTAGTAATTTTTAAAATTATATATTAATATGTACAAATTGAGAATCGCAGTTTTATATAATTACAAGAAAGAATTTTTGCATATATAATATGCTACACACGTCGCCGTAACACGAAATCGACATGGATTATTTAGATTTTTCGTCGTAAAAAAATAGAAAAAAAAATATTAAAAAAAAAGAAAACATATCGCAGGAAACAATCGAACTTGTTCCATTGACCCTGGTGAACTGCATCGATTATTAATATTGTGCGACATATTTAAATCATAACACATTTCGGCATACCATAGTTCCCGCTTGCGTCGTAAACTTTTCTACGAGTCGTCGAACTGTTTTCGATTTATTTGCACTATCGATCTACTGGTTCGTTGAACTTTTCAGTCATTAAATGTCTTATTCTTTTTCACGCTGCATACCGCAGTTTCGTCTTTTTTTTTCTGTGTGTCCAATTTTTTTCTCTTCTGTCTGAAAGCAACAGCGTTACGTCGCTGTATATACAATTTATACATATATAAGCCTTCAGAATTTCGTTATTTAAATACGCTTCTAAAACTTTTATATATCATAAGAAAAAAATTAAAATAATATATTTTTAATATATTCTGCAATATTAATTAATATTCATCTTCCAAGTTGGAGACTTATAAATGCTGCAATTATCAAAATTAAATTTGTAATTTTATTATTAACCACTAGTTATAATCAATATTTACGGAAAATTCATACATATTAAATTGAATTTACGACTATTGAAAAAAGTATTTACTATTTCCTTGATGTTTATGAATTTTCTCTTTTCTAAACTTACGAAATATTTGGATTGATTTTAACATTTTAACTGAAACATACCTTTATACAAATATAGAACCAATAAACGACAATTATATGTACGACATATATATAATAAAAGGTTTATCGAGTTCAATCGAAAGGATACGGATTCTCATTATACAATGGTTTTATTATTATTGTGACCTATTTTTTTCCAAATATTCGCGAGTCTTGGTCTGATTTTCACATCCGGCGTAAGAAGATATCTCGCCATAGCAATAATACTCTCAGACGTATTGAAAACATACATGTTTAACAGATGCAAAAAACGATAACATATGGTAATATATTAAATAGAGAAGTGCACTTCCTAAACAGGCGCCGTCTCCTTATTCAAGAAAATCGCTCCGTTCACCGATAGATAAGTGTATAACAAATAATAGATGGATAATATGTTGTTTCGAACAATGACACCATTCTGAGGTTCGCCGTGACCTGAGGAAACCCTAACGTTACGACGACCGACAGTACGATTGCGATAAAAAAAAAAATAACACATACACACTATATGCGATTTATTCAATTTGTGTTTTTTTTATCTATTTTGAGGGAAAGAAGCGGGTAATTTGCATGCTCGTTCCTACTTATTGCATCGTCGCCGTATATTAATGTAATAATCATATTTTCCGCGTTCAATGCCTAATATTTGCAAAGAAAATGAGGGAATGAGGCAATAAAAGCAATGCAATTTTTGTTCGTGAAGCGTGACGTTTAAATTGTTATAAATTAAACGCGTTCTAAATCATTATATATATATATATTGAAATAATGTAATAAAAATAATATATAATGCATTGTTGTACGAATGTTTTATCAATAATTACGAGTTGAAAGATGTATGAACTTTAAGACAGATAAGACGAATACATTTTTTGCTACTATGTTTTAATTATGAATAAAAAAAATAGATAATCATAATTATTAATGTATACTTAGTTGTTTTTATAAATAAAAAAATATATTATCTAATATTCTGAATCGTGCTTCTTTCATTTTTTATATCATTTTTTCTCCGTCAAATAAATACTATCTTTCAATGACGAAATCCGCCCAGTAATTAAAATACGCATGTTTTATTTTAATTATTTAGTTTATATATTCATTAAAAAAAAATAAACGCTTAATAATTAAAAAATTATCAATATATTTCTAAACATGCGTTTGTATATATCATAGAAGACGAAATAAATGTATATTTAACAAAAAAATCTATTCGATAATTTTTTTTTTATATGCGACTCGAGCAAATGTTGTTACTTTTTATTAAATATATAGTATATATTTTTATCATATAAATTATACAAAGTGTAAATGTTCTATCATCTAAGGGAATTTTTGCCCCATGCGCGGTTCAAAAAAAGGATGATGACAACATATTTTTATATAGACATCCGCTATATAAAAATATGCGTCTTGCTAAAAATAAGTCGAAAAAATCATTAAAAAATATTCACATATAATTATGTACATTAATTATATAATTATGTATATAGCCTTTTTTATATATGAATCATGTGTATGAAAGAATTGAAAAATAAACGTAACCAAAAGGGTTAATTCAATGAATTAAAATTGAAGTTAGTTTAATAATTTTTATTTTATTACCATATTTATACAATTAATTGCCTATTTTTTTTATAGTAATATATTCTTTTTATATAATAGATAATATTTAAGTCTCCTCTAAATAATAGTCCCATTATATCGATTGCCAACATCAATGTTGATTTAAGAGGAATTAGTACAGCCGCAATTGGTATAGTAAATTCCGAACGCACCTGGTGAATTTGTCATGTAACAGTTTTAAACATCTATTTATACAATATTACATACACACGTCGCTTTACTTTTTGTACTTGAGGCGAAATTAGGGGAAGAATGACAGACAATCATTCATATTATTATCGTAATGAGAAATAAATCCATACCGTCAACTGAGAACACCAGCTGAAAACTTGAGCTGAAATAAAAAATAAATTTAAAAAAACAGAACATATTGCGTAATATAATATATATATATATATATATATATATATATATATATATATATATATATATATAACCATGAATATAACAAGCGCACATGTTTTTATGCGAGAACTTGAATTTTATTACGAGATGTACTCTTCATTTATTATGCCGACTATTGCGAAGTTTACGCCCCGTGAAAGAAAAACGCAGCGAAATAAATAATAATAATGTATGTATATATGGTATATAAAGCAGAAATTTATATAATGCGATGTGAAAGAAAAAAAAATACACATTATATTATATTAAAACACTCTTCATCGTATAAATAAAATTTTATTATCGGTCGCGACGCTTTTAATTAACCCTTTTCGCGAAAAGGGGGGCGTTTTTTTCCTCCTACATTTAAGGCGTATTTCATCGGAAAAAATATATATTATATATGTCTACTAAAAAATTGACATGTGCTGTACACTTGAACATATTTGGAATATATCATCCGTTAAGTGATTAATCGGTTGATTAATGATGCCCAGGTTTTTCAGTCGACCAGTGTCGAGTCGTGTTTCTTTTTCTATGTATATATATTTATTATATATATATATATTTATTTATTTATATATGTGTGGCACATTTTTTTGTGTTACTTCGCGTTCCACACGATGTTCAGCATATCATCAGTTACGAAAGCATGTTGATCATATGCTGAAGTGAGAAAAAAATGAGCCACTAAAAGCACATCATCAAGGTCCTTGAACCGTCTCAGTTTGACCATGATCTCAGTTTTGGAGACTGAAAATAATTCAATAAATATTTTTATATGAATGCTTACATTAATTTTTATAATGAAAACGGATCGTTTATTTTATTTTTTTTTCAGCGTGTACATAATATATTTATGAAACTTTTTGCAAAAAATTATAACATCATAGCATTTAATTTTTATTCTTCATACGAAGTAATGAATTTCATATAAAATATTTATATTGAGTATTTCAACGATTTTACATATTTTGGAAAGTGATTGATAAATTGATGTTTCGTTGAAAATGTGACGTTATAATATGTATTTTGAACGTCATTAAAATTTCAAATGGATGATCTTTACATTTTACTGTAAAATGCAGTTCGATGTAACCTGAAAAATGTTTACCGTGAAACTATTTGTTTTTATAATGTCGAATATATTTGGTTAAATGTATTTATTTTTTTTTTTTTTTGAGAGATGTAAATAATTTTATCGATATATAGATTTTTTATAGTACGTTAATTTATAAAGAAATAAATTTCTTTTTTTGTAAACGATTGTGTAACATTTGAAAAACACCTGAATTTGTTTAGAATTCAATTTTAGTAAAATCTGATTGCATATATGTACAGTAAAATAAACGAAAGTGACATACATTCGATATTTGTTGCATTAATTACACACGTGGTATTTTTTTTTTAGAAGACAATAAGTGGAAAGTAACGGTTATTCCAAATACTGTTTATATTTGTATAGAAATTTAAAATGCATAAATTTTTTATTATATCAAAATATATTATTATTTTTAAATTATATATTTTTATATATAAATTAAACACGATAAACTGTTTTTAATTGATCGTATGGTCTATTAATAGTATTTCATAATGAATTTGTATAAAATATAAATATTATATCGTAGAATACGACGATTTTGTTGAATATAGAAAAAGAGAAATGGCTCGAATAGCTGCTCACCGTTTTTCGATTTCGATTTGGTCGATCTCGTTTTGCCAAAGTTGGTCCGTGAGAAAGGACCCTTGCAGGACAATAGGGGTCACCGAACATCGCGAATTGTCTGTAAAAAGGGGCCGCCGGCGGTCGCCTTTTAATATGCCCGGTTTTTTTTTGGATCTTCATGACCACCTTTTCTTTAACCCTTTCTTTTCCTTTTCATCTCGTAATCATTGTTATTATCGTGCGGTTTTTGACTTCCACTTTTTTTTTTTGTTGAAATTTCTAATATTCTCGATTTTTTTTTGATGTTTCTATAATATATTTATATAATCATCATACCCTGGACTCGATACGTGGGTTGGTGTGATAATTTTAATTTGCGATAAATTCATATCTGTCGGCCAAGAGAAGGAACAGGATATTTCAAGGGCGCGTAGAAAAAGACCGACATACTTCACAGCTTCCGATATTATGCTATCTATTATATACAGCTTATTATACCGATAGTCGACTATTATTAAAAATAAAATTATTGCCTTTTAATACATAATAACTTAATTTTAGTTTATTAACAATATTTAAATATTCTTTTTATTTCTTTTTAGATTACGATTTTACTGTATATACACCAAGCACTATTGCAGCAGCTAGTATAGCGAATGCTTTAAGAGGATTAGGTTGGGGATCGAAATTTGGAACTACCTTTTCTGATCTTCTATTAAAATTACACCAATTAACCGGTGTTGAACAGGTATATTAATAATTTGATTATTTTTTTTTTATTAATAATTTATTTTATTTATATTTTTTATATGTAATGAATTGTTTTTTTTTTATTAGGATTATTTGCAAACGTGCGCAGAACAAATAGAAAATTTGGTACAAAGAACAATTCATGAACGCGAGCCCCCAAACGGGAACATGGGGGCAGCGACAGAAGATCTTCAGAAGAACGGTTGGTCGCAGCCCCAGATAACGTCGAAGAAGCACCAGGAAAATGCGAGAACCCCGACTGATGTCAGAGATGTGCAGTTTTAAAATATATATATATATATTTTCTTTCTGAATATACTTTATAAATATGCATATTTCTTTGCGGATAAAGTATACGGTCGAGGTTAAGGATGTAGTCGATAATAAATTAAACTACCGAAACGCTTATTGAAAATATTCATGTGATTGCAGAGGGAAATATAATAAAAAGTGAAAAGACGGAAATGCCAAATTAGTCCTATTAATGATTAAGTGAAAACGTCCTATTAAATATAATATGAACTTCAAATATATATTTAAAAAAAAAAAACATTTATATGAAATTATCGAAAATGTGACATTTTTATGGGATTATTAGTGTTGAACATGCTATATAATGAATTGACGATTTATTGAGGTTTTGTGTTAAAAGTTAATATTATATATATATTATATATATATGTACGTATATCAAGTAGTTGTTCAAAGTTGATCAACATCATTTTTTTCTCCTTTATATGTTTTTATTACTATTTTCTGTGAAATCAAAGCAATATATATTATTCCAAAGTTTTTTATTTGTAAATGAAATCTTATTTAACTATATGATGACAGTACAAAAATAATTATATCACAGTCTTGTCTGGCATGACATTTATATATATATATATATATATATATATATATATATATATATATATATATATATAAAGGTGTCTTAAATAATCCATATCTTTTTTTGATATGATTAAAATTTATAAAAGAGTATTAAATTTTTAAAGTTATTTATTGAAGCAGAAAATACATAAACATTGTTTGTATAATATTGTTATACAGAACTAAATAACTGTAATTTGCTGTCTTTTTATTAAAATTACTGATCATTTTTTTTTTATAATAAACGAATGAAATAATTAGTCTTATTTGTAAAGTCTATTTGTGATGTAATTTTATCTTAGTTTATCGTTCAAATAAAATGTGATAACATAGTTTAGATATGTTTATATATATATATATATATATATATATATATATATATATATATATATATATATATATATATATATATTAGTTATTATTTTTAATTATTGTAATTATAATGGGAGAACGATTGGGGAAATGCATTACGCTTGCTTCGTAATAAAAAATATATATGTAAAAATGATACAAGAAAATCGAACTTTTATTTTGGTTGAAGAAAATCATTTGACATCATGAAATTATTATAATTCGAATCATTGTTTTTTTTCGATAAAATTAATTGTCATTTTCATTTATTACAAACAAATAGTACTACTATACATATTTTAAAGTTTTCTGCTATTGCTTGTTTTAAAAATCATTATATATATATATATATATATATATATATATATATATATATATATATATATATATATAATATGTATATGAAAAAAAAATCTAAATGATGCTAGTATATTTTTTTACCATTGATCTGTATGTTTTCAATAAAATATAAGTAAATTAGCGCTTCTAATGTATATTTTAAAATATTGTGGATGTGTTTTTTTTTTGTACATATATTTTTTTTATATATCGCTAGGATATAATTTAATTATTAAGGAAAATTTGAGAATTTACCTCGCATATTACACAATCGTTTTTTATAGTATGGTGATATTTATTGTCTTTAAATTCAGTGTATTATTGTAATGTGCCTCTTATATGAAAACTGTAGATAATTAGTGGCTTATGACTGATATAATCCATTTGAGATGCATTTATGATGGTAATATTTATATTTAAGCGACTAAACAACCTATATATATATATATATATATATATATATATATATATATATATATATATATATATATCTGATTAGTCCTTTATTTTTATTACATTTCTCCATTTTGTGATATATTACACATATATATCTACATATGTTTGGATATATAATAATATATTTCAGTTGTGTTCCTTTTTATATATATATATAGTAATGGTTCAAGATGATAGTCCATACCATTATTATTAACATTTATTTTATTTTATTTTTACTAGTGTGTAAAATCTTATTTGCAATTATTTATTGCAATCATTAGTATTATGCACACTTGTCATTTTTATAATGTACATTATTATTATTATTATTATATTGTATCATTGTAATATTGTTAATAACATACTTATTAGATGTTTTTGCGTATCAAGTCATATTTTACCGAAGTTACAAAGTCAAGCCTTTCATTGCAAATTTCCCTATGGAAAAAAATGATAATTTTTTTTTTATATGAGCGCTTATGTTTTTTATTATAATATATATGTTGTTAAAATTAAGAGTACTTTATATTGTACTGATTGTAGAGTACTTATGGGTGGAGTTTGGTGCTGCATATGTCTAAATAAAATCATACATCTTTGCCGAAAATTTCATCTAAAAATATATTATTGACAAATAAAAGCAAATACATATTTTTTATTAAAATGCGCTTTAAATGATTATTACATTTATTGTGTATTTTTTTTACATATATATTAATATGTATAAAAATTGATCTGAAAATTTATATAATATTCTATTTTGTGAAATAGAATGTCAGACATCTGAAGTTTATTAGTAAAGCTTTAGATGTTTTGCGATTATTAAATTGAATATCTGAATGGGGAAAATTTAAAATTTTCTTCTAAACTATAATCTGTTTTAACCGATCTGAATAATAGTATTTATGTGTAAAAGATATAAAGCTATGGACTAAAATCTATTATTATTAATTGTATATTGAATGTAATTGCTTTTATTTATCCTGCACGACAAACACCTATAAGATATACACGATTCTTTATACATGTTGTTCATTAGCTAAAAGATTTTTATATAGATTGACTAAATATTATAGTTATAATGTGTGATTTGACATAAGAGATCGTATTTTATAAGAGATAAAGACTGCCATTTTGAAACAGAAGTCCCTCAATATTTCGACACTTTGTCATGTGACAATATAATTATACGGTGTCATTATATATTTGTAGATCTTATAATTAACATCTAAGTAAGTAGAACTATGAAATATCATCATCGTTATTTTATGCATTATATCGTTAAGACGTCTTCCAATTTGCGTGTCAGCACTGAGCGATATTTTTTTTTTAAAAAACTTTTATGTAAAATATTATAAGATTGAGAAAAAAAATTGTAAATAATTTAAATAACAATAAAATTAGATGTTATAAATGTTAGTTACTTGTATAAGAGAATGGCTGTATTAGTTAATGGTGTTTATATTGAGGTTTAATATTTCTACAATGAAGTATGTACATAGTAATGATGAGAGTCATTTGGAAAAAGAAAGAAAGAAAGAACGAGGCATTCAAAAGCAAACAATTACAACAGTTGACTATTTCTATTTTTATATTTAATTCTATGTTTTGAATTATCCGTGTAAACATATATTTAATAAAAATAAATATATTGAAATAATTTGATTTTATTTAATTCGTTTAACCGATATCTGAAAAATACTTAACAGTTAAAAAAAAATCATAAAATATCAACATATATTTTTGTTAACGATTCTTTTTATTCACTCATTTTTTTTTACAATTACAAAATATTTACAAATTTATACCTTCTTTACCAAACATACACGCAAAATACACATTTAAATATTAACAGCGTATATACATACACATACATTCAATGTATTGTATATTTATACTGATTTGGAATATTTGTAAATTTCAAATTATACATTTTTACATTATTACATTACAATGCTGAATGAAAATAATACTTAAAATAAATAATAAAATAACATATTTCAAGAGAGAAAAAAACTTGGTTTCATTTATTTGAAATATATTTCAGAATGCAAATATTGATAACTAAGCAATAAATATATTTAGAATATGGAAAGAATATGCATTAAATACTATATATTATAGAACAGAAAAGGAATGATTTGTATATTCAAATAAATATATATTATATATGTCAAGCTTTGCTACATATGTACAACTTTTGGCGTGGTACGTCCCCATAACCAATTAAATAATACCGTTGATGCACTTTGGGTATCTCGACCTGAAAATATTATAATAAATAATATGTGAATAATGCGTAAATATAATTTTTCTATAAAATTTTAAAATTTCAATGCGCAATCGCTTACTTAATGTATAATGGGCTTCTCTTAATTGAGCAGCAGCCTCTGGTGGCAAATTCTGTATATCTCGCTGTAAGAGTTCCATTTGTCTTTGACGAGATTCGCGTTCGTCTTTAACTCTAATATCGCGTAAATGGTTCACTGTGTGTAATTGGGAAATTCTGAAAAAAATTGAATATTTGAATATTAAATCAAAAACAATTAAATAGTATAGTAAAAAAAAATAGAAAGTGGTATACTTACTTATTTTCGATAGAAACATCTGATGCATCAGCAATTATCGGTGGACTTGAACTTTCATTTCTGATTGATTCATGTTGTTTTTCAGGAGACACGGATTTTTCAATATTAGGATTTTGTAATGTGCTATTATCTGAAATATTCTTATCGGTTTCATATTTTGATCTCAATTCTTCATTCATTCTTATTGAATTGGAAAGTTTTAGTTGCAGAGTGTCTCTTTCTTCTAACAATTGCATCAGTTCGACTGTCAATTCTTCACATCGTACATCTCTTTGATGTAACATGTAAAGTGCCAAATCAAGATCGGCTCTAGGAGTTGATTGGTCAGCTTTGTTAGTTTTAATATCTAAATCGTCACTAAATTTAGTATCTTCAGAAAATGTAACGTGTCGCTCTGATTTATACGCCTTATTTAATTTTTCATATGCTTCTGCATGAGCAATTAGATTTTCTTTCAAAGTAACAATTTCGATCTCTTGATTCTCAAGAGCAGTTCTCATTTCACTCATTTGTGTTGCTTCTTCGTTGACAAGGGTTTGAAGTTCTTCCAATTTCATGTTTGAATTTCTACATTCTTCTATTTTTAGTTGGAGTTCTTTTTCTAATAAATTTATTTTATTTGCTAACTCTTGCAATGTGGAATCTGATGATGTTCGTTCTGCATGCATTTTAAGCCGCAGATTAGCTAATTCAGCATCTTTATCATGGGTCACATCATTTAATTTAGTTTCTAAATCAGTTACCTGGTGTAATAACAGATTATAATTTTCAAGATTTTGTTGGAGAAATTGAATTTCATTATTTTTTTCAGCTAATTCTATATCTTTAGCATTAATATATGCACTATATTCATCGATTTTAGCATTAACTGTTCCTTCGAAATTATTATATTTTAATAATTCATTGCTTTTGATATCTATTAAATTTTGTAATTCTGTTTGGGAATTCTGGGATTCTAATAAATGTTCTCTCAAACGCATCAGTTCATTGCTAATTGCAAGGATTTCGTTTTCTTTCTCCATAAGTGTTTTTTTGAGAGCTATGCATTCATTTGATAAACTTTCAAACTTTTGTATTTCAATGGATAGCTTTTCCTCCATTATTTGATTTTGTTTCTCCTTTTCAATCATCAATTCTTGTAATTGTTTACGCATATCATCGAGTGTCATTGTTACTTCATTTAAATTCTTCAAACAGATTTCGTGGGTATTCTTGGATGAATTAACCGCATTCATATTAATAATTTCAGATAGTCGCGCTTGTAAATCTAAAACTTGTTGTTCTAGTTGTGATTTCTGGAAATTTAAAGCTCTTAAATTATTTTCAGCTTGATTAAGTTTTTCTTTAGCATTTTCTAATTCCATGTTTATTTGTGAGCTCTTAGAAGTAGTTTCTTTCAAATTATTCTCTAAAACTTCTTTTTCGAACATATTTTTTTCAAGTTTAATTGATAAAATATCATATTTTTCGACTAATTCTTCTTTTTCGTAAAGTATTTTACTAATTTCATTGTGTGAATTGATTAAATCAATATTTATATTCTTAATATCGTTTTCCATCGCACTTAAAGATGATGATTTATTGTTAAGCTCGAATTCTAATTGATCTCTGTTTGATTCCAATGTTTTAAATTTATCTTGATACTCAGAATATTCTTCGACAAGAATTGTTAGTTTGTGTTTTAATTCGCTATTTTCAGTTTCATACATTCTTAATTTAGTACTATTTTCGGTAATAATTTCTGATGATTTAGAAATTTCAATTTTTAACACATTTATTTCTTCATTACAGGACATAAGTAAGGAATTTAAATTATTTTTTTCAACGATTGATTCTTCGAGCATTCTTTTTAAATCAGTATTTTCAGTTCTAAAATCGTTCAAACATTCACTATCACTTGATAACATTTTTCTTTCATTTTCAATCAAAACTTCAAATCTATTTTTCTGATCGTCGAGAGCTAATTGCAAATTTTCATTCTCGTCTTCCAAATCTTTGATTTTGTTATTTAATTCTTCGATGGCTTTTAAATGATTTTCTGACTTAGATACATTTTCAGAATTTGAAACATCATCATCATCCATTGGAAAATCATCGCTCCACTGCAGATTTTTTAGCTTTTCACTTAAAGATTGATTTTTAACTTTGAAAATTTCCATTTCCATATCCTGTTTCTCTTTCATTTCTAGCAATCTTTCATTACCAGATGTGAGAACATCGATTCGTTTAAGTAAATTTTCTTTTTCAAGTTTTTCCGCTTCCGATGCTGACACCACTTTTTTTAGTTCTTCTTCAAGTTTTTTAATTTGAGATAATAATTCATCTTGTATTGCTGTATCTAAATCTGACGCATTTTGAGAAGATTTTATATTTTTAAGTTCAATATTTAAATTGTCATATTTTATTTTATACTCTTTAAGTTTTAATAGTGCTTTATTAGTTTTTATTTGACTTTGTTGAAGATCAGATAGTAGTTTTTCTTTATTTTCTGTCAAAGATTTTATTGAATTTTGAAGTTCTAAGATTTTGCTATTTTCTTCTTCAGTAAAACATTTAAATGCTACTTTAGGTTCTATACTTTCATTCACTGCGGAAGGTATACCTTCTTTTGGTAATTCAACAATTTGAATAAATGGAGTAGATGGATCATGGCAAAAACTACGAATCATTGGTGTTTCCATACCACTAACATTTTGTTTTTGTATAACATCATCTGAAATAATTTGGTCTTCTATTGACTTAATGTTGACAATAGGAATATGCATTTCTTTTGCATGATCAGATTTTGAAGAATTTAATCCTTTTTCAGTTACTTTTTTAACCATTTCTTCGTAAACAATAGGCTGGGGAACAGTGCGAAGAGCTATAATTTCTTCATGTAATTTATTAATGTTTTCATCTTTTTCTTTGAGTAAAGAATTTAAGTTACTAATTTCTATTTGTAAATTAAACAAATCTTGACTTTTCACACCTTCATTTTGAATGAAACTCGAATCGTCAAATTTAAATAGAGGTGGTGAAAACACATTACTGACGGATGTTTTCGAATCGACTTTGTCTGTCTTCAAATTCTCAATTTCTGATTTAAGCTGTTCATTTTCAGATACAGTATCGTTTATTGTTTTTAAATGTAACAAAATTTCTTCTTGCAATACCTTACAATGCTCTTTTGCTTGTTTTAATTGAGAATCGAAATTTTCAGATTGGGTTTGGAATGCTTTTTCTAAACTTTCACATTCGTTTGTCTTAAATTTTAGTTTTTCAGTATAATCCTGCGATAAACATTTTAAATTTATTTCTAAAGCGTTACATTTTTCGATCATATTTACACGGTCTTGATTTAACATTTCTAATTCAGCCACATTATTTTTTAATTTTAATGATTCAGATTGGGAGGCGTCCAATTCATTTTGTATTTGCTTTTTAGAATTATTGATATCCTCAATTTTTTCAAATAATTCATTGTTTTCTCGTTTAATTTCTTGTAATTGTTTTTGTAAAGTTTTATTTTGATTGTTTAGAGTAACAAGCTTTTTATTTAGATCATCCTCGCGTTGTAATGTTTCAGAAAATGCCAAATCTTTTTCTTGCAGTTTTAAAACTAAATTATTTGCTTTCTTTTCAAGACCTTCCATATTTAATAAATTCTCTTCAAGACGAATTATTTTTTCCTTGTATTTATTTAAATCAATTTCCAAACTTTCTATATAAACTTCACGTTCTTGTATTTTGGCTTCATGTGCTAAACAACTTTCGCTGTGTGTGGTGCGTAATTCTTCTAATTCTTCTATTAATCGTGTAATTTCTACTCCCTTTTGATCTAACTGTTCTTCGAGCTGCTTTATTTTAATCAAAGTATCTTGATTATATTTATTTTCTTCTTTTAGATCATTTAATGTTTTTATTATAGACGCCTTCTCTTCTTGCGAGGTCTCTAAACGAGACATGTAATCAGATACTTCTAATTTTAAAGAGTTATTTTGCATTATTAATTCATCATTATCGTTTTTATAACGATGAATTTCAGAAACGACTTCGTTGTTTTTATATAATAAATTATTATAATTCTCTTGTAATTGTTGATGATGTATTTTTAAGTGTTCTACTTCACCTTTAAAAACACTAGTCTCATTTAATTCTAATTCAAGTGCATTGTAATTAGTCTGTAAGACAGAAAATTCATATTGTAATGTTTTCATATTGTTTTCGATATCATCATATTTTTGTGATTCACACATTAATTTATTAGTTAAATCATCTATTTTGTTTTGAAGTTCACTACAAATATTTGATTTGTTATTTAGATGATTTTTAATTTCTTCCATTTCGGAATTTTGAGATTCATATTTTTCAAGCAGTAAATCATGCTCGCTATTTAACTTCAACTCATTTGCTTCATAAGACGAACATTTATCATTAAGTATGGCTATTGTACTTTCATAAGCTGATAATGACTGAGTATAATCAGCATTATTTTTACCACTTTCTTCTAACTGTCGTTTAAATTCATCAATAATTTTATTCTTTTTTACATAATCTTTTTCCATTTCAGATATCTGTACTGTAATATTGTGCTTTTCTTCTTTCAGAATATTAATTTCAGTTTGTTTGTTATCCAATATATATGTAATATTTTGAATTTTACTGTGAATACGATCGATTAGATATGTATATTTATCAGAATTATCAAAGGACTCATACAAATCTGACTGTAAATTAGATATTTCGTCGTTATTTCTCTTAATCGTATCCTCAAGAAGTAACACGCCTTTTTCAAGATCTGATAATAGTGCTTCATTTTTAAATTCGGCTACTTTGTCTTGATGAGCAAGATTATTTTTCAAATCTAAAATTTCCGTATCCTTATTTATTATTGTTTCATTTAACTTTTCAATCGCATTTGTATCTGTTTTCAAAGCTTCTCGAAGATTTTCTAATTTTTCATTTTCTTGTTTTAAATTGGCTATTGTAGATTCATAAACACATTTTTCATTTGTAAGTTGTCTAACTATTTCGTCTAATGACAAATTGACATTACTTAATTCTTGCAATTTCAAATTTAAAACTCTATTATCATCAATAAGTTTCTCGCTATCTTTTGCTGTTTCAGAAATTTCATTTAGTTTGGTGGTGAGATTAAATATTTCAGTTTCTTTATGCTTAAGAGTATTTTTAAGCCTAAGTATTTCTTTAGTCATTTTCTTATCTGTTTTCAATGAACCCTTAGCTGTTATTTTAGATTTTTCTTCAGAATCTAATTCCTTCGAAGGCACAATATTTTCAGTAATGCTAAGCTTTGTTGGATATTCAATAAATTCTTTTTCAATAGTATCTTCAACTTCAACTGTTTCAGAAACAACGACCTCTTCTGTTCTTACAGAACTGGACGAATTAGCCAATTTATCTGATAGAATTCTATTTTCATTAGATAATTTCTCAATTGTATTGCTAAGTTCAATAATTTTTTCTTCATTTATTTTCAGTTGATTACAAGCTTCGTCCTTATTTTTTTTCATATCATTATATTGTTTTTCAAGTAAGTTTTTGTCACTTGATAATTCATCTAATTTTAGAGACATTTCATTATTTATAGTATGTAAATTGTCTATTTTGTCTAAAGTATCATGTTGCTCTTGAGAATAAACATCTATTTTGCTAGTTAAATTTTCTTTCTCAGTTTCAGTTTTCGAGAAATTATCTTCATCTTTTTCTTCAATATCTTTTTCATGATGAGATCCACTATATGTTTTCTGAAAATGCTCAATTTCTAATTTTTCTTGAGATGTGAGTGATTCAACCATCTCGATTGATTCTGCAGAACTAACCTTTTCAGCACTTAATTTATCTAATCTATCTATTAAATCCATGTTTTCTTGAATGTAATAATCCATTTTATTACTCATTTCATGTTTTTCTTTATTTAAACTATCAATATTTGAAAGAAGTGTATTTTTTTCTGTCAATAAATCATCGATTTGTTTCAAAATATTGTTGTTTTCAATTTTTAAAGAATCAATTTGTTCTTCCAATTGAGCATATTTGATTTCAGAAGAAACATGTTCATTTTCTATAAACGACAAATCAGCTACTTTATCTTCTAATTCTGTGACTTTTTGTTTCATAAGATGAAGTTCTGAAATTTATATTTACAAATTACATATACAATTCAAACTTACAAAAATATATATATATATATATATATAAATTAATAAATACCTTGCACTAAATCAAATTTCTGCATTTCCAAATCAGCAATAACTTTCAATCTCTCTTCTGCTATTGTCTCAGTTTCTACTAGTTTAGAATGTAATTGTGATTCAGAAACTGAAAAAGATGATTTTAAAATGTAAAAAAAAAACAAATAAAATTAAAATGCATTTTTCTAACATTTTTAAAGAAACTTAATTAATAAAAAAGTATTCATTAGTAAACAATAAAATATTCTTTACCTCTACCACTGTCATAATCGACCAAGTGAAGTTGTAAATTGCCTTTATCATCTTCCAATTCAGCAATTTTCTGACTTAACATATTAACTTCGCTCTGTAAACGAACTACTTCTGCATTAGTATTTGACACCTTACTGAAATCATCAATACTTTTTTGCATTTGTTTAATTTTAGTTTTATGAGTAGCTTTCATTTTGATCATATTTTTATTAGATTCAGTAAGATCTTTAGAAAGTTTTTCAATTTGTCTGAGAGCATCGTCCAACTGATCTTTGAGAGAAACATTGGTTGGATCTTGAACATTTTCTAAATCATCTTGATTTTCAACTATACTTTTCTGGGATGATTCTATGGAAGTTTCTATTTCAGGAGACACGGATGTTTTCTGTTGATTAAACGATTCTTTCAATTTTTCAATTTCAACATCTTTTTGACACATACATATTTCTTTTTCTAAAATTTGTTTATTAAGTGTTTCAATAATTTGCTCAAATTTCTTCACACTATCCAAATTTCTTTTTTCATCTTCATTAGATTTTGACTTTTGCGTTTCTTTAGATTTAATGTTTTTACTTGATTTAGATTTTGGAGGTGATATTTTACTCTTTTCTTTTGTAGATGATATAGTAGGTCTTTCTTGAACATTCTCATTATTCATTTTGAACTTTTCTTCCATTTCAATATTCGATAAACGCAGAGAATTATTTAATTTTTCTAAAATTTCTATCTTTTCAGTTAATGCATTCATTTCTTTAATTTCAATTATTCCTTTTTCTTCTTCTTTTTCAATTTTGTATGTTTCAGATATTTTAGTTGATATTTCCGTTAATTCTTTCATTTTTTCTTGTAGCGCTGTATTAATATTCTGTATTTCATTATTTTTCTCAGCAATCTTTTCTTCTAGATTATTATTTTCAATACTTAATTTAAACCTTTCACTTTCTAAGATGGAATTGGCTTCTTCTAAATATATTATTTTATTCTTACAAACTTCTAATTCTGATAGAATAGCGGTTTTTTCCATTTTCATATTATTTTCCATATTAGCAAAATTTTCTTGCATTTTCTGCATCTGTTCTTTTGTTTCGTCAAGTAAATCTAATGTATTTTTTCCTAAAAATAAATAAAAGATCCAAACTATACATTACACGAATAAATAAAAAACAATGTATAGAAAAGAAATTAACAATACCTTTTCTACTTAAATCTGCCGACATTAAAGTTATAGCCTCTGTTTTTGATTTTATAACATTATCTTTTTCTTTACATGTTTCTTGTAAATCTAATATAATACCTTCAAGTTGAGCAATCCTGTTTTTCAATTCAACAACTATTTTTGTTTCTACATTTTCAAACAAAACAGGTGGGGCAGTAGATAAAAGTTTTGATTGTCCAACCTAAATTTTAATAATAAAAAAATAATTAAAATAAATAAATAAATAAAAGAAGAAATATTCAATATATGACTATTTTTAATCCATAAGAGCCCCTTTAACGTTAAGCTAAAAGAATCGAGAAAAAGTTTTTAAGAAAGAACTTCGTTAGTTAATGGAGCTTATATAAAATTTATCGACATAAATGCATAAAGAACATACTTGAGAAATTTCAGAAGTTTGTTGTTGACCTTCTTCCAATTGTTTTTGAATTTTCAATAAAGCTTTTTCGAGTTCCTTTTCTTTTTTCGATTGCTCCGCTATCATCGCTTTTCGTTCTTTAATTTGCTGATGTAATAATTTGGTAACTTCTCTACTTGGTAACTTAGGTTTATCACTAACGTCAGCTGTATAACGTTAAAAATATTTAAATTTAGTTTGAAAATTCTTGGTAAATTTTCAAATGAAATATAAATATTTAATATAATGAATACCCGAAGAAGAAGGGGAGGTAGTAGGTTCAGTAATTATAGGTTCAATTGATTTAATTTTGGACGAGATTTGTTTTGAAGTTTCTTCTAGTTTAGTCTCATCTTTAGACGTATCTATATATAATAATTAAATATTACAAATAAGTTTTGAACAAAAATAAGATACAAAAACAACTAATTGATGGAAACCTTTAGAAATACTAGATACAGGTTTCTGTTTATGCTTAGTTCTATCTCTAATTCTTGCAAGCTGCGATGCATATTTTTCAATTTTTAATCTAGTATTGGCAATTTTTTCAGTTCTCGCAGTTTCCTCGGCTATCACCATTTCTTTTAACTGAGTTAGCATTACCTAAAAATAAATAAGTAATAAATAACAAGATTAAAAAAATAGTTTCAAATAATTCAGTATTAATATTTCTTTTGATTTTTATGAAATAAGACTCCTTTTAAACAGTAAAATTTTCAATATATCGTTGCATAATAATAATAGGAGTTGGAGTCCACACGCTTGTTTTATAATTGAAACATTTTGTATAACAAAGTTTATGAATAGAAATTGTTAAAAGAATATTTATATGTTTAAATAGAAATCACTTGTTGTTGGGAAAATCTCTCTTCCAAATCGGTCAATTCTAGCGGCAATTCAGTTTGTTTAGATGACATACTCCTGTTATTATCATTATCTTCGGATGTATCGAGAGCGGAGGGTTCGTTTTCGGCCATCCTTTTTTTTTGTTTTTCTAATATTTTATTAAAAATCTGCAAACATAAATATAATAGATAAGTAAGGCATATAATTTATTAATATAGAGAAACGTTTGATTTTGCCCACATTTAATCTATTATATATTAATAATAATGGTTAACTTATCAATTTGAGAAAGGAATAAATTTAAAAATTGATTTACAGTTTAAAAACATAAAAATTATTTTAATATATAAATAATGCGTGCAAAATTATTAATTGAGATTAAAAGATTTTTTTAGTAAAAATGGCAAGCGTAATATAAAATATTAACTTTAAATAGCAATGCAATATATGGACGAGGGGTCTAATTAAAATGTATCATATACTGAGGGGATAAGAAAACGAACGAAGTAAGTGAAGTGGGCGAAAGTAATAAATGATGCTGAGAGAATATAATGGATAGTTACGCTTCAAAAACGTGGAGAAGTGTCCTAAATCATGTGTTCGCGCGTCGTAATATCGTTTCGAAGGAGTTTCGGCCGCAAATCGCGACCGCCACGTCAGCTGAGCTTGACAGCTGCGAATCGCGGTCGACGTGCGACATTCGACACACTAACACCTTACGACTCTTGCGACACCCGCGTTTCCAAATATTCCACTATGCAACTCGTAAAACACGACTAATTAAAAAATTAAGAGTTTAAATTATTTTATATTTTTTTTAAATCTACTATGCGCTGTCATTTAACAGTTATGAATTTTTTTTAATGGAAAACATTATTTTAAAACAAGTAATTTGATCATTTGGATATTTTTAGTCATTTATAATATAATTGTATTCTTTACAAAATATATATTTTATATTATGTTAAATTATATGAAAATAATTTCTGAATTAAAAAAAATTATGTGATCAATAATATAAGCATTTTTTCTTTGACTATTAATTATAAAATAATTCAACATATAAGTAAATATATAAAAATAGAAGCATTATAACCCTAAAAACTAAATGGGATTTATTTATTTGTATGATTGTAGTATTTATAAAATTAAAAAAATATGAATATTTATTTTATCTATAGAACAAGAAATGGGGTTCAGCAATTTTTATACAACTATAAGACAAAATCACTAGAAAATAAAAGATTCATTCGATTTAGCGATAAGAAACAACAGAATTAAAATTGAATTAATAACCCGACAAATTTGTAATGATTTTTAGCAGTCATTTGATCGTTAACGGCAGAAATAGATATATGGAAATTGTCAGTAGATTTTAGTGTTAAATAATAACTTAAAAAAAAAATATCGAGTACATTATTTAGAGACGGGATCAGAGTTATCGCTTGATTCGCTGTTGCAGTGATGGCTTCGAAGAGTTGGCAGGTTATAATTTTTTCCGTTTATTGAAATGACTTTCATTTCCGTTTATTAAAATGACTTTGTAATTTAAATTATGATACATTTAAACTCAAATTTCAAACTTAAGTTCATAATTAATTATCAATATATTATTATTTTGAAGAATCAAATGGATCCAATAAGATAATTAATATTGCTTATTAATGTAATTGCGATTTCAATTGAAAGTAGTCAAAATAATTTATATAATTTTTTTAGTGACTTATAATTTAACCTCAAAAATATATTATCTAAACGTTGCATTTCCAATATGGTTTGTATATTTATAAAGAATATTATGTATTTTCTCTTTGTAAACCAATATATAAATTATAGATATAATTATTTATCAATGTAGCATTTAATATATTTTTGTTGATTCTTCACTATAGAGCTTTTCGATAAACTATATTGCGTCAGAATGTTTTATATAAACATTAACTATTATTATATTTCTAATATTTGATTTAAAAATATATTTTAAATTTAATTTTGAAAATTAATAGTTTTATTTAACTTAAAATCTTAAATTAAAATAATTGGGAAAATTATTGATACAATTCACTTCTTTTCTTTACCATGAAAATTTTAGCCCATTAACAATTTAAATATAAGTTTTTCATTGTATAACAATATTTTTTTTGACGAAATGCCTATTTTTTTATTTAAGTAGATCGTTTTCATACATATTTTATATATTGTGCAAAATTTATTCTAATTACGAATACACTTTGTATTTTATTCAAGTATTTTTAAAGTACCTTTAAATTGATATTTATTATTTGTAAACGTGATAAATTAAATGAAATTGAATCGTTACAGTTGACAAATATTTAGTTGTATCTTATAAACATTTAGGTAGTTTTCAACAACTAAAAAAATAGAATTTGTAAAAAAAATGTGATTTATAGAATGTAGCATTTTTTTTTTTATAGACAGTTACCAAGTTTGTACCGGCAGTTAAAAAAAATCGTTTTAACACTGGTCTTGGATTACTTTTGCCAGAAGCTTACAAAAAATTTTGGAAAGAATGGAAGCACATGGTACCAGCTGCAGTACATTATATACCAGAAGAAGGTAGATGGAAACGCAACGAGGTCACCGGAGAAGTACATCCTATACAAAATGTACCATTGCCTTTAAAATATCCTAAGGAATTTAATGAAGGACTATGGGGTGGAGAAGCTGTAATTCAAGGTGTTTATTTAGTAAAGAAAGTGTTTAAAAATTAGATATTTTAATTTAAATATAATATGTATTTTTAAGGTTTCGAAAAAAGACATAAGTATAATAGAAGAGTACCAAAATTCTGGGTTCCTAGTTTGAAAAGATCGGTAGTGTATTCTGAAGTGCTCAATGTACATCTTTCAGTAAATCTTACTGATCGTACCATAAAAATGATCCATGATAATTATGGTTTTGATCACTATTTACTTAAGACTCCTGCGTGTGATTTAAGATCAACTTTAGCGTTGACACTTAAACGAAAGATATTACAGGATCTTTTAAATGAATGTCCGGCTTATAAAGATTCTACTGAAAAACAAAAGGAGATCTACGAAAAATATAAAAGTTATCTAAGTGCAGTGAGTAATTTTTATATTTATAATTTAGTGTTAAAAGATAAAAAAGGTATAAATGTAATCATTATAGTATACACCTGAAGAAATCGAGTGGTATGGATTAACTTGGACAGAGGCATTGAAAAAAATTTCTATAAAACAAGCTGAGCAAAATCAACCAATTCCATTGAAAGAAAAATATCGTTCAGATTTAATTGAGCAATTAAAAACGACTGATATTTCTGAATTCCAAGAATCACCAAAAGATCAAATGCCGTGAGTATTTTATTATCGTCTCTGATATAATCAAAGTATAATAATAATAATAATAAAATATTTGTTTTAGGGGAGCATCGTGGATAAGAAAAATTAATCCATTTGCAAAGAAACATGAAAAATAAGTCATTAAAAATATTAGTACTTGTTATATAGATAGATGTAAAAACGAACATTAAAGCAAATATTGTAAATGAAGTCTTTATTAAAATATCATCCCATATAATATAAACATATATTTTATTTTAAATATTTGATTAAAATAGTTTGTCATACTACTTATAAAACTTTTATAAACCAAAAAAACAAAAAAAAACAAATTACATATATAACGGTTAACTTTTAACTAATAGTACAGTCAATTTCTCCTGTTTTTGGTAAGCAGTCGAGTAAAGATGCAACAGCGCGGGTAATATATGTCATTGTACCATAACTTCCGCTTGGTGCACTATCGTAAAAATGTTGGCATACATATGCTGCACCACCGCACAGTAAACCTCCAGTTGCTGATGCTTCACGTTGATTTGTAGGTTTGGCACAACATAAAGTAGCATCGCCTTCACATTTTATCTATAATTAAAAAAATTAAATTGAAAAAGAATATATGGGAAGGATTTATAGATCAGTGGTATTTAACCCTTTTCATCTTTGGATGTACCCCCTTTTATAAAAACTCGGTTTGTCGTGTACCCCTGTATAGAAAAGCTACCTATATTTTTTTCTGTTGAAATATAGATAATTTTCAAATATCAAAACATTTTTATATAAAAATTCAACTTAAAACGCTCGCACCAAACTCAACTTCGTGCTCGCTTGTCAGGGTATACGAGGTCTATTGGTTTGATAATGTCAATATAATTTGTGATTTTATTGACATCTATTGATTTCGTGATGAACCCTTATTAATAATTATTTACTGAACATTGAGTTTTAGTATTATTGTAAGATCAAAATATATAAAGTAGTTTGAATGAATAAAAAAAGTATTATTAGGCAAAATTTTTAAAAATGATTTCTATACCTGGTCATCCAAGAATATTTGATTGGCTTTATGTACTAGATGTTCAACTGCAATTATTCCACCTAAAGAAGGTGCCACATTATATTCAGCAACTAAAGTGAGAACCATCAGAGCTTCCACAACAAGTTGGCGATATTCAGGCTGTGGAATTGAATTTAACACTGTTTCAACCGCTAGAGCAAATTTTAATTCCCCAGATGTCATTTCCTGTGTTAGATTTTGTGGTAATACTTTTCCTTCGATAGCTAATCCCTGACACTGGTTTAAATATCAAATACTGTTAATTATAAAAAAATAAAAAAGATTCATTAATAATGTAAATATACCTTTTCTAAAACGCTCCAAACCCTTGGATAAAAGTCTCTGGGTACTCTGTTAAGAGCTCCATCAAGCCGTCTTCTTCGTAACCATTGTCCTTGTCTATCAGGTTCAACAATAGTATTTCCTATGTTATATTAATAAAATTATTAAAAAAAAACGTTGATAAGCTTAGTTTAACCTTATATTTATATAAATTACCTTCATCCATATTTGATCCATCATTTAGTATGATTCCAATTTGCGACTTTTTGCTGACTTTTCCTGATCTTTGACTCACTACTGATATGTTACCACGCCCCACTAAAAATAATAATAAAGAAGGCCAAATATAATTTTAATCGAAGATATATATGCAAGGTTTATCAAGTTCGGCACAATAAAGGTATATAAATAAGGTGATCTACTATAAACTTGTGAAAAGGCCTAGAATTTTAGCGAAGTTTGATATAGGAAAAGAAAATGTATATGTACAATAGAAATTAGAGCATATTTTTGATACAGGCGTGGATGACTAAGGCAGACAATAAACAGTGTATGTGTATGGTTCGGAAAATAAATAAGAAATTATAAGAAAATCAAACACTAATTGATTTGGAAAAGAAAACATACACTCAAATATTTATATTAATTAACTTGCCTTTACTTGACTTTGACTTTTCGGACACTATCTGTGTGAATGATTTAGCTGTAAATAAAAATTTAATATAAATAACGCAATATTCCTAAGTATTTTGAACCTAATGGTGATTTTTAACAAACAGAAGTATTTATTTATTAAAAAAAAAAAAGAAATTTCTATCTATCATTTATATTATGATATTAAGTGATAAAATTTAATTTAAAGATTGTTGTTGGATTTAGAAGCATATTTTTTAAATATGTATATATACAAATTTTTAAATAGCTTGTCAATAATTATATCAAATTCTAACTTTTAATATTTTTTTGAAATTGTAACGCTTAAATGATTTACTAACTGCTATTTATGGTAAATTCTTTCCCACTAAGAATGTGATACAAGAGGTTCTTCATTTCAAATGGAGATAAATTTAATAGATGTTCAGAAGCTTCTTCCCCATCACACGATAAAGTTCTTGATAATTCAGTCGCCATTACCTAAAAAAGAATATTAATAAATTGCAATAATTAAAAAATAACATGCAATGGTTAAATATTGCACCTGAATGATTAATCCAACACGTAAACGTAACATTTCTAAAAATAATTGAGGTTCAGTTCTTATAAACATGGCTAAATACACTAAAAGTTCCTGAGTTAACATTGCAGTACTTTCGTCATCTCCATAAGCCTTGAATTAAATTATATTTAATAATTAAAAATTTTAGATATAAAATTAAATATAAAGAAGTAACGAAAAAACTAACAAGATGGATTAAATGTCTTAATTCATTTTCAGGAAGAGGAGCAGTTATAGTATATTCATTTGAAGGTGGCATTCCAACAGTAACTTGTTTTTGTCTAACTAAAAGGTCAGTAACAGCTTTTGCTAAATCCTCAACTCTTTTTCCAAGCATTCCAGCAGTATGACGAACAAGACCCCATAATTTTTGAAGACAAGCTTTTTCATACAAGCCTTTTAAAAGATCTTTAACGGTGACTACTCGACCTAATTCTAACATACCTATATACAATCATATAATTATTATATAATAGAATGATTACATACGAAATTAAGGAAAATAATATACATACCTGTGTTAAAGTCAAGGCCATATGTATCAACCAAATATTGAAGAATATCTCCTTGTTCTTCTAAACTTTCTTCTTCACGAAGCATTGCTAACAATTCGGCTACTTCTTGATCAGCATAGTTCGAATTGCTAGTACTTTCTGAATTACAACGATGTCGTATACCACCACGAGGTGCAGAAATAGGAACTAATATGGTAAAATATATAAAATAATATAATGTACTAAATTTTAATAAGATTAAGAAAAATATAATTTATAAAATATATTAAAAACCTTTAACATTTAAGTCTTTTACAGGAGATACTGATTTCGCTTTTTCCAAATTTTCAAATGGTGGATTTGTTATTAATTGTGTCGGAGAAGAAATCCTGGATAGAAAGATGAAAATTTACAATTAGAAAAAGACTACAATGATATAAATAAATATAATATACTTAATATTATTACTTTGTGACAGATTTTCTGCGCCAATCATCGGGACCTGGTGATGGACTACGACCTGTTGGATTTTTACCAACAGTTTCAACATCCAACCATGAAGATTTTCTTTCTAATGGTATTCCAACACATTCTCCCTCCATACCAAGAGTATCAGCTTAAATTAAAAAATGATTATAAGTAAGTGTATATTTTAGAATTTTTAAATTTGTATTAAATATTATTAATTATAATACAAACAATCAACGTTGATTGATCTCGTCTTTTTAATTGCTCCTTTTACAGACATTCTGCGTCGCAATGACCTACTATGTCGGTGTCCACGTGTTTGTGACAGGAGACTCCATTTGTAACTGAATGATTTCATTAAATGTTCTTCTAAATAACGTTGCACTTGTGGATTTAACTCTAAAAATTAAAATATATAAAGATGTATATAGTTAAAAAACAAAATATAAAATAAACTTGATTTAATAATTTACTATCTGGATAGCCGTCTTCTTGACTTCCAAGAAAACTTAAATTTGTGATTGCTGATGTGCTAAGAAAGTCGCCTAAATTTCCTAAAGTCACTCGAGTTCCATTGATGTAGCCAGATTTCAATTTTTTCATTGTTGTTATCATAGCCATTGGTATTTTACCTTGATCTAAACAAATAAATTTAAATTAATAAAAGTCAATATAGAAATATTATATAAGTTATTGATGGAAAATAATTTAAATATTTAAAATATAGATTTTAGAAAGAAATATAAATGACGCAAACAGAAACAAATTTGACCATATACCAAGAACACAAAGGAAAATCACAGAAAGACAGAAAGTTCCACAAAACCACATATAACACATAATTTTGCATTCCACAAATATTAATTATAAAACATTATTATGCGTTAATGATACTCCTTTTTACCTAGAAGATATTGCGTAGCTAATAATGTAATTGTAGGACGGCCAAGCATTTGTTTCCAACTCATACCAAGAAAGGCCAAATTTGCCGTAAAATTACTGGCAAGCAGTGCTGGATCACGAGATGTGTAGTATTCTTCATAATCAAAATTCTGTTTAGGGAAATTTTGAAGTTAAAAGAAAAAGAAAAATTTCAATCAAAATCAAACATTTGTGCTAATAAAATAAAAACCATAAAAATAAATGCCCATATTAAAAAAAATAAACACTAAGAAGTGAAATTATCCCAATATTCAAACAATGTGCAATTATAAATTCTAAAAATTATCCATAAATATAGAAAATTATTGTAAATGGTCATGCCAATTTTAAATACAAATAATAAAATTTCAATCAGCTGTAATAAAATATCCATTATTAGAAATAACAAGTATTTACACGTAACGATAACAAGACGACGAGGCATAATAATTTAATAAAAAAGATACATCACAAGGAAACAAAAATAAAGGGGGAGGGAAATAAAACAAAAAAGAAATAGACCAAATTCCCAGTCAAATTTGAATACTGTGATATAGTTGCCTAAAGCATGAAATGATACCTAAATGTAATTGTTTCACAGTTAAAACGACTAGCGGTCTCCCAAGAAGATTCTGCCATGCAGATTTAAGAAAATTAATTTCTCCTTTAAGTATATCAATCATCAGGTCATAATCAGATGCGATGTAGAAACGAGTCATGTCCGAAAACTACAGACGAAAATATTTTAGGTATTCTCACATAAAACAAATATAAAAATTTGATGTGCAAAAATCATAATAAATAGTGTATTTAAAAAAAATCGCAAATAAAATGATTGAAGCTTACTTGTGGAGTAAATGCAAAGATTCTATCATTCAAAGAATACAGTTTGCTTGTACTTAAAATTCCAACATCACGAGAAATTCTTCCTGATAATCCCAATTTTTTATTTCTACCTAAAATTTAAGGTATAATAAAAAATAACAAAAATAGTCTAATTAATAATCAATAAAATTGTATTTATTTTAATACCTAAATAAGTGTATAAATGACTCAAAACTCTTGCAGGTTGGACTTCAATAGGTGCTACTTCAGATATGGTTTGAACTGAGAGATCATGTTCCAAAAGTTTATCTCTTATTTCTTTATCTTCAGCTAATATAACCACTTGAACTACGACATCAGGTTTTTTCTCAGAACATAAACGTCTATTTAGCGGATCTAATTCACCTGCAGCTAAAAATCCCTGAAAACACATACTTTGTTGCGATTTTAACAAAATTTAAAAGAAACGTAATTAAAATCATATGAAAAAATACTTCTTGTAAAAGTTTTCCTAAAATATATAAAGATTGGCCCCAAAGAAATGGACATCTTCCAAGTGGGATTCTCTCTTGACTACCCGGGTCTTTATATTCAGCATCGACTCTGTGACCAGGTACTGCGTATAATTCCGGCACTAATCTCATTCCATCTTCTCCTTTTATTAATATTTCATCTAATTTTTGAGAATATTCATTAATCGATTGTTTATCACCTTCGAAACAAAAGCCAATAATGAGATAACAAAAAAATAGAGGCCAGTCACATTCTATATTTTCAAACATTCTCAATTCCCAAGGTTCATAATATAATCTATTTGGATCTTCTTTAGGAGTTTTGTGACCATCTCTTAAAAAGCGTTTACATCCATATTTTCCTTTCAATTTATTAACAATAGCTTCTCTAGTTTTAACTATTAATTGTGGATCATCAACGGCAAATGCTGGGAAACTAATAATAGCAAGCAAACCAGAATCAAGTTCTTTACTATTAGATTCTCTAGGAAGCATCGATTGTAAAACGGCCTGGCATTTTTGAGCTTCATCAGCTAACACATGAATCACACTAGCTGGACCTCCTCTCGCTCCAAAAAGATCAAGTTCATTCATAGCTTCTAAAGCCGCTTTGGCCATGCCAATAGAACTGGCATTTAACTCGGGTAAACCGTGGTTAGTTTTGTCACCTCTTTCCCAAACACCATAATCGGGTATACAATATGCGGATTCTATGTAAAAAACTAAATTTTGGATAAAAGCGACTTCATCTAAAGAGAAAACAATTTGTAAACCGGATGCGGTCATTTGGGCTAAAACTAATAAATAAAGAGAGATAGCATCAATTTGCAAATGACCCCATTCTCGATCGCCGACAACAGTTCTTCCATTTATGGACGAGTATTTTGCGTGAAGAGAATCTAATGGATTTTGAGAAGTTTTAAAATCTTCTACTTTTTGTTTTTGTTGCATCATTGCCATTAGAAGACCTATGCGGAAATATCGAACGTTAAATGGTAATAATTAAAACGAAACAATAACGGAATTAAGTCACAACGTAAATTACCTCTCATTAATTTCACGCAGCTTTGTTCTAATTCATACGTTTTGGCGCGATCCTCATCTTGATCGGCAATTTTTTTATACGCCATTGAAAGTCCCCAAACGGCCAAAATACAGTAAACATTATCTCTTATCCAAGCGTGATCGTTCGAGGGACTAGCCGGAAAAAGACCGGTCACTGGTTGCTGATGGCTCATCATAAGTTTGTGAACTAAACGATGATAGTAGTCCAAACGGACACCGGAATTACTTCTACTTCTCATTTTGATGTAATTATTCTAAAATAATAAGGATCAATAAATATAAACAAAACCGTAATCTCTTAATTAAAATTTATATTTTTCGTATGAAGGATCGCTTGTATTTTTAAAATAAAACTTCATCGATATTTAGTTTTTTTTATTGTCTTTTTTTAAACATATTTTTAAATAAAAAAAATGTCGACTAAAATTTTGATTCTCATTTAATTTATAAAACGAGATAATTAAAACTCGAAGTTTATAGGTTAGTTTAATATGGAAAGTAATTAGGAAAAAAATTGCAAAATAAAATTACGCGCACACATATAAACGTGTAATACAAATTATTATTTGTATTACACGTTTGTTATAATATATTAAGAGAAAAAAAGGGACAATTACGCATGAAGGGCGATCGTGTTTATGTCAAAGATCAGAGGTGAAAGAAGTTATCCTCGAATAAGCAGCGAAGAAAAACTGGACCGAACCGACGTCCGACACTCGCAGAACCACCTTCGGACATATTAATGTCATTCAAATTAGGCGTTCTGCCAATTTTCATCGTACTATTTATGTTCTTATCACAATAATTAAAAATATACTTTTTTTTATATTTATTTACTAATAATAAAGGAGTAAATATATTTTTTTAATTTTAATATCGATCAAATTAAATTAAATTTATTACAAGTTAAAAAATAAGTTTAATTTAAAGGATTAAATTTTTATCAATAAATACTAGAAATCTGCCGGAAAAACATATTAAAAAAAATAAATTTGCATAATTTTTATATTCATTAATTAATTATTTAATTTAATATTTTATTTTATATGTATATATATATATATATAAATAAATACTTTTTAATAAATATGTATAATGTTACTAAATATTAAATTCGAATTATCGAGTATACTATTTCGAAATATTTCAAAATATTGTTTGGTGTGTTGGAGTGGAATTGTCAGATCGCATTTGACAGTTTTCAGTTGTCAGCAGAGGGGTTTTGGTGCGTTTTTTTTTAATTTCATTAAAAATGGGGCTCGAATCAAAATCAACAATCTTTTTAAACGTCTTAGTTTTATTTTGTACGTCGTACTCCTGTCTTTGTGCATCGGTGGATCCACTTCCACCCCTTTCGATCGGTTCAGTTGCACGCGCGAACGCGATTTTAATAAACGACGATGACACCGTAAATTTGAATAATAAAACCGAAGCCGTCGTTAAAAATCAAATCGAAACCGTTTCTTTATTTTCTGAAGGCGGGAGTTCGAAAGTGATACAAAACTCTTCTAATTTTTCATCCAGTACAGAATATCCTACGAAAGTAGTAACGTCGTCCACTCATGCCAGAAAAGGTGTCAGTTTGGAACCGCCAAAAGTAAAAGAATCGAACTCTACAATTGCAAGCGTCGATACGAACGTTAATAATACTCTTCAACATATTACAAATAAAACGGAAAGCGTTACAAAATATGTAACAAAATACATTTCAACCGAAACAATTTCCGTTATTAGTTCTACAGTTAGCACAACGTTAAAATTGACTACAACCACTAAAAAACCTATTCCAAAGAAACCTACTATTACTATTGACTTTGAAGAGGCTGTACCGGGTCAGAGCGCTATTTCCAAACATCAGCCGACAATCTCGAAAGATATTTCAATTCCCCAAAAAACAATAAATTCATCGGACGGTTCAATCAATCCTAATAAAGCTTCGACTGAAATTGTTCCTATAGTTGCCGATTACGTCAAATCAAAAGATTCCGACGCATCTAAGGATAATGATAATTCTTCATTTATAAAAAAATATAATAATAAAATTAGTAAATCGCCTAATTTTATAATTCCTATTATAATTACAATATTCGCTGTGCCTATTTTAGGTTTAATCGGCTATCAAGTTATTCGTAGAGGTAGAGAAGCGTGGCGTAATCGCCATTATAGAAGGATGGATTATTTGATTGAAGGCATGTATAATGATTAAATTGTTACGATTAATATAAAAATCTGTTAAAATAAATTTAGGTTTACAGTGATGTAAAAATAAATAAAAAATGTTAAAATGTTGATATTTTGTAAATTACTATAAAGGTCGATATTTTTTTATTAAGCTATAATTATAGAAAGGGTGCTAACGCAATATAATAAAGTTTTAAAAGGTCTTCCTTTATGTTGAGTCTATTTAAGATTTTTAATATTGTATACAAAATTCTTTTATACATGTTGATGTTAAAATTTGGATATTTTATGAGACTGCTTGTGTAAATATCCCAAATAATTATTTTGTTATATCATCTATTATATAATATAAAAATTTATGACCGCCTTTAATGCGATTTTAACTTTGCAAGTATTTTCCTTTGTATTGTCATCGCGTAGCCGTCCATTTGCACTTTAATTTCGATATATAGTGGTTTGTCAAGTGCAAAGTATATTTTATGCAAATTGTTATTATTTCCTTAATCTAACATTGTCAGTAGAATTTTTTTATCACATAAAATTTGACACCGCTACATGGAAATTAGTGTTGAAAAAATTAAATATCTTCTTTTGCAAGGGTTAAATGTTACTAGATAAGATATGATGTACTGACAAAACTTTAGAAGCAATATTAATTTCTAACTGTTAATATAATATTTTACGTGACTAACAATATATTTTCTTTATTAGTAATTATATATATATATATATATATATATATATATATATATATATATATATAATTTTGTATTTCTATATCTTTAGTGCTCGAATTATGTACACCAAATTTACTTGTTATTATGTAAAATGTTTTCTCTTTAAATGAAATAGTTGTTGAAATGAAGATGTATTTATTTTTTGTATCAAATAGTTGAAAATCACTTTAATTCACAGCATTTATCTATGTACAATATCTATTCATATAGCATATTAAATGCACAAACATGTTTTTATACATAATGTTTATTAATAAGTGCCTTTGATTATTGTAGGAGTTGTAATTTTCATGATTGTGATATTTTTATGACATTTTAAAAATAAATTTATTGTATACTCATAATAAATGTTTGATATGCAATTTTTAATATTGTTTTATTTATAATAATAATAAAATATATTTTTTTATAACTAGTAAAATTATATATTTATTTAATTTTATATGCATATAAAATTAAATAAATAAATATTCAGATTGAAAATTTATCAAAAATATTATAATTATTTTTATTATTACTATTTTTATTTTATTTTTTTGTCAGGAAATAGTTCTCTTGGAGGTTTAAAACCTAATAACAAAATATGTCTATCGAAGGCTGGTGAAGCTCGAAATTGGTCATCAGTACCATGTAATTTATCCAAAAGTCCTATAACACCATAACATTGATTGAATCTGAAATTACAATAGTAATATTAAAACCCATTTTATTATATGCTTTAATATATAATAAGAGAGACTCAATACTTGAGATGGTGGAAATCATGCGCTTCTGGACTTGGGAAAAATGGGAAATGATATCCGGAATGATGCACCAATGTAGAAACTATTACAAAAGATAACCAAAACCATGCCACTGCAACATGACAGTGTGTTATAGCTATTCCTAAAAGTGGAGGCACCAAATTTGAAAATATATGTTCAAATGGGTGGCAATAAATTGCTGCAATAGAAATAGGCGCTGTCCATTCATGATGCTTTTTATGAATATACTTATATAAGTATTTATTGTGTAATAATCTAAAAATAAAATTGAAATGGTAGTAACAACTATCATTAGTCATTATTTTACAATTATTGCCGTTCAAACCTATGAGAATAATAGAATGCTACTTCATCAACCAACATGAATACGGCAAATTGGAAGAGTACTAAGTGGAAGGAAGGTAATTCTCGAATCGGAGCCAATCCTCTGAGACTATTTAAACGGAACATTGCAATTGCAAAAGGAATTGACACTATGACCTGATTAAATAATATTGTTTTTAAAAGCTGAAATAAGAAATTCATCGATTAATATATGGTATATCGAAATTATAATAAAATAATTTTATATAGATATTTATACATTTATAAAGCGTTCTCTGTCCACCGGTTCGTTTGTTCCAGGTTGAACTTTATATCTTCTAAGGAATGCAGGTTTATTTGTTATATCTAGAAAAGTGAAGAAACCTCCAACTGTCCAATACACAGTAGTAGTTATGATAAATGCATATACAACCCATAACATAAAAGGATCATCACCTGAATATTATTTTTTTAAATATTAAATAAACTAATGTTTAGAGAAAAATAATTGTTATGTTGTGTGCGTATTACCAATTATATCTAAAAGATTTTCCCATTGCGTTTGCCAAAAATTACCAGATGCACCCCAAAATCTTTCTAAATGCCTGAAATATAAATAGAATTGAGCAATTTGAGTAAAGTAAATATCGTCAATAAAATATGATAAACAACATAATTTTAATACCAAGTTAATGAATTCTTAGCTGCAGTAAATCCAATCAGTGCAGCAGATATAATAATTGCAGAATTTTTAAGTACTTCAATAAGAGTCGAAGGTTTTGGATCGTCATTATGTTTTTTAATTACATTTTCTTTTTCATCTTTTATTTTACTTCTCTGTTTATTTTTATTTCCTACAATGTTTTTTTTTTGATAATTTGATAGGATAAAAATAATATTGCTTTTTTGAAAATAACAATATGTAATCATTAATTGGAAAAAATACAAATTTTACAAAAAATGTAATTAATAATTTAAATCGAAATTACAAACATGTAATTATTTATTTATTTTCAATCATGTAAAAAATGATAGAGGTCAAATCATAAAATAAATATTGTATTTTTAAGTAGCAATCTGATAATATTTTATGTAAAATACCAATGATTTAGCAACAAAAATATTTTTTATAATAATAAAAATAGATAATAGAGATAATTCTAAAATCTGTTATGTATCAAAATCAGTTATTTACAATTCAATGATGATTTATAATTTAAATGTTGAATTGATAAAAAATAATTCTATTTGTCAAAATTATTATTGTATATGTTTTAATTATTTTTTATAATTATTAATGCAAAAAAACGTTCTCAGAAATTTGTAAATAAATTCAATAAATTGATATTTCGTATTATTATTTTGCCATTATGAAATTTATTATTTTCGTTCATCTTGCAAAATTAATGGGAAATTAACAATATTAGAATTAAATAGCTTGAATAATTAAATTTTTGATATTTCCAAGAGTTATTAATATGCATATAGCAACATAATTATTACTAATATATATACTTTTTCATATTGAAAAATATATATAATTGAATATATAAAATACTGCGTAGTTTAGTTTATCGCGTATTTGCAATGTTTGTATTAGAGTATTAATTTATATCAGTAGCTTTTATAGATATTGTAGGTCAGTACTAGTTCACAGACCATCGTTTACACATCTCTATGTATAACGAAATCGAATTATTAACATTACACAAATACATATGATAAAAAAATAATACTTACGTTTATTTTTAACAGACTCCATTTGTATATGAAATGCGTATTCAACACAAAACAACAAGATAATGAATTAGTTTTTGTGATGAAAACTGTTTTTGTTCGCTTTATCGTTGTCGCAACAAATAGAAATATTTAATAATCATTATCAGATTTTTTTCATTAATAGATTATAAAACACTTGAGATTCTTGTTGATTTTTTCCATATTTAAATCAAGTATTCGGATTATAAAAATATTTATCATTATTAATTTGTCTGTATATGTTAGTTTATTTTGTAGTATAAAAAATGGTGACTAAAGGTTGATTAATAATACGAAAACTCAAATAAATTAATAATATTTTAATAGATATCTGATAAATATTCATATTAACAATTTTAAAAATGTTTAATCATACTTTTTTAAAATACATTATATATAGAAATACCTATAATTCTTAAATATACATTTTATAAAATAATAAAAATTACTTTTTATAAATTAAATTGAGAATAATTCATTATCGTATTTAGAATTCTATTAATTTTGGTAAAAAATACAAATATTTAAGTTAAAACTAAATAATTATTTTAAGGCAGAGCCGATTATTAACTTTAAAATTTATTTTGTTATACAAATTGAATTTGAAGGATTTCATAAAAAACAGTTTTGTCTTAATATTCCTAGAATTTTTTTTTATTTATATTGATAATATTATATTGTTTTAGTATGTTAATTATTTATTTCGTTTCAAGTCAGGAAAAATTTCTCTTAACGGTTTCAAACTTAATAATAATATATGTCTATTGAATGCTTCAGAGGCTCGAAATAAATTATCAGTGCCATGTAATTTGTCCAAAAATCCTATCACACCGTAGCATTGATTAAATCTGAAAATGTAAAAATGAATATAAATATTGTAATATTTTATGAATCTATGAAAATTATAAAATAAATCTTTACTTCAAATGATGAAAATCATGTGCTTCAGGACTAGGGAAAAACGGCAAATGGTATCCTGAATGATGTATTAAAGTGGTTACAATTGCTACTGTTAACCAAATCAAAGAAGTGCTTATATGACTATGCATTATTGCAATTCCTGCCAGTGGTGGAAGTGCATTTGAAAATATATGTTCAATTGGATGACAATACATTGCTGATACTGCAATCGGAGCCGTCCATTCGTGATGTTTTTTATGGATATGTTTGTAAAAGTATTTGTGATGAAGTAATCTGAAAATATTTATTTTTAAATCTGAATAATCATAATAAATAAATATTACAATAATCTTAAGTATTATTTAACTTAGATCCATCCAATATTTTATTGTCTAGCATAGCAAGACAATAAAATATAAAATGATAAATAACTATTAAATTGTATTATAGAGTTTCATAAATTGAATTAAAAAAAATACCTGTGAGAATAGTAAAAAGCAATTTCCTCAATAATAACAAACATCACAAAATCGAAAAGAAACTTTTGAAATGTTGGTAATTCACGTACAGGTTGAAAACCTCTCCAACTAATAATTGTATATAATAAACATGCCAATGGAAAACTCACAACCGTTTGATTGATCAATACAGTATATATAAGCTGAAATTTAATAAATTTTTAAAATAAAAATGAAAAAAATAACCCAGATTTACATGTGGAATGTTTTGAGAGTTTATACATGAAATAATTTTTTCATATCAACTGGCTCATTGGTTCCAGGTTGGATTTTATATCGTCTAAGATATGAAGGTCTATTAGTGATATCCAAAATAGTGAAAATTCCTCCAACAACCCAGAAAAGAATTGAAGGATAAACTAATATATAAACGGTCCACAGCATAAATTGATCTTCACCTATAGATAATAAAGATTATAAGAAATATATGAAAATATTATTAAAATATTAGAAAATTTATTAAATATTGAATGTTTTAGTGTTTAATAAATTAAATGAAAGATTATTATGAAATTTTAATAATACCTATTACATCAACAATTTTGTTCCATTGATATTGCCAAAAATCTGAAGATGCGCCCCAAAATTGTTGTAAATGCCTGTAATATGTATATTATATAACTAATAAATCTCAGTACAAGTTATAACAAAATTGAACATTTTAAAAAAATCAAAAAACTTACCACATTATAGAGTTTCTTGCAGCAATAATTACAATTGATGTAATAATAACAGTTGCTAAAATTTTAGGCAGTAACGAAAGTAATGAAGAATGCTGTTTTTCATTTTTGGACATAATTTTGTTTGACGAATATTTTTTGTTATTTCCATCTGATTTTTTCTTATTATTCATCGTAGACTCTGTTGAAAAGTAAATATATTTAATTATATATTATTAATAAATATAGAATGAATTATTTATTTTTTATTTTATATAAAAATACAAACTTTGACTTTTTACAATATTCATAATGGTAATGAAAAATAAGTTCAGTGAAGAAGCATCAGTAGGTATACTGTTTATTATTTTCGAAGAAGGAATATTTTATGCGTGTAAAATCTTTGTTCATTATCGATATTTATCATTTTGTTAATAGTTATCTTTTATATTACGTATGTTTGTCAATGTTAGTATTTTTTTTTATATAAAATGAAATAAAAATAGAATTAAAAAACATAATTAATGATTGATTTTTTTATTAATTAATGTTATTTTTCGTCATTATTTCATATTTTTAAAAAATAATATCTTATCACAATTGCAAAGAAATGTGTGATAATATTATATCTGTGGATATGAATTTTTCTTCTGTATTATTAACAATTTATTTTTATGTAGTTGAGTCGTCATGTCTCAGCCTGGATGAAATAAAGATTATGAGCAGAAATATTAATAATTAAAATGAAAACGTTTAATTATTTTGGAGAGGTATTCACAGTGGATGAGTTATAAAGCTGTTATATCAGAGATGTTTTCAACGTGAAATTAATAACAAATCAACAGAAAATCAGTTAAGATTGTATTGATATTTAATGAAACATATACAAGAGCATATGAGGGAATACTAAAAGGATTTTGGACCCACAGATTAATCACTAGAGATCTAAGAAGGAAAGTGAAAGTGTAAGATTCTAATGTGAAACTTTATTGTATATTAATTAAATGCGCAACAATTAGTTATTCCATGTGATTACTATTATTATGTATAATAAAAACCAAAGGTTATGTATTTTGAATATTTTATTGAAGAAAATATAGTATTTTTTTTAATAATTTTAAATTAACATCAATGTTAATTTATAAGTGATAGTAAACATATGAGAAAGGATATGGAATAATAAATACTGATATTGAATTAAATATAAAATGTGTGGTAAAACATTTTTTTTTATATTTATTGTAATTGTGGTTTATTCATTTTATCAAGATAATATTTGAAATCATCGTGATCCATTTATAAAAAATATGAAATATATCATTAAAATTACAAGACGTAATAAAAACATAAATTCATTGCAAAAAACTGACGTAAAATAAGAAGATAAAAGAAACCTTTTTAATTCCAATTTATTTACTAGATCATATTTATATATTATTTATGAATGACATATCTAAGTTATAGATAAAGTATTATAATAATTATTTAATATAGTGGGGATTTATATAGCCATTAACATGAAGTTAATGGTAAAGAAATTAATAAACTAACTTTAATATTCACTTGGTCCTTATAAAAAAGCGATACACCAATTTACATTTAGAACCTATTCTTAACCTACTATCACAAAATTCCAATATCTATAATTTTATTATTGATATTACATGCAGGTTTAATTTATGAAAAAAATAATATTTTACGCATTAAATGTCAAATTAAAAAGTGATAATGATAAATCAAGTTGTTAAAAACACTCATTCTATAAATAATTTGTATTAGAAACATAGTGCATAAAGAGGATGGTACATTTCATTACGAATAATATACAAGTATTTTTACAGAGAAAACGAAATTCTTAAATATATATCACAAATATTAAGCTGAAGGTTAATATTTCAACATGCTTTTTGAATATCACACGCCTTAAATATTTAAGTGTTTGATGATAATATAAATACATATCAGATTTCAAAATTATCAATCACAATAGTGTCTCTATACAGAAAATTAAATCTGCATATTATTTGGAATTATTAAATCTGTTCGATTCATCTACATGTCGTTTACATATAATTTTTTATATTATGTAAGACAGTAATGTGCTTTGAATGCTTTTATTCTTTATTTTTGCAAACAGATTTATCATCAGGAAAAACTTCCCTGGGTGGACTGAAACTTAGCATCATGATATGTCTACTGAATGCTTTTGACGAACGGAATAAACTATCGGTGCCATGTAACTTATCAAGAACTCCTAACACTCCAAAGCATTGATTGAATCTGCAAAAATAGACGTATGAGAACAAAATTTTTACAATTGGAACTTAAATTGTGATAAAATTTATTTAATAAATACTTTAAATGATGAAAATCGTGAGCTTCAGGACTTGGGAAGAATGGTAAATGATATCCAGAATGAGAATTCAAAGTGGATAATATTACTAAGGTAAACCACAACCAAGCGGTAGCAATGTGACTTCCCATGATTCCTACGCCAACAAGTGGTGGTAAAACATTGGAGAATATGTGTTCAATTGGATGGCAATAAATAGATGTAACAGCAATGGGAGAAGTCCATTCGTGATGTCTTTTATGAATGTATTTATAAAAATATTTATTATGTAGTAATCTAAAAATAATAAAGTATTAAAATTAAATACATCAATATTAATTTTGTCAGAAACATGTGAAAAAATATACCTATGAGAATAATAGAATCCAATTTCCTCAGTTAATATAAATACGGCAAGTTCAAGAAGAACCCAATGGAAAGTGGGCAATTCTCTTGCATTAGCAAAACCTCTCCAAGTCATTAAATAATACATAAACGCTCCAAATGGAAACCCAACAACAATTTGATTAAATAAAACAACAGATATAACCTATAAATTATAATATACTAATGAATAATTAAAAAAATATTTATTTTTAATGAGTTAAAAAATGTTTCATACATTCAATAAACGATTTTTATCAACCGGTTCGTTTGTTCCTGGTTGTATTTTATATCTTCGTAGAAAAGCTGGTTTGTTTGTAACATCGAAAATGGTATAAATTCCTCCAAACAACCAATAAACGATTGTTGTGTAAATGTTGGAGTAAACAACCCATAACATAAAAGAATCTTCGCCTAATGACAATAAATTATATATATTTAATATTGATTGTTAAAAAAATAATTAAATTATTTTACTAAATTTCATTCATTACCAATTACATCGATAATTTTATCCCATTGAGATTGCCAAAAATCACCAGATGCACCCCAAAATTGCTGTAAGTGCCTAAAAGAAGAATACAATGAAAATTATATTTATAATAATTAAACAATTTATTAATCGATTTATCTCTAATTTAAAAACAATAATAAATAAATTTTTATTAAATTTGAAATTGAAAAGTAGACTTAAGACAACTGTTATTTTCATTAGACATTAAATAGTTTCTAAAATATATATATATATATATAAAAATCAAAGTAGGGTTACATTGTAAAACACAAATAATCATAAAAATATATATAAAACGTAGTTTTATAATACCATGTTAAAGAGTTTCTTGCAGCAGTGAAGCCAATTAGAGCTGAACTTATAACAAATAAAACACTATATAATGAAGACAGCCATGTTGAATTTTGTGATGATGATGATGACTGTCCATTATTTTCGTTTTTTTCAATCGAAATATCGTAATTACTCTTTATTTCTTTATCGCGAAGCATTTTCTTTTCTGAAATTAATTTATAATTGTTAAATAAATTATATGAAATAATTTTGAATCTCATTTGATAACACATGTACATAAGATATTTTTCTTTTATATCATTATTGTATATAGTATAAAATGGATTTATGAATCAAATGACAATCATAACAAAAATATCTTACAAATAATCAACAATTGATAAATTATTATTGAAATCATATGTAATTTAAAGAATAACGATTTTTTTGATTTCTCAACCTATATATTGAATTTTCTATTTGTTTTCGAATATACAAATTTTCAATTAAATAATTTATAACAACAAGATATCAAATAAATATTTGAATTAATATTCTTTTTTAGGGGTTTAATATATTTCAAGAACTTTTCACTACAACCACTATTTATGATAGAAATATACACAATTTTTAATCTATTTTATATATTTTTTTAGAATATATACTGATATTTAAATTCTGAATAAATTGAAGTAGATAAATATTTAAAATAATAATAGATTATTTTCTTGTGAAAAATATCAATAATAAACTTTAAATATATATTTAATCAATTATATATTTTTAAGGCACTACAAATATTTTACGTCTTTCAGAATAAAACAACAAAATGCAAACTGAGAAAAAATATTGTATAAAATATAAATAACGAGGAAAAACTAGATAATTTCATTCAATAAAATATATTTCGTTCTAACAGGTCAATCACATTTACACAACACCATAGAATAATACATTTATATGGGTACAAAATAAACACAATAATATCATAAATACGTAAAGACATATTTATAATACGTAATTTATATAGTAATAGAATATACGTAATTATATAGATTTAGAGCAATGCTACAACTGAAAATGATTGAAACAATGAAATGTTGCAAACACGCACGTTAAACCGACCGAACAAAGCAAACTCCAAATCCGTATGGAAACAAACGTTCGAATGATGAGAGCATTTATAACCAAAATCAGGGATGTCACAAAAGTTTTTGCTAATTATATTAGTTTTATATCAAGCGTTAGCAACATGTGTTACGAGCGTATATGATGTAAAAAAGTGATTCAATTCACTATAAATGGTGTTTAAGGAATAAAATCGATAAGTACTTGTTTTATAATGATTAGAAAGTTATTTTATCGATAAATTTTAATGTGTATAAGTAGTGAGATTATAGAAATCAGCAAAATTTTTATAAATATATTTAAATACATGTTTTAGTAAATTATCTTATTTAATGCTGACATATGCAGATATCTATAAGTATTGTATGTAAGAAATTATAATATTTTTATTATGAATTTTAAGTTAAAAATATTTTATTAATCTGTATCTATTTATTAAAAAAATAATATATAGAAAATTTAAATAATATGTATCACAAATATTTACCATTACATAATAATATTAAAATAATTTAGCAAAACTCGAAAAAAAATAATTTGAAGATTTGTATTTAGTCACATGTATAATTAAAAAACCAGCTTTTAATCGTTTTTTGGAAGTTATAAAAAAACAAACTAAAAGGCAAGTAAATAAAAAAAAAACATTCACAAAACCGTTTGTTATAAATAACAAAGCTTCATGCACGAAAATTACTAGTAATTTACGATGAAACACGCAAATCCTTTTTTATATAATCGTTTTAATCCCTCATATTTTTTTTATATACATATATATGATGGATGACCCTGATAAATTGTACAAAAGTCCAACAAGCCGGCGTAACGAACAAAACATGGAAAAAATTCGACGTAATGGGTCATCATCGACTGAATCACTTATTGCGTTTTAAGCTTTGCAATGGTTCTCTAGTAATTTATAATTACAAAAAAATATATACATGTAAATAATACAAAAATCATGTGTTAAATGAAAAATAACGAAATTTTTATATTAATAGAATATATTAAACAAAATTTATATGAAAAAACGTATTGAAATGTTCGTGTAATTATTATTTTTTTAAGCAAACATTGAAATGTAAATTTGATGTATGCAAATCACATTATATATATATATATATATATATATATATATATATATATATATATATATATATATATATAATGCGGTTATTACAGTTATGTCAGCTCTATAATATAACACAGTGATCAAAAAATAAGGTGAATTTGTTTATAAAATGTAAATTCTTTATTTCTTTCAAATCAATTTTTCAACGCTTTTTCCAGTCCTTGAAACAGTCGGAATAGTCTTTTTTCGGTATATCCTTTAAAGACCTTCTTCGATTCGGTTTTTATCTCCTCAATCGTGTCAAAACGGCTTCCCCGTATTAGCCTTTTGAGTTTAATGAATAGCTAGAAGTCGCACGGAGCCAAATCAGGCGAATACAGTGGTTGCGGAACGATATGAGTCGAGTTTGTGGCAAAAAAGTCGCGAAGAATCAATACAGTATGATACGGTGCATTATTGCGATGAAAGAACCAAGAGTTGTAAAAACACGTATAACTCGGAGATAATTAAAACTTTTGACAAACAGATGTTTGGCAAATGTTATAGACAGTCCTACCAACATAGGAAAAAAATATAATTCACCTGTCTTCCTAATGCCCGGGAGTTTTAAATGACAATTTCACTTTACTTTTTGATCATTATCTGTGAGAAGTTTATATTCAGTTGAAAAGTATATAAAAGTTTAAATTAGATTTTAGAATTAACTTTGATATAATATAATGTTACATCAAAAAAATATTATTTTCAAATTGTTATATAATATGTATGTGAAATTTGTAACAAAATATAATATGTAATAGTTATATTTTTGTTATTCCCTTTACCTATGTTTTATACTATCCAATCTAAATAGATTAAAGATATGACCTTAAAACTTCCAATAGATTTTTCTAACTTATATAATATGTACATACATAATTAATATAATATATGATAGTATTGTATTGTGTTGTACAACATATAAATTGAAAGTTATTTGAAAAATTCAAATATAATTTTACATACAAAAGGGCAATACCGGTAATTAAATATTATATTTAGGAAGTGTTAAATTAACTAAAAAAAAAATCAATTGAGAAAAAACTACTGATAGAAGCCACATAATAAGTACCGTAAAATACGATTTTATATAGAAATATTTTAATGATATGTAAAAAAAATCAAGGTTTTCCTAGACCACTATATTTTGATTTGACGTACAAGTATTTGATATATAAAAAAAATGTATATATTCATTTTGCCAATCCATCGATGGAGGCAAACAACTATTTTATAATTTCAAGAGTATAAATTAATTATGTATTGAGATTCTCTTTATAATAATTAAATGGTAATTGGAACGATTATATAAAATAATAATAATAAATTAAATTAAAACAATGTGTATAATATTTCCATATAAGTTTAAATATTAGCAGGGAAAAAATATTATTTTACGTTCAGTCGAGATAATATTTGTTATTATATAAAAGGAAATTAGCATTATAAGATAAAATGTGGTTTAACACACGTATAGTAAATATTTGCAAAAAGTTAGTACGAAGTTCGTTTTAGTTTTATTAGTCAACATTATAAAATAATACATTGTAAGTGTAAAATATCATCTAATTGTAACATTAATAATAGATTAAAAAAAAAAAGGTTATTTAGACACAAACCGTTTGATTATCTGATCGGAAAATTGACATTATCGGGCGTGTAATTAAGATATTTTTAAGTTATTACAAGATTATTAAAATAGAATTTCAAGCAAAATATCTAAATTGAAAAAAAAACGCGACCATATAGTATGTAAATTATGAAAAATATATTATTATATTTAACGAATAAAAAAAAACAATTATAATTATTTATCATATCAAGTTGATGTTAAATGAATTATATATTAATTTTAATATATTTGTTTTTTTTTAATTTTAATATTAATATCAGATAGATATCTATTTTTTTTATTGTATAATATAATTTACTTTCTGATTTTCGCACTCTTGGCGACTTTTTACTCGAAATCGTCGCCATGGACATAAATATTTAAACAGTGAAGGAGTACGTTTATGGAATACAATTAATTTCAATTTGTAACAAAAAAAATAATAATAGCAAAACAAAACCAATCACCACAAAATCATTCACTCAACTGAGTACAAATTGTGGGGTTTTGCTCGAATAGAAATCATTGACAACAAACAGAAAACCGGTTAACGTATTTTTGCGCTCCTTTCTCTGTTTTTTTTTTTTGATTTGCAAAAAGTTTCGCATATCGAGGTTTCATATGTATGTCAATATAAGCGTTTTATAAACCTTTTTTCGAATCTTTAATATTCGTATTGATCCTATATACCATATATATAGCTGTTATCGTTGAAGTTCGAAAGCCTGGATAATCTAAATAACGTAGACAACTATCAAAAAGTATTTATTAATAGTGAAAAATAAAAAAAAATACGAAAAACAAATTAATATATATATATATATATATATATATATATATATATATATATATATATATATATATATATATATATATATATATATATTTATATATTAATCATTTTTCATGTAAGTAATAACGGAAAGAGAAATTATTTTTAACAATAACTGCTTTATTAGGTAAACTGGCACAATATCGACATTCACACCTTAACGGTAACATAATATTTAAAGAAAATATTATTAACGGTATGTCTTATTTTGAGAATCGCTGATTAAGAACCAATATTATTCTCTATATTAAGTTTTTATTGAATTTCATTCATATCAAATATTATAGAATTTATCATACAAAAATTACATTAAAATTATATTTTAAATATATCCATCACGATAAACTGAAAATGAAATCTATCATATATTAATATATAAAATAAATAAATTATTTAATATATATATATATATATATATATATATATATATATATATATATATATATATATATATATATATATTTAAAGATTGTAATAAATAAAAGTTTATATTACAATATGATGATTTTTATAAAGGATAGATTTTTTTTAATTCATTTTATAATAAGATAAATATTGGTTTGTTTTTTTCGATCAAAAGAAATAGATTGAATATATATTATATATATTTTTTATGTTATATTAAAAATGAATAACAGGAATATACATTTATATATATATTTTTAAATTATTTACAAGCTTTATAAAAGTGATATAGGCAACTCACGTTTATTTTTCATTTTTTATGATTCTTCTAGTTTGTTTGAAAACAGCGTGATACTGAAGTGGCTTTCGTGCTGAAAATTACTTTTGTAGTGTTATCTACAGTCAGTAGTAAAATTAGTAATTTGTAGATTCGTTATCAGTATTTGTCATATATCCGAACGTGAACACAATAAAATGTGTTTAATATATACCATAATAATATTTTCTTATTAACAAAACATATATATATATATATATATATATATATATATATATATATATATATATATATATTATATAATGAACATAAAATTATTTTTATATTATAATGTGAACAATCGAAATATGAAGAATTAGTAACACAAAAGATTTATCAATAATACTATAAGATATTATAAATCATGATAATAAATCTCTATAATAATATATATATTTAAAAATTGACATATTTACATGTAAAATATAAGAAAAACAAAGAAAATGTCAAATCGATTATATTATTTGATACGATAAGATGAAATCGTAACGAAAAATATCTATCTATTCTTTATTCGTTAATCTCTATTTTTTTTTATCGAAAATATTATATTAAGATTTTCTCGTGAATTTACATAATATTTTAGAATAAAAAAAAATTGAAGTTGATCTAAAATATAGTGGAGAAGTATACAATATTGCGTGACACAATGCATAATGTTGGTCATTATGGTTAATGATAATGAAACATTTTTTTTATTATTATTCTACCATTGATATTATTTTTAGTAGAATTCGTTTAAAATTATGATTTTTATGAAAAATGACACGTAAGCTGTGTGGTCATTTTATATATACGTATTCCAAATTGAAAATAAATGGTTTTGTTTTATTGTCGATATTTTTTATTTATTACAATTTCAACTCTAACCGTAAAACAAAAATATTGAATTTTTAATGATAATATTCAACAAATTTTCATTTTCACATTTATATATAATATATGCTATTATATTTATAAAAATATAAAATGGCTTAAAAATTACACTTTCATTACAACTTTTCCATTTAAAAAAAAAATGTTCAAAAACAAAACATACGACACATGTCTTCACACTTTCATCAATAAATATTACGTCATGAAATTCGAATTATACATTGTTGAATATATATATATATATATATATATATATATATATGCGTGTGTCTTTATTGTATTTTATTACTAAAATGTGAATGAAAAGTAAGGCGTAGACGTCTATTAGCCTTTTGAAATTAGAGGTCACCTTATAAAGGTCATTCGTTATTGCCTAATTTAAAACATTATCGAGTGAACTCGTATGAATTAACCATTGAAAAGTGTATTTTTTTTTTAGTTTTTTTATTTGTAAAGAAAAGTTTAATTTTCATCGTGTATCGCTGTCATGGAACGTATGCCGGAAAAATGAAGAAAAATGCAACGAAAATTTTCTTTTTAACTACCATATGTCTAGACTTGGCAAACAAAACAAATAGTAACTATACGTTATGAGATTAAAATTTAACATTAAAACCATACACAATGGAATTATATATCCTGCTAAAATAGAGTTTTTGTGTTTTTTTTACAACTGGTGATTAATAGTTTTCAGCTCATTTATGTAAAGAATACAATATGAGAAAAAAAATAGTTCCATCGTTGTATTATATATAAAATATTGAGAGTTAAACGTTTATTTTCTATATTTTGTGATAATATTTAAAATATACACATACACATATTTTTGATGTCAATAAATATTTGTTTTCGTATTAGGTTTTCTAAAATAAATTTTGACCTTGATTGCTTGAAAAATTACGAATATTGTAAATTTCCATATACTTTTCCGCATTGTGCGATAAACGAATGAAATATATAATAAAATATGACGAAAAAATTCATCTTCATTTATCCTTATATAAAATGAAATTGATAAATATTCATACATGAAACATATTATTCGAAATAAATGTAGAATAAGTTGTGCAAAAGCATTTTGCAACATGGTCAACCTTGGCTGATTTCGACTTCGATTGGCAAAATATATAATATCGTAATGATTACGCCAATTATTGTTAGATCGTTACTATTTTCACTGATAATAGGCGTATGCAGCAACAGTTAATCTTCATAATTATTTTTAATTGATATATGTATGGCCAAAAATTTCTATGAACGTAAAAAAAGTAATAACACGTATTCCGTTGTATAATATTGATAATTTATTTTTAATATATTTTTTGTGTTAAATTTATATGTTGTCGTTTATCTATGGAAACCTGTTTAATGCCAAATATCCTATGTAATTTGTGAACATCAACATAAAATTGTTTTTGTTAAGGAATAGATAGAAATAAATAAAAAACGAAATATTCATAAATAATTTATACGCTCGTACATAATATATGTAAAAAGATTGAAGTGTTTAAAAGATCAGAGGTATTTAATATTTTTTGATATAATTATCAGGATCTGTGATAATAAATAGAATTTTCAAAAGTTTATTGTTTTTGTTTCTATTTTTCCCCGTGACCCATGTCTTTATTGTTAATCTTGAAATTCGCTCATTTATCTCTGGCTTACGCAAATAATAAGAAAAAAAATCTCTTGGTTCATATAGCATAAAACGGATTTCTGAACTTCAATGTTGATGTAAATATTATATAAAACTAGAATAAAATATTAACGTATTTATATAAAATAAGAGGATCTTCTCGATTGTTCACAATTCTAACAATTCTAAATAATTGTTCACAATTCCAACGTAATTGCTAAAATTAAGGAATTAAATGTATTGTAGATTTTTTGGGGAAAAATAGTCCGATGATATATGCTCTGGTAAAAAAAAACAAACAAACGATGATTACATTGCATGATAGTCATTTAAAATGAATTAACTGTCATTAAAAAATATTATTATTATTGACTAGTCAACTTTTAAATGAAGCGCTCTTATACGAGATATTTGTGTTTTATTTAATACAGGGAAATATAAAATAAGATGAAATTATTATGATGGTAATGGAATGATTTTATTAAAAAGTTAAATAAATGGTGAAATATACTAGAAATGTAATAGACTATCGAGGATCCGACGGGTCCTATTTAGTTGTCACGACAGATAATTGAAGTAATTTAATAAAAAAAAATATTTTATTACATAAGAATATGTTTATAATATTTCATAAAAAAATCTTGATGTGTTAAAATATATGCTGTTTACAAAAATCTACTGATAATTGAAAAATACCAAATTAAAATAAAAGTAAACAAACACGTCACGTTCAAAAGAATGCATTATTATATACAAATTTATAATAAAGTACAAAAAAAAACATATTTATGGATAAAATATTTTTACAGACCAACAAACACGAAGATATCAATCGGGAAATGATATAAACGATAAAAAAAAATAATACTTATGAATCATAAAACATTTTTTTTAACGGACGAACGGAAAACATACCGTTTGGTACATATTTTACTTTTTCGAGTTATTTATTCGAATCGAAATTTTCATGCGGGGATCGAAGGTGAGATATGTCGAGAAATTTTCTTTTTTATCGGTGATATTTTCCGGACTTTTTTCCTCCCACCCCCTCCCCGAAACGAAAATAGCTTATTTTTTCCGATCCCGTATGTTAAAGGTATGTAATAAAGGGGTCCGGTTCCATATTATTTGCAGGACAGTTTATATATGCCAAATGATTTATATGCAATAATATATATATATATATATATATATATATATATATATATATATATATATATATATACATGTAGAGAAAAAAAAAGAGAGACATTAAATGAAGTCTGGAAAATTGAATAAAAAGGCAAAAGGGTTCTCGTGTTTTTTTATTTGTTTTATATTATATATATAATATATATTTGGGTACGTTAAACTGGTATGACTTGTAAAATTTTCACCTGGTACTAGAAATCGATATTTGTAAAACCATCGTGGCGTTTTCAGCCGCAGGTCGATAACCCGGCTGCTGAAAACACCGATGCAAGTTAAAGCACTCTCCGTCGTATAACTGCTATGCACTTTAGTAAATGCAATATATAGAATTAAGGGTAATAAATGTGTTTAAATGTAAATAATTATCATATATTATTTATAAAAAGGACGGTGGACAGATTTGAACCATTCAAAGTGAAATATTTTTGGTTTAAAATATTATATTTAATTCTATTATTATTTTATATACGTATTCTCTCGTTCAAATTGTAAATTAAAGTATTTTTAAAAATTATGTAATTTATTTGTTTAGATATCGTATAATTTTTATTTATATTCACACTAAACAAAGTTATAATTATTGTAAAAACATCGAATATTTCTAATCAATTTTATTAGAAAAATAAATAATACAATACTAAAAATGAATGCTAATTGAATTTGAAAAAAATATTATATACATAAAATTCAGCAAATACTATTAATAAAATAATGGAAAATTTCCGTTTTTTTTTTTACATTTTATAAAACAAATCGATAGTATGGTGGAAATTGGAAACATTGCGTTTAAAATTAAACTAATAATTTGATGTAAATCTAGAACAGCCTCTTGTCGGTTATTGTAACATTAACAGTGATGAAGTGTTATTTATGTACCTTTTAATTTTACGATACTGCGGTGAAACGGCTTTATTATGTTAATTCGTTCAAGTTTCCTTTCATTTGAATCACAAGAGTGTTGTTCGTAAATTATACGGTAATCACAGTGAAAACATATATTTGGAGCCGTAAGATTACTTGTGAATTCAGGTTGAACTCACGTCAAAGAAAATGTGACCCCACCGATGTATAAAAAAAAATGGAAAATTGGTGGTTCAAATTTTTATTTTGAAGTTATGCAAAATCACGCAATATATGAAATATATATTAATCAGTGAATACAAAATATTATGTTATTTTGAGTCAATAAAAAAAGCCATTATAAATGCCAATTAAAAAAAGTTAAATAAGTTATATTATCTATCAGTGTTGTATAATTTATGAAGATCCATAAATAGAATGCTGCATCTTCATTCATAGGATTTACGCAGTTATCGTTAAAATTTAATTAAATAATTACAAGATGCTTTATATAATTTTTGAAGTGTATTATTTACGGAAATATGATGAATAGCAGATATTTATACAATATGTACTTGAAAATAATTTGTAAAGATCACGAGAACAATTTTTAAGTCTTCGAAATGATAAATACATCTCGAAAGCAAATATTTGAAATCGACACGTACAAATTTTCAATTTCGGTTCGGTAAATATTATATGAGGATATTTCTGAAAGTATTTCATTGGCGAAAATATTGTCATTGGCCTTTATTACAAATAATATGAAACGTATAAAAAAAAGGGGAAATATTTTTTATATACATATCAAACAATATAACAGCACTTCAGTTGTGCACTTATTTGATTTAATTCAAGGTCATATTATATATGTGAGGAGAAAAATCACGATCGAATCGCGCAAAACGACGATAAGGTCAAGGTTGTTAATTTTCGAAGCGAAAATTTATCCGAGTTTGACAATCGCTCTAATTAGAAAACTGGATGAGTATCGTCCTGAATTATATTACGGGAGGAAATTGTGAAAATTATATGTCACGTGGGAAATGAACTCGAGACATTTACTCATTAATCACCGGCTACGAGTTTATCCGTTTCCTCGGACAAGAACGATTTTGTATATTAAAGCTTCCTGTTAAATTTTCATTGTTATCATAAATGATTACGGGGTGGCCATATATACCAGAAGTGGTAAATCTTTATTTTTTTTTTGATTTCGTAAATAATCATATAAAAAATTTAACATTATAACGTTTTACTTTTTGAAAATGAATAAATTCTATAGCTCTTAATTTGCGCAATATTTATAAAAATAAAATGTTGTGTAATCGATTTTTGCATTTTTCCTATTATATATTCAGATTTTAGAAAATAAATTTTATTTAATATTAAAATTTGAGTTATATAAAAAATTAAATTGTGTGTGTGTAAAATAAATTATTATTCAAACTCGAGAAAAGTGGAAAAATGAAGCTAATTTAGATTTTCTAGAATTAATCAGGTCAAGTTCCATTAAGAGAAACAGGTATAAAACGTGAAATTTAGCGATATAATTTATATTATAGACATACAATGCGATTCTTTATTACGAGTTTTATTGTTCATCTATTTTTATAGTAGAGTATTGGGTGTGCTTTATGTTATTTTAATGTTCTCACTAGTTGACAGGTCAATAGATAATAATTGAATTCATGGAATTATTTAAATGTTCGTTCGCAAACAATTTTCCTATTCCTAAACCTTTTATTGGAATTTTTATGAAAAAATGGGTTCAAAAATATAATACACATAAAATAAATAATATTGTATTTATATTACTTGTAAACTAACGTCGAAGAATTATATGAATAATGTAAATAATTTGCATTTCGTTTTTAATTTTTTTAAATTAGATTTTGTTACAAAAATTATTTAAAAAAAATTTTGAACATATAAAAAGAATACAAGTAAAATAATATAAAAAATATTATTTTTAATACATAAATAAGGGCAAAATGTATATAATCGTTTAAATAAAAAAAAAATACGATTATATATGTAAATAAAATATCATAGATTTTGTATTATATTATAAAATAAGTTTTCATGGAATAGAAATTTATATTTATATGTAGAAAAAAAAATTAAAATATTAAATTTATTAGGTCGATAAATGACAGTTACTAAAATTAAATATATCTTAATGATTATCTTGTATTTTACACAAAAAATATCAATTATGTAGCATATTTTTTATTTTTATTCAAACTATAAAAAAAACAAAAAAAAAAGATAAGCTTTTGACCCACAAAAATATTGTGTTTTGATTCAAAATAATTGTTTTATTTTGTACTTAGTAACAAATACGTATAAGAATCTTTTGTTATCGAGATAATGAATTAAAGTTGTTTTTGAATGATAAATTTCAATAGTATATTGTATAATTATTTTCATAAAAAACGTACACGTATTGTTTATTGCGCAAATTATCATAAAAAGTATGTGGTATCAAAATATCATTTTATTTAATAATAAGAATAATCCTTAATGTAAAATATAAAATGATAGATATATTTATTTTTTTTATAATACTGTATATTACACGCAAATGTCTTATATAATTTAAAAACATATTACAGCTGAAAATAATTATATTTGATATATGTGAACAATAAAAATAAATAATGTTTATTACTCATAGAGATATTTAACAGTAATATACGGTACAATAACAAACAACAAAAGTCAGAAAATTAATGAAGTACAAAGAAAATAACTCGAATACATTTTGAAAAAATGATGGAAAATATGTGGATAAGTATTTTACCTGATTTTCGCAGACCTTTCTAGATGAATGTCACTGTTCTGACGGTAGAAGAGCTTCAGGCTGGACGACAATGATGCTTCAGGTTTTCATTATAACTACGTCGTTCGTATGTAAACATTCGACTGCGACCCCTCTGACATTTTGTACAAAAACAATAAAAATATAAATACATATATATATATATATATATATACTAGGGGATGAACGATTTTCCTGAAAAACTTAGTATGCCATCTTACATTTATTCATAATAACTAATATAAGCAAGTATCAAAACCCCATTTTTTAAAATAATTCAGATATATATTTCAGGTTAAAATATGTATTTGATTTCTATATTCGATTATTGTTAATGTTGTAAATAACAAACTTATTGATGAAAAATAATAGTTAATAATGTAAAGGAAAATTCATTTTCATATGATGAATCGGTGTTTTAATCACGAATGTTGTCATTATAATGTTTCATTAAAGATATCTATCTTTATATGAAAATTTAACAGAAATGAACATATTTTTTTTTGTTAAAAATATGTGATATACGTATTAATGTATTAATGCTGTAATGGGAGATGAGATTTTAATTATGAAATATATACAAAATAAAAAAATTATATCGTTTATCCTTGTAATATTACTCAATATATAAAAAATTCTAGTGGGCAATAAAAGAATTAGAAAACGCAAAAATACAGCTGAAGGACGTCACTTGAAATAAAGTAGTGTTAAGGTCAAAAGCCTCAAACTATTTAAAAAATAAATAAATTCAAAGGTAAACAATGTAAATAAATAACAAAAATAATCAATTAAAATCACATTTAATTTATCATCATACATTGGGCAATTGAATATAAACGATTACATATAAATTTAGCTCTTCGTATTTCATATATGATGAGTATTATTAGAAAAGTTGTACAAATAAATGTATTATCAGATATATGTAATTTTAATAGACATACTATTTATTTGACAAATAAGTGATTTAAAATTCGTTAAATATCAATACTGTTCGCAATCACTATATTAGTAAGAGGTGTTAAAAAGTCATTGTATTCTCTTATAAAATACTAATTTATAATAAAATGGGAGAAATATGAAAAAGTTCGATCACATTATTCCTTACAATATACAGGCAAGTGTACGCACATTTGTGAGAAATTTCACTTATTTTACAACTTTTATTCATTTTGTAAAAAGTATGAAGAGCACAAGTAATACTTTATCGAAGAATTCACATATATTTTCTTTTCTCATAAATAAAATTATAATACATAAATCCTAAAATAAGGTGGGATTTCCGTCGAAATACTTAAACTAAATTTTAATTATTAAAATATTTTTTTTTTAATGTAAACATTAATAAATTGAGATATGTTTACATTAATTCTAAAATTTACCTAAAATTGTACTAATTTTATTTAATTAAACAAAAGCTATTAAAATTTAAAATTTTTAAACATATAATGGAAATGTTTGATTTGTCAAATGCGACATTGGAAACATAAAATAAATCAATATTTATGATTGCAAATATTTCTTTCACTAATAATAGAAATATATTTATAAATTTAGTATAAATAAAATTAACAAGAAATATTTCGTTTTACTACTAAAAGGACGTTCTATAATATACAAATTTATATATTATTATGATATATAAATAGTATTATTAGTTTCTATCATAAAAATGATGGTCCGATATGTTAGGTAAAAAGGAATGTAAATAATATAAGGAAAACAATCATAATAAATTAATATCGAGAAAAATTAAAAGTAACGAAACATGTCAACAGGAATTAAAAGAACAATAACATAAAATTTTATCAAATACCTAATTATATAGTTGCAATAAATAAACAAATTTGAATTATAGGAGACTTGTGATTTTTAGATAATTTAAAAATCACTACACATTCATTTTTAATATCCGATAATATTTATATACAACATATATTAATATGAACATAATTACACGTAACATCAATTTATCAAAATGCATGCACTGCATAACGTTGGAGATCAAATTTAATATTTAATATTGTAAGAAATATTGAATACATAAATAAGGTTGAAAATATAAGTATAATAAATGTAGAATAGTGATTGCAACAATTAAGTCTTTGAATTGAAAAGAGATATAGAATTGGTCTTGATTTATAAATTTGTAGATATATTATTATGGGAAAATCCTCTTTATGTTATTTTAATATTATAAAAGACTAAGACAGACAATGCGTTAATTAAGGCACTTATTTAAAAATAAAGATAGTCTATCGAAATATTGAGAAAAATATTTTTTATCATTAAAAAAGAGGACTAAATTGAGATAATTCGTTAATATAAAAATATTCGTAATTAAAATACTGAGTGTTGTGCATCATGAATTGTTTTTTTTATAAGTAAAAAATCAAAAAAGGAAAAGTGAAAAATATATATTTGTTATTAGAAAATTACCTAGGAACTTTAAAAAACGAGAAATGTCAATTTTAATATTTCGTTAAATCTTAAACACCATTTTTCATATATTGTTAGATAATATATACAACACAGCAATGTCAAATTCGGATTTTAATTAAGTCATTAGATATAAAATTTATGTATTCTCTTTACAATAGAAGTAGAAGTCTCACAGTTGCACGAAATACTTTTGAAATACTTCATTTCATAAAATATCATTTGCTAATTATATAATATTTATCAGTAGCCAATATAAAATTTGTTCCATATTTTTGTTAATATATATATATATATATATATATATATATATATATATATATATATAAGTAATAATAACAGGTAGTGACCAATACAATATATCCAGCTATAAACATATATAGAGAAACATCGCAATATCGAAAATCTGAGAATATGATTCTAATACAAGACATTTAAACTATGGTAACGATAATAGATTTTAGTTTCAAAATGGAAAACTTCAATCTCATATTTACTATAATTAAAACATTTGGATTTCAAAAATATTTTATACATGTTAAAATACTGTTTTAATTTAAAGTGAAACGTCACCATCAGGTTTTTTTCGCAGCAATAAGAACACATTCATATTGTCTTTCCCTTTAACGTATACATTTCCTCTGGGTTCAAAATCATATTTTTTTTCTAAAATTGAAATACAAGCCTCCCCTATTTGAATTCTACCATTAACGCCTGTAGAATCCATGCGACTAGCTATATTAACGGCATCCCCCCAAATATCATAAAAAAGTTTAGTGGTTCCTATAACTCCAGCAGTAACGTCACCAAAATTATAACCGACTCTTAATATCAAATTGAATTCTAAGAGATCCCTGTTAAATTCATTGACGACTTTTTGCATTGCAATAGCGAAGTCCATAAGAGCATATAAATGAGCATATGGGTCAGAATTTTCACAACGAACCTGTGGATTTAGTCCACTAGCTGCCATGAAGGTACTGCCGATGGTTTTAATCTTATCAACCGCTTGAAACTCTGGATGTTCTAATAATTCGTCGAAATCAGCTATCAATTCGTTTAACACTCTGAGGTATTCTTTACCACCTAAATACGATTCGTCATACATTTCATTAAAATTTACTATGCTAGCGAATATAATTCCAACATCTTTATGATTTTCAGAGTATTTTGCGGTGCTTTTTATTTGGTCGGCGACATGTCTTGGTATAATATTATGTAAAAGCCAATCAGCCTGATTGCGCATATTCTGTACGCGTACTCGATCTTTATTGGCAACAATATTACCATAAAAACTCATTCTATAACTTATTTCGAATTCTCTATTTAAAAACCAAACTAAAATTAAAAGTAATGTTAAATCAAGATAAATTTCTCCAATAAACATACAATGTTCGTAAACCGCTTGTGTTTTTACTATCGAACTATTATTTAATATTGATTGTGAGGAATTTAACAGTACACTGTTAACGTTAGAATGGGAAAAATTACTTAAATTTAAGCGATTCCTACTGGATAGTGCATCGTAATTTGAATTATCTGAATTATAGGTAAATTGTCTAGAAGGTAATAAGTTATCTCGCGTATTTATTTGTTGAAAATGATTAGAATATTTATTAAATATAAAATGCGATGGGCAATAAAGAACTACGATTAAAATAAATATCAATGCTGATGCAGTAACTAAGAAATTTTTAACCCACAAATTAATTTGTGTGAAATTACAAAAATGTATAAGACCAATGAAGAGTAAACATATATAACATGATTGGTAACCTTCGATTGCTATTAAAGCTGATGTATTACATGAGAAATTTACTAAAATAGATAACACAGGCAAACTGAGCAGAATTCCACCAAACACATGCCATGGATACCAATCAGAGAGATGGTGTAGTAGCTTTTCTAATGTGTGGGGAAGTCTTTTATGATTACTAATATCTGGATTTAGCATTTGATTTAAAATCCAATGCTTATAAATACAAAAAGCAATAGCTAATAAGTGAAAAATTATAAATATAATAAATGAACTAATCCAAAAACTAGTTGGTTCATATAAAATAAATAAAGATATAGATATTATTAAAAATATTACAGCCGAAACTATCACATCTAAATATGTGTTAAAGTGTGCACTGGCAAGAGTAGGCTGAAATTCAATTTCTCTGTCATTTGTCCGATGAGCGCTTTCCCTGTATTCTTTTTCTAAATCGTGCGATTTAAAAAATAACGTAAACGGAGATAGCGGTGGTTTAACAAAATAACTAGAACGAGATTTCGTATTATCTTGGACACACTGTATAAGCTGCAGATCAGACTGCTTTCTTAAAGTGTTATGAGATGGACACGGATAAGTTGAAGTAGCGCCTAATGAAGGTCGCGGTATACTAGATTGACTAGAAGTGTAATAGCCTGAGACACGACGTTGTAAATCTTGAGAAGCTCCCAGTGCAGTTTGACTTACCATATATATCTATAAATCATGAAAAAATATTTTTATACCTCAAATTTAAAATAAGTATATTTTATAATAATAAATAAGTAAATACTTGTTGTTGTATACTAGATCGCCTACTAGTACTTCTAATTCCTGAATCTTTACGACTATTGACAGAAGGACATAGACTTATTTGGTCATCAGGAATTAGTATATGTGAAGGTATATTTGAATGTAAAGGTAAGTCTTGTAAATGACTAATGGTGGAACTACGTGCTCGACTATGATAACTCATCTGTTAAAATTAGAATAATTCTAGAATGTTTCAGTCATTATTTAATAATTTAGAAATTTCTAGCTAACATACCTCACAATGTGTAGTTCTTCCATATTGTGATCTATAACTACTACTTCTAGCAAATGGAGAGACATCACTTCGTGACTGACTAATATAGGATTTGATATCTAAAATATCACTTTCGTAAGCAGAAGCAGTAGAATTACGTTGAGAGGATGAGTCCACGCATAATTTATTTACATTTAACGAATCAGTTGGTTTTGTAATTTGTTCTGTTTCTGATGTTTCAATTACGATAGGAACTTGTTGGTAGCCATTAGAAGAAGATATCACTCCTCCTTCTGTTGAATTATCTTTATCACAAGAAGTTAATTCTTTACTAAATTCTTCGATTCTTACATTTTCACTAGAAGCGTCATTTTTTCGCAAAAACTTCGGCACTTTCCAGTTTTTCAATTTATTTGTATATTTTCCATAACTCCCTAATGAATTAAAAATCAATATGATGAAACAAATCCATAAATATATTATTTTAGTATGAATAAAAATAAATACCGGTTGATATCGGACTTTTTGAAGAATCGTCATTTATCTTTTTCCCTATAGATCTATCATCTTCATTGTCAGAATCAAGTATGCTCGGTAAAGAGTTTGCTTTAATTTTTAAATTGAATATATTAGGTGATAAGTGATTTGGATTTAATAAAGGCGGAGTAAGAGGAGATGATAAATTAATGTTTATATTATCGAAATTTATTGAAGGAGATAAATTAATATTTGGAGAAAGAGTATTTGCTACTGGAGATGAAGAATCATTAATTGCTGGAGGGGATATTATTAATTTTAATGGCATTGGATTTGTAGTTTCAGTAAAGCTTATGTTCAAATCAGGACTTTTTGATTGACGACCTTCGATAAAAAATGTTTTATGGCCTAAAATTAAATATCGACAAATAAAAGTTAGAGATGAACAATAAATAATATTATTAGATAGAGATGAAAAAAAAATATTTACCAAATACGTCTTCGGCTTCTTCGAGAATGTAATCTGTAAGAAATTTACTAGTCTCTTCAGATATGTGAACTCGACCAGGTTTTCCAGTTGATTCCATTTTATTGGCTAATGTTACATCATTACTCCAGACGTCAAATTTAAACCGTTTCGTACCAACAATTCCACAAAGAACGGTTCCAGTATGTACACCAACTCGCATATTAACTCCTTCATGCCTTTGTTCATCAAAATTTTTAATAGCCGCTATCATACCTAAAAGTATAATGATTTTGTATTTATTAAATCATAAATTATGTGAATTACGAAATATTATTTTTTTTAACATTCGATTTACCTAATCCCATTTCAACGCAACACTTGGCATGATCGGGTCTAGGTTCTGGACAACCCGATACACAATAGTAGCAATCGCCCAGAGTTGAAATTTTTTCACAATTATTGATTTGACACAATTCGTCAAACCGTTCAAATAAATCATTTAATATATTAACCAATTCCTCTGCAGTCTTATTACTTGACATTTTAGTAAATCCGACAATATCAGCAAAAAGTATACTGACATTTTCCATACAGTGCATATTAAAGGGACGAAATAACGATTTTAAATCTGAAGCACCAGGATTAGAGTTACGGGGATATAAACTATTGTTACGTTTAAGGCTGTTTTCGGATTCGATTCCCGTTTCGGCCATTAGCCATTCGGCCACCTTTGGGGGCATCACTGATAATATCATTTTTTCTTTGAGAATCTTTTCCATTTCTAGCTGTCTACGAACGAGTAAACTTTGTCCGACTTTCATAAAGGTGCCGCGCATACGCACTATTGTCATTAATAAAATATGTAGGCCTATTATGTGAACACAGATTTGCAACAGTATACGAACTATTAATCCGGAATATGTTCTGTCGAAGGTTTGGTTCTGAACGTAAATATTCATTAATTCAAATAGGACAGAATATACGACATTAACGCCGGCGCACACGTATACCGGCATCGGAATTACCGTATATATTAATAGAATAGTCTCTACGCAAACGGCAAAGTGTCCGGCTTGACTGATATCTCCGACAAAGTGAACATTCTTTAGGGTTCTATAAGGAAAAAATCCAATCAGCGAGAGACTTAGAACGCAAAGAAACAAAGCGACGACAAACGATACTCCGAATATATGTTCGCGGAAAAAATCCGTAAAAGTGACCAGCAAAATTAAAAGTGCGAAGAGAAAAACTCCGGCGAATATCGTGCAAAGTAGAGGCCATTTCATAAGTTGTACGTCGGAGCCCGATATTATAAAATATGTAAACCAAACAAACGAGAACGCCAAAACGTATAGCAACGCATATCTGAAACAAATAAAAATAATACTAAGCATATAAAGAAAACACTTTTAAATATAGGACAAGAAATGTTATTATTTAAATAAATTCGTAAAGATCGCGTGACGATTAACGAAAAGTTTATTTCGATAACGAGTTATTATTACGGAGGAAAACCCGAATAATATATTGTATCGTTAGCGTAAACTATAGAGACGTGATAATTTGGGTTACAATCTATTAACCGTGTAATTTAACGTTTTAAGAATTATTTTTAACGGAAACGGGAGAACGATCGGTATTTCGGTATTTCGGAGGAGGAAGGAATTAGTGGGTTTCGCAAAGATAACATAATCGTAAGTCAGAACGCTTAATGAAAGTCGATAAAGAAAAATACATATTAATGAAAGAAATGATCGAATTTCGGTCTGAAAATATAGGAAAAATGATCGCGAACGAAAGATTAAATATGCGTTCGGTTCGAATTAGCAATATTTAAGCGATGTACACTTTTGAAAGGGATTAAACGCGGTCAATCGAAAGCATATGTTTTGAAGGAGAAACGTCAAACCTGAAAGCGATGGTGGTCTGCTTGAAGGTGCTCGCCTCGTATTGTTTCTCGAGAAGGTCCGAGTCGAATTTCGGCCTCATCAGACAGAGCAGCTTCGATCCGGGACGCATCCGTTCGAAGAGCAACAGGCCCGCGCGATCGTGGTCACAGACATGATCGCGTTCTCGACCCTCGTCCGAATCGTGGCGATGGTGATCGTCCGGATCGCAACCGCAGCCGCAGGCGCACGGACACGAACACGGACCGCTCATCGGCCAGCGATTTCCGCCGGCCGACGATTTCAATTCAGACATGCCCTATAGGGGAAACCTCCCGAACGCGACCACTTCGAGCGCATCTCGCTCGCAACTGTCAGTCTGTCACCGTTCGACACGCCAAACACGACCAACATTCGTCTTAACAACACCGTTTTCGACCATATTCCGTTTTTTTTTATTTACATAGTTTCTATTAATCCGTCGATTATTGACAAAATATTTATCACAATAATATCCTAAAAAATATAAAAATAATCCACTTATATTTTTGATTAAAATTTAAAGTTATTTTTGAACGATTTATTCAATTTTGTACAATATATATCAATTTATCAATAAAGATTTCTATATACTAATGAATTCTCGGATCATTTTTTCCTGGAAAAGGTTTTTAAACTGTAAAAAAAATATTACACTATAAAATATATTTTATGAAATATGAAAAATGTCCACATAAATTCATTAATTCGGTTTAAATTGTTTTTCTAACATTTTTAAAATATTAAAAATACAACAATTTATATGAAAATTTTCAAAGTATCGGTAGCTAAATAATAATTTACTTTAATTAAGTTTAAGTACTACAAGTAAATTTAAAAATAATCGCTTTTCTATATTACTTTGCGTGTCGTTAAGTTTTAATGTTTTTTTTTATTATTTAAAAAGCGCTCTACAATTTCATAAAAAAAAAAGAATATATAGCGTGTAATCGAAACTCTATTGACCATGCGTAAAGCATTATAGATTTTCTTTATTGTATTCGATGAAAATTAAAACTTCTAAAGGAAAATTATTATAATATGTATTTTTTGCTTTCATCAAACTTTTAATCGAACGAGATATATAAAATATATTTGTAAACTTTTTTCAATTTTTTTTCTCGCGAATGAAAATTCTAAATAATATATATATATATCAATATATTTTTTGTACCAAGATAAAAATGTTTGAAATCGTTTTTCGTTAATAAATAATGAATGTAAAATTCATATTTTACAGCTATCACACTATAATATCATTATTATAATATAAATAATAACAGTAATTATACTGAATTATAATTAACGCTAGACTAAATCGATCGACGTTATTAAAAACGACGCAGTAGAATACATTTCACATCGAATATTAAAGTTGTAAAATTTATCAAAATAAATAAACCCTCCGTGAAGCGTGAAATTAAAGGGTCGAGAGCGCTGAAAAAGTTTTTACGAAGAACACGTGAAAAAGTTTTCGAGCGCAAAGGGAAAAAAAATACATCGCATTATATACAACTTTCACACCGATATTAATATCAAACGATATATCAAATGGATTTTTTTTTCAGCTCAAATTTTAATTTTAAACAGTTTTGAATATATGTACATATATTCAAAACCTTTATATATACATATTTTTTTTTTCGAGAATAAAATCAAAACAAATCGCAAACTTTATGATTCACCTTCGGATCTAGACATTCATTCACTCACGATATTTTAATATATGAATAATATTAAAATGTTTTCAGCAGAGCGGCAATAACTCAGAAATAAATATTTGTTCAAAGCGTTAGTATAAATGTGCTGGCACACGTGTGTTAGTATAAATAATCATACATACATATATATGATTTTATTATATTTGTTACTATAGTTCTATTTATTTAAATTTTAATTTATTTCAATATCACAAATTAAAAATAATACACATAATGAAAAAAAAGTTTTATTTATATTGATTATTTTACATATATTTTTCTAAATTAAAAAATAAAAAAATAATAATTTTACAACATTTAAAGCAGTGGTAAATAAATTATATATAATATAAATATTTCTAATGTGAAAATGATATTTTGATTATCGTAAACGAAATTTGAGAAATATAATCAATATTGAGTAGTTGTTATACAATCATTTTTTTATTCAAATAAACATATTTTCTTTTTTTAGTCTACCGTATAGAAATCGTTGTATATTTTAATTAATATGATGAATATAGTGCAATCAATATGTCATACAAAACATTCTATTTTTAATGCTTCTGTGCAACGCTATTCAATTATATTACAGATATACTGTGAAATATAAATATAAATTTTTACAATTAAATCTTTTTTTTCCAAATACTTCAATGGTAAGATTTTAAAATGAGCATCGAAATCCAGATGACATTCTATATAAAGAATTAAAGAGTTTATTATAAGTAAAGATTGATACTAAAAAATTCAATTTTTTCAGACATTCAGAATATATTTCAGAGATTAAGAATTTATTGGTTTGGAGCACTACCGTTTTTCAGGGGTTCTATTTATGTTTGTTGATACTATAGTTAATAATTTGTTGTTAATATGTAAAATATATATAAACAACTAATATCAGGCAACTTTCAAGTTTACAATTTGCCTGATTTTCAAATGTCAACCTGTTTCTTGACATTGTTAGGACACTAGTTATTGACAAATTAGGTAGATTTTTACTTCAATTTTGAAATTCAAAAATTTTGATATTTTTATTAATGAATGAGATTTTAAATAGTAATTGAAACAATTCAAATACATATAAATATATATACTGTATATTTGATATAAATATTTTTTTTTTCAGTAACGGAAGTATATGCAAACATTCGTAGTAACAGCTGTCGTTAGTTGAATTAATTTCAATATATAATATGTCCTGATGTTCACATACACACACACTTTTAGCCACATAAATATTGAAAAGATATATGTAAACACATCGATAAAGTCTAATTACTGAAAAAAAATTTTTTTCAGATAATGGAGTATAAAGGATACGCTCACATTTACATATATATATATATATATATATATATATATATATATATATATATATATATATATATATATATAGTAACGAAAAACATGTATAGAACAAATAATCGAATTTGACGAATTATTATATTAACTATACGTTTAATCGAACATTTGGTCATTTATTTTCAAATGTTGATTCTAATCCAAAATCAACAATGCGATGGCGGTTAAGAACCGAGCTATTTTAGTGCAAAATCACGAGTAAACTATTCGATTTTAAGACTTAATGACTTAATGAATGAATCGGTGGATCCGTCCACTTGAAGTCCTCCTGATAAGTAACGTAAACAACCCAATAGAAGAGATTGAGGAAGCCGAAAGAAGCCGGAAAAAGAATTCTGGCCGCTCGATCTATATGCGAGACGCTGTTAATATGACGATTGGCGCCATGCTTGCCGTTTTCTGAAACGTAACAGTTCAAAGTTTTACTGGTTTAAATGAAAAAAAGAAAAAATAAATAAATAAAACGAGAAAAATAAAAAGAAACAGTCTTGTAAATAAATTCCGGTTCATCGTTGTCGAAAATGCATTAACGAAAGTGCTAAATCATCTTAAAACCGTGCCCGTTTAGATTCTGTTCGATTACCACTTACGTTTATTTCGTAATGTTTCAGAAACGACCTGCACTCTTTAGCAATATGGGTTCGTTGATGAAATCATCATCACGAAGGTGATGGCTGAAAGTATGCAGTTGCATAATTCTATATGAAAATTTTCCAAATTTTCATATTCAATATGAAATAAAATATTTTTACGTAATAAACGTAAATTCCTCCATTTATTATATAATATATAAAAAAAATATCAATCATAATCCGTATTTAGTACTTTTCAATTATATTACTGAATTTATGGTATATATGTTGAATGAATTATTTACCTGCTTCTCGTTGTCTCTGTTTTCTAAAATTATCATTGCCCATTAGACAATATACCAATTGTCTCCATTGTGGAATCCGACGTTCAGTCTGCGTAGTCCTTTCCATGGTTAAACGAACGGTCACAGAACCTTCGACCGTTGAAGGTCGACGTTGAACAATTTTACCAGAATCCGGCGATACTATCGAATTTCCATTCAATGATGCGTCCTAAAATGGAAGAGAAAATTATAATATATATATTTATATATATATATATATATATATATATATATATATATATATATATATATATATATATATATATATTGATAAAAAATATTTAAATATATCGTATATAATTACTGTAAAAGATGGTCGAAATAAATTGCTGCTTCTTCTTCTGGCGGCTAACTGTCTTGCCGCGAATGGATCACCCCCTGTTTCTTCGATGAGTTCTTCCCATTCATCATCGTCTATCGGTATTTCACCGGAACCAACCTGCGACATCAGCTCAATTTAAAATTAAGTTTTTGGTAGGATAAAAAAAAAATGCGACAATAAATCACAGCCATTGAACCTTGGTGAAATAATGTACGCCGGCGAATTCCAATAAGGTGGCAATACAATAACCGAAACTCATCAACAAAAACCAATCCAAAGCGGTCGCATATCTGACTTTCGGTAAATCCGTTCTTGAATCAAGGCTAATTGTAGATAATGTCAACACAGTGGTGATTCCTAAGCCTACTCTATCAGATGTGGCTTCACGATGTATCCAAAATGATACCCAAGAGAGCACGACAATTAGTATGCAAGGTACGTAAACTTGAATTAAAAAGTATCCAGTGTGTCTCGAAAGATTAAACGAGACTTGTAAAACTGAAAAATCTCCTGAAAAAAATTTTTCGAAATGTATAAAGTGTACACGGCTAAAATAAAATGGACTAAACAGGGTGCGTGTCTGAATCGATTTCCCAGAACGGATCTGCGTCTTTATTTTATTTATTTACTTTATTTTTTTTCTACTTTATCCGGTCCGTTTTGTTGTTTTGAATTAAATTAGAAAACTCATTTGGTTTTTCTACCCCCTCGAGGTAAACGGGATCGTTCGTAACGACGCAAGAGACGAAGTCGATTTCGCGTATTGAAATAGATCAAAAGGAACATTATTACACTTGAGTAGTCTATAACGAGAAAGGTAAATAGGCAGATTTCACGTTCGCCTTTCTCGAGAAAATTTCGTTACACGCATTGAGGGAAAACGCACGGAAAAATAGAATTAAAGGTATTTTGTAACCGGCGAGCTCTCATTGCCGGGCACAGAATAACCTTACAAACGTATAAATAAGGTTTGCTCGATGAAAGGCTCAATGAATATATATATATATATATATATATATATATATATATATATATATATATACTTATATAGTATATTTGTAACGTGTCAGGATTACCTTCCCTTCTGGTAAATGTGAAATTTCTATAAGGGAAACTCATGAGATCAAATTGGGACAGTGTCATTCCGGGTACAAACGTGACACTGTCTTCATTCTGCCATTGATATACTAACTGTTGATTCGTATAAGCGTCTGAAAAAAAAATATACAAAATAAAATATAAATATAATACATATATTATTTATATCGTGAAACGGTGTCGTGTTCGATATTTACAGCTGCCTAAAATTAGAGGGCAGGATTGTCGATCCATCGGAAAGTTTCTTAATTCCATCGGACATTTGGCTTTGATCGTCAATCTAAAATTAAAATAAACATCTCAAAATTATATTAATCAATCGAATGAAATATTTTGTGAGCCAACATATTATGTTTCAACATGCGACGTTATAAAACTTGAATATTAATTATCGTGTTTTCGTGTATAGTTGTCAGCGATTGAAAATCACTATTAATTTAATTACAATTTGAATTATACTACATATATATTAATTTTATATATGATTTTTAAATATGGAATAGAAATGTTCAAAAGTAGTGTGGAAAATATTAAAAAAAAAACAATATATTTTTATTATTATATATCTTATAAGAAAATTCTTAAAATATTTAAAAGATTAATATATTGAATCGACATACTAACTTTCGAAAATAAGTAAAACACCATAAAAATATACTTATATATATTGTATTTCTAGAAATAGATTTCAAGTTAAATTCTCGATTATATACTCCTATTGCAATGAAAACGTAAAACGTATATGATTTATAAATATAAAATTATTGAAATAAAATTTACTTATATCTTATTTAATTTGTGAAATACAAATATTTTTTTGTCACAACCTGAAAAATAAGCATCACATTGCATGCAAATAAGAAAATGTAAAATATCGTGAGATTCTCTTATACATATTTACGTGTTTCTATGTTCATCGGCTGCAGTTCAGATTTCACAAGTCCGACATAAATATTTTAAACATGTAAATAAATACACCGACGTTACGTTTATATGTCGAAAAAAAACATCATTTTCTAGAGAAAACGTAAAAGAAAATTATCTAATAAACAGTAAAGAGTTTGTATTTATTCGAAGATACACAGTGATTCATCCATAATATATTCCTTGGAAAAACGATGTAGATTTTATTTATATTCATAATAAAAATGATGTTTTTCATAATAAAAATGATAGGTTCAAGCCAAAAAGATTATTTTATTGTAAATTTATTTGTTAATTTAAGTTTTGCGCCTTTTTGGTGTTCAAATTTATATCGGTGACTGTCAGACATTGATTTAAATCAAAAAGTTAAAAATTTATATTTTAATTAAAACTCATTTTAATTTAATTAAATGCTTGAAATATAACAAGATGCTTTACTTTGTTATTTTTTATTTTCAAAAAGATTTTTATTTTGCAAAATATTTAGGAATGTTAATTAAAAATATCTAAACCCAAAAATATGACTGGAATAAACAGGTATGAAATATTTATAATGTTAATAATCATAATATTATCAAATAAATTTATAAATTGTGGAAAAACCTTAGCTTGTGGTTACTTTTTTATTGCATAAAGTTTACATATAAAATTTATATAATTATTACTAATAATTATGACATAACGCTAAATATTATATTTACATAAAATACTAGTGTTATTTCCTAGAAGAACTTAATTCTTGCACGTATAAGATTTTTGCTGGTTGTGACAATTTATAATTATTCAGCAAAATGATTTGTTACATATATAAGTGTAAAGGAAAATTCTGTTGTGTTCGAAGGAAAACGTATTAATTTTCTTCACATGTTTCAATTTAATCCAAATTATATTATGTATAATTTTATAAGAAAAAAAATTAAACGTATGTGTGGGAAATTTATCATTTCCGACATAGAAATCAAAATTTAAATATCAGCAGTCAGTTTTAAAGAAATTTAATAAATAGATCATTAAAATATATAAAGAACTGTTGAAAAGTGATTTAATTTTAAATAAATATTGAAAAAAATATTAATTTTAATATTTGAGTATCCTTGGCGTTAGGTCAAAATATTGAACGTTGTTCTGCCAGTAAATTCGAAATCATTAAATAATTATTTTAAAATAGATAATAATCGAATGAATTAAATATTAATAATTATATTCTGAATGTCGATAAATAAATAAATAATAGAGCGTTTTTAGAAATTAATTCTGTGTTGATCGTAGCCTAAGGCTTAAAATATATACGAGTATAAAAAAAATTAATACGATCACGCGTATTATTTATATTCGGTTATATTACATAATATAAAGAAACAAAGAAAATCAAATGAGTAAAAAAAAAAAAAATGAAAACATGAAACGAGGGAGAAAAGATTGACCTCATCGAGTATAGTATGTCACCGTCTTGATTGATTCTCAACAGTTTATTTGGTACCGTTATGGTGTGAACGTAAGAGTGTTTTCCGTTGTAAAAGTACGTGTCTGGTCTCCATATCCTCTCCAGCATCTTAATGGACAGAGACAGGGATTTGATTGGACCCAAAAAGCTCAATCTTGCGTCTCTCCAATACTGACGGAAATAACAGTCCATTGAGTAGTCCTGGAAAATGGAAAAATTTCATAACGTCGCACGAATGGAATAGGAACGAGGGGGACGAAGCGGGAGGGGAAATGTATACTTTTTGCACGCACATCTTATATTACGTTTTATATAATGCGATAATATGAGAAAAAAAATAATACAAATATCATGTTATATAGCTCGTTCATATTAAATTTAAATATAATAATAATAATAATATTTATTATATATATTTTTTTAATTATAAATATAAATTTATTTAATATGAATATCATAAATATTTAAATATAAATACTAGTACTAAATATCAATACATATATTAATTTAGATAATAAGAATAAATCTCACTTTTAATTACTAGAACAATCTTGAGTTCAATGTTTTATTTTACATAACGGTAAACGTTATTATGAAATATATTGAATTTCGATATAACAATATAAAAATATATATATATATATTTAATACAAATTGTTCAATAATTATTCAAAGGTTAGTCGTATAATATATGAAAGATTATTTAAAAAATAAATTAACACCGAGAGTCGTGAAAATTTAATCTTTCTTCCAAAATGTTGTCCATATATCTATATTAAATTTGTTAAAGAGAGTGTAGTTTACTTTAAAATTTACGCTATCATACAAAATTGAAATATGAATTTATTTTTAACTATTTATATAAAATTATATGATTTCATTATTAATGAACGTAATAATATATTATGCAAAAATGTAATTTACATATATATATATTGATATAAAACAGATAGAAGCGTTAATATATTATATAAATATAATTAATCTTGCGTTCAAATTGAAATATATACAAATCGATCGTTTTGTGTTTGCTTGAATAATTCGACGCTTTTCCGAATGAACGCGCACACATATATTTATTTATATAATACTTACGGTGACAAAGGTCTTATTTTTATTTATTAGATTTGTCCGTTTATTTATATACATCGTTGATAATAATAAAAATTAAAAAAAAAATATATATATATATATATAATAAAGATAGAATACCATGTCCAATTCTGAAACGGGACCCATGCTTCTTATTAAAATATTCGTTTGAACGATTGTTGGAAATCCTGAAAAATATCGATATATATATAAATATTATATATTATATTAATAATATTCATATGAATTACGTTGATTGATGTTATATAATAATTTTATATAGATCAAAAAGTATATATCTCTTGAGAGGTAATAAAATTAAAATAAGAATAATTAAATTTATATTTGAGTTCAATTGTATATATAGATTAAAATTTACAGTTCATATAAATATAAATTAATGACAATAATGAAATAATATAAAAACTAAGATAACATAATATAGTAAAATTATATATATATATATATATATATATATATATATATATATATATATATATATTATATGAAATGATTAATTTTATTTAATATAAATATTTATTTTATCAAATCATAATAATTTATTCTAAAAATATGCAATATTAATAATCAAGGTCATAATTATTATTTTTGGATTTAAATTTTCTATAATCGTCAATTGTTTGATTGGAAATCGTGACCACCTTGGAAAAATGACTCTTGACATAGTTTACAGTTGCCTTTTATGACGTGCACTTTAAAATATGACATTTTTTGACGATCGCATTTATCTTCTTAAATATAGAATTGATTAAAAATATCCAATATCGCATATAAGATATACAATATTAATATGTATTAAAAAAAATGTAAATATTTATTTTAATAATCGTGTTTACGTCGAAGGTCTCGATTTCGAACGTTAAACAATTCGACATGTCATATTATTATGTCATAATGTTGTATTAATACATTAAGTTAAACATTTAGTTTACATTATGTTATCGGGAGAAATCAGTGTTTATGTATAATATTACACTTAGTTCGTATCGTTTAAAATAATTAGCGGTCAATTATCGAATAATTATAATTACATTGTAACATGTGATTATAGTTACGATGACAAATTTATATGTTTTTTTTTTATTTTGTCAGCGTTTAGATTACATATAAAATTATCGTTTTATATTATTTAGAATTATTCTAGTTTAGTTATTAAAATTATTTAATAATTGATTAAATTGTGATTTAGTTTCATTCATTTAGTATGAAATGAGTCAAATAAACACTGAAATAAAATTAAAATGGTTCAATAAATTTTAAAATTTGAATTTGCTTATTAAAAAATATTTCGATTATGCAATGTAATATATTTTTTTCGTGTTGCCAAACATTTGCTTTAAAGCCATTCATTTTGAATTTCTTCAGAAATCGCGATGAATTTTATATATAACGTCATTTAACTCAAAACAATGATTATGTAGTAATTTTTTTAAGTTAAATGTAAAAAGGAAAAGAATAGTGTTTATGTATATTTTACTTAAAATTCATGGAAAACGAGATTGGTGTGAATGAACATATTATCACGGTGTAAATTTGTAAGTTATTTCATTATAAATCAGGTCATTTTGTGCTAATTGTTTCACGAATATAACACAAAATATCAAATCATATTATACGTTCATAGTTTGGAAAAACAGTAAATGTTGCCAAACTTTTTTAAAAAATTAAAAAAATAATAGTTCAACTAAAAATTAAAATTAGTCATAATTATAAAATTAGAAATAGAAAAATTGTTTTCGTTAAAGTATAGTTATTATAATATAATTTTTGTTAGTATAAAATAAAATTTAATATTTATTTTTATTCACACATATAATAATTATTTACAACTGAAATAAAAAAATGTAAGACAATGATTTTTACTAGATTTTGATGAAAGTAGTATAAATCTGAAAAATCAAACGAATATCTTCTTGCCTATAAATCAGCATTTCCCAAACACACACACATATATATAATTTATAATTTTTAATATAAATGAAAATTTTACTTACCTTTACCGTGCGTTGGTAATTGGGAATTTTCATAGTTTTTCAGCAAATTTTCCAACAGCATAGTTATATTTTTGGATACCATATCGTTGAGTGGACTCCTTTTGGTTTCGAATTTTGTCGTTTGATTATCGTCGTCGATGAGATTCGCGGTGCCGTTCAGCGAATTCCAATCGAAATTCTTCAGATATTCGGTGTCGCGTTTACCGTTCACTTTGTTGATTTTGTCGTAACGCAAAAAACTCAATATAGTCGAATTTTCATCTGGATCCAGGCTGATTCCGTCGTCGACACTGTCGTATCTCCTTTTGCGTACCAAAACGCCGTTTTTCATTTCGAAATTTTGTATTGAATTCTTCGAGACGAATATCGACGGACGTTTTTCAGAAGTGTCGTTAATCCATTTGACGATTTCGCGTTTGTCATTTTCGTCGGCGTATAAACGTTCGATTTTACCGTTCGTGTTCAGCGTAATATTGTTGGACGGACTTTTCAGATTGAAAATTTGCGATGAAAATTCACCGACGACGAACAAATGCGATCTTAAAAGCGGATAAAATATGATATAGATTAAAATTTTCAATTTATTATAATTAATTTTTAGTAGATCAAAAGATGTAGAAAGCCTCTAAGATTATCGAATTTCAGTTTGATAATCTACATTTAATCAATAATATAATTATATAGAATAAAATAAATTTTAATATTTATAATATTGAATATATTTTAACATTGAAAAAAATCTTAATATATTTCTCAGAATTTTTATAATTAATTTAAGAAGGTAAAATATTTGTTTCCATATGAATATAAATTAGTTAAAAAAGATCTCGTCTCTATTATAAATATCATTATTCTGTGCTAATTTAGAAATAATTCTAAAATGAAATTGAAAGATGACACAATTTGTAAAAATGTTGAAATAAATGGAAAGGTTATTTTTTGTTTGTTTGTTTGCGTGTTGTTAATTTGTTAAATTTAATTCTTGGAAATGACTCGCTGTTAAATTATATTTGCGAGTTTGTGAATTAAAGCACCTGACATTTAGTCATATTTTTCAAAGAATTTAAAAATTCTCAATTGAATACATAGTTATAGTTGTCAATTTTTATTAAACAGAATAAACATCGTACAAAATATATATTTTTTGGTAATTCGATGTTTTAAAACGAGTTCAAAAAGAGCGTTTATTTATATTTAAATCTATATTTGTTATGACCGAGTATAATATATAATAATTACGTTTTTTTAAAATAATTTACGATATTTATATCAATATTTACATTCATATAATATATAGATATTGCATTATAAATGGTACAAAATTCAGACAGAAGATAACGTCATCGACAAAAATTGAACGCCGGATTAGCGAAAGATGATATATTAAATCTGTAATATAGTATATAAATATATATATATATATATATATATATATATATATATATATATATATATATATATATATATATATATAATTAAATCCAAGAATGCATTTTGCTGAAATCTGGGAGGGAATTGTCGAAAATTGTATAGAATTTTCAGCGTCTATCCTGAATCCTGCACAGACGCAGTTGCAGATAAGCCGATTGAAAGATTTCCAAACGGAAGTAATCTCAACCGGAAACCGTATGAAAACGTCGAATGGCGTATTCGTCAAATTTCGTATTTGTGCATTTTCCGATAAACATTTAAATTATAGAAGCATACAACGTTGATTTCCTTCCCATAACGGAAAATATTTCGATTTCAGCAATAGTAGATATATTATTATATATACCATATATATGAATAAAATATATTTTTATTTACATTAATTAATTTTATTGTGAACGTTCATATTAAATAAACATTTTTAATTAAATATTGCAATACGTTGAATTGCATTAACATGAATTTATAGATTATAATTATATTAACTAATTTTATATTATTGATATTGTGTGTGAACTCTTGATTATGGCGCTACACATCTATTATTTATATTATATTTAATTCATTATTTGATTTTTATATATAACGTAAATAAAAACTAAATATAATATATAGATAAAATATGTTTATTATTATAATATATAATTTTAAACATCAGAACTTAATAATATATAATGAATTAAAAATATTTATATTAGAGTCCATTAATGAGATCATCAGTTAATAGGACTAAAATTAAAAAAAATATATTAATTTTTGGTTAAACTGGTCGTTTTAATTGGAATATGATTTTTTCGCAATGGTCCTATTAAGCGGTTTTCTCTGTATTAATTAAATAAAAATGAAAAAAAAATAGAATATCAAAAGGATAAAAAAGAAAGCTGTGATAATTAGCAAATTTTACCGGTTACAACATGAAAAGGATACGTTTGAGAAGAATTCTCAACGTGAACCGTCCAGAGTTATTGTGACAGTGTAAGAAAGAAAGAACAAATACGCAAAGAGGACACACGGGAAAGACAAAGAGAATAGAGAAGAAGAAAAAAAAAGAAGAAGAAGAAAATAAATAAACGGTAACACAGGTTAGAGCTGAAAATCTCGAGACTCGTTGTCGCCGTCTGAAAAAAAAAAAGCCTGAAAAACCGGTGAACCGTTTAACCGGATAATAAATTCCAATTAATCGCGTCGCCAGTTACTCGGCGACGGTTTATAAAGGAGAAGAGGGAGGAAAAAAAAGGACTGAATTACGGCGACTAATTGATATTTACGCCTGAAAACGAATAATTCAACGATTTTTTCTTTTGGTGTATTAGAATGTATGGTTTATTTTGTGCCAAATTAATAAGGTTTTCAACGTGTGCGGAAATTTTAATTTCTTTTGTATGAAATTTTATAAAAAAAAAAAATATCGATTCCCATTAGTCATTTAATTAGAAATTATAATTTTTCGATTATATTCAAAGAGAATAACAATATTTTATAAAAAAAAACATAAAGATTGTTTATAACTATTATATAGAATATGAAAATAGTCATTCCGTCGTGGGAAAAAATAAGATCGATAAAAAGTTAAAATATTAAAAAATAAAATATAGTACATGAAAAAATGTGCGATGAAAATTTTGAAATTTTTATGAAAAAAAAAATATTACGCGATTCAGCGCAATAAAGAGTAATTACGTGAAGAAGTTCGTTGCTGAAAATGAAATTAGCGCACTTCAGGAGTATTTTACTCTTATTTTATTTTATTTTTTTTTTTTTGAAAAAGCGCTAAGGACAAACTCTCTTGCGTAATATTTAATTTGCTTAACTTTATAATCAACGTTTTATTTTTTTTAATTAATAATAAACGAATGTTACATCAACGTTTTCAGCGCATAACAAGACTTTCGGAATGAGTAATTTATTATCGTAAACGAATTTTCGAAAATGAAAAAAAAATATGCTGAAACCTGTAAACTTGCAAAAAGTTGAGCAAAAGACTGAATGGATTTATAAATTTGTTAAAAGTTTGTTTATTTTAAAAGGCGAGTTTCATTTGTAATGTATTTATATTTTATAAATATAAAAATAATCTGATTGAGAATACTATTTTTTTCATTGAAATAATTAGCAATTTGTCAATTATATTTAAAAATAATAATTATCGATATTCATAAAATTTCTTTACGATTAAATATATTTAAATAATATATGTTTTTTTCTTATATTTCATATCATTTTTTTAATTATTCTAAAGAAAAAAAATAAGGTAATATACAATATCATAGATATATTATGGAACAGCATGATAGACATCGTCACAAGAATAAAAAAAAATGTCAAGTCATTAAATGCGAAAATAATCGTTGAAAAAATATATAGAGAAAGAAAGAATATAAAAAAACGAATCGTTTATGTTAGATCTGAAAATATTTTTCTAGGAAATACAAGTCAAATAAGTCAACTGAATGAAAATTAACGAACCTTATACTGCAAAAGGGATCAAATTTCATCGTACATGTAGAATATGAAAAAAAATAGAAATATGATAAGGGTTTCATTTTTTTATTGTTTGCACATTTTTTTCTACAACTCGATATATATATATATATATATATATATATATATATATATTACCTTTCATCCATTTTTTTTTGTCAAGTATTTTGTCGCAGATGACTGTTTAGATGTATCCATATCCTTTATTCTGTTGTTCGGTGAAATATTCAGTGATTTTCGAGTGTTTGCTTCGGAAAATACAACCACTCAAGTCCACAGATGATCCGGAAAATCAAAATAAACGGGTCGAACCGAAGAAAAAGGACTCGTGAAAAGTTATTCCGTTTTGCCTGCCGTGTTTATTCATCCCCCTTTCTTTTCTATGTCGAAAAATATGCTGGTACTTGTGACCTTAACTATTTTTTATATTGTTCATCTTTGTTTACACTTAAAAATTGAATGTAGTTTTGTGGATATTTGTGGAAATTGAAGGGTTTTTCCATTGAATAACTTCGATATTGAAATCGATTCTAATAATCGTAAAATATATATTAATAACAGTATATTACATTCCTGTGTATATTGAGATATATTCTTTTTCAAACTTTTTTAATCGAGTACATATTTCTAGTTCTGATAATAATTAAAGTTGCTATTCGCTGTATTGATTTAAGTGAGATTTTAACGAATGAAAATATTCTTAAACGAATATTATTAATTTTATTGATATTATTGAAGTTTAGTGAATGTTTTATTATTTTTACTATTATAAAAATAATTAGTATTAGTAATATTATTCGATTAAATAAAGTTAAAAATTATATTTCTACAGTTATAAGAAGTATTTATAATTTTATCACACAAATAAAACTTTATTTTATATGTTGAAATACGCAACCAACTTACAGTATATATTTAGAATTGCCATATATTCAATGATACAGTTCGTGTGATATGTCTTTCTTTTCTCAATTTCAAGTTTGGCGAACTTTGGAAAATGTTATTTAAAAAGAATTTATTGATATGGCACTCTTTAAGTTTAATATAGAATAATCTAATAAATATTTATGTGGATATTTTTCGATCACTAAATAAATAGTATTTATTTATTTATGTGTTAAATAAGGAATTAGGTCATTTAAAATAAAAGTGTTATATTTTTAATTTTCATTTCAAAACGTTGATTGCTTATTGATTCATTATGTAACCCCAATAATGGCTTGTAATATTGGATTAATGGAGCTGTTGGGATTTGTAATATATACTATATTCGAAGAGATTATATATTCAGGAAATCCATAATGTGATATAACATATATTATAATCGTTCTTTTACATATATACATATAAATTATTAGCCATTTTCCGTCTGCAAACTTATAATATTTATAATGTAAACATCATATTTTAGTGAAGGGTTGAATGAAAAGAAATTAAAAATCAGTGAAAATATTAAACATTAAAAATATATGTTATGAGTTTATTTAATAATTAATATTTGATATGTAGAACAAGTATGAAACACAATATTTTATTTAATTGTATGACTTTTAGTTTACTACACGAATTAAAAAAGTTTTAAGTCTAATAAATATTAATTAATTCGAATATTAAAAATAGAAATTATTAAAATTTATCGTACAATAAAAATAATAAATTACCGTTTTCAAATATGGAAAGAAAAATTTTGAAGTATAATTGAAAAACAACCGTAAACTTACGTTTGAAAATGAAATTTAATTAAAGAAGAATGTTATATATATATATATATATATATATATATATATATATATATATATATATATATATATAATTAAAAAAAGTCTTAAAATATCATGACAAAAATGCTTAATTTACGTAGAAATTTTGAATCAATAAAGTTAGTTAACTGAATATTCGTGGTTTGTCGACGACGACCATATAATTAAAACTTTAAAACTATAATATATATACGCATTTATATATTAACGTATATATAGTGTTATCTTTTTACAAAATTTTAATTGTTAAATCGTTTTTTGCCAATTGTAAGTTGGATTTTATAGAACTGATGACTCGACTTTGTAAAAAAAAATTTCATATTTTTTCTGTTATATATTGTATTTTTTTTTTACAAGTGTGGAATTTGTTCGCAGAATAAACTTTTATTATAATCGATTTTAAAGTGTGAATACGTGACAAAGTATAATGAGCTCAAGAGAGTCGACAAACAAGATGAGAAAGAAGAAAAGCATTAATAAAAGATCATGAAAGAAGAAAAAGTAGAAAAAAAAAGAAAAATTTGAGTCCCTCTTCCGAATGAAGATTAATAAAGACTTCATCGTTGGATTTGTGAAAAATTCCACGGAAAAACAAAATAAAAATCTCAAACGAGGGGAGAGAATAAAGAGGATTAATTTATTATAAAATAAATTCGAGATGTTGAAAGACATATTTGTAATTTCAAAGAAATAGATTTATTATGATATATAACGACAAATATATTTGTAAAATTAAAACAAATTGAGTTATAAAAAAATGTATACTATAATCGAAATATATATTACGATTCTATAGTAGATTGAAATTGATTCTATAGTAGATTCTATAGTAGAAAGCGGCTTTGATAAGTCTAAGAAATTAAATAATAATAATTATTAATATATTTTTAATACATATCTTTTGATGGTCGATAAAATCACGAAATTAACGAATATAAATCATTGACATAAAATCACGCTAAAGTAAACGAATAAATAAATAACGCGATTGTGAAAGAGAGAATGTATTAGATTACTGGCATTTAGTCGAAGACCTTTCAAGCGTGTCAAAATGAGATTATTTCTACTTCCGTAATTGTTCAAGTGACCGGAACGTCCCCTTAAGACAGTGGTTTTCAACTGAATTTTCAAGTGGTCCAAAAATATCACGCATTCGTCCAACGGATCGACGATATTCTATATAAAAAAAAAACGACGATATCTAAATAAAAACGTATTAAAAATATAATGATATAATATATATAACGGTGAGCTATTTATTATATTGCAAAAAAAAATTTTGATTTTACAACGTAATCGTAATTTTGTCGAACGTTTTCCATTGGAATTCGTTTCACGTTAAGATTGCTTTATGAAAATTTTAATTAAGTTATCAAACTCGAAAAGATAACGTCGAACTCACGCCGATATAAATAAATATATAATACGTTTTATATTTGAAAATAAATAGAATTGATAATAATAACCATAAATTACTGTTATTAGCGAAAATAATTAATATTGAAAATAATTCCATTGTTTACGTGTATCTATTATATGTTATGAATTAGAATACAACACAATAATTCGATACGCTAATTACAAGATCAAATTACACATTATATATATATATATATATATATATATATATATATATATATATATATATATATATATATAATGATTAATGACAAATATAAGATGAGACATAAGAAATAAATAGTAAAAGAAATATAATTTCGTCTATGAAATTTCATCTATTGCGGCCGCCCCGAGGCGGAAGTCCTGTAAACCCTAACCGCCGACACGGTCCTTTTACATACATACATTTATTATATAATGCAAAATATGTTCAACGTTCGGCAAACATTTGAGAAAGCCTGTAACGGGCGTTTATCATTTTCGACATGGCGCAAACATAAAAGCGATATATATATATATATATATATATATTTTTTTTTTTTTTTTTTTGCCCTGTATTATTGCGTACGAGAAATAATATTAGCCGAACAAAAAGCGAGTTCGATTCCCGACAACGACGTTTATTATTACGCATTATAACGTGTAATTTATACATATATATTATTACAATATAATATTATAAAATTGAACTAGTTTTGACGAGGTCGTAATATATATATATATATATATATATATTATCGACAGTTTAATTATAATATGTCGAAGAGTTTCTTGATGTTATATATATATATATATATATATATATATATATATACATTATAATAATGTCATAGATATTTTGCGGTTTCAATGAATATTCCTTAGTATATATATATATATATATATATATATATATATATATATATATATATGTATGTATGCACGTTATACGAGTGTTGTGTAATAACGGTAGTGTATAAGAATGAGTCTTCAAAGCGTTTAAAGTGGTCTTCTATTGTTCTGATGCATCATTATGGGGGTTGTTATTGTCACGTAACATCACTTTTATACGTGTCAAAAAAAAAGAGATTTGTCCTATTTCCAAATATCGAGATTTTTCACAATTTTCATGAAATATATATATATATATTATATATATATATATATATATATATATATATATATATATATATATATGGTATATATATATATATATATATATATATATATATATATATACCATATATATATTTGATTAAAACTAATTTTCACATATTTATTAAAATTTAAGATTCTAAAATTTGTTCTTAAATTTAAATTTAATATTTGTATAATCTACTATTTTATTTACTACAGATATATTATTCAATTACTTTAAACCTATATTAATTAAAGTTTAAACATTGAAATTATATAGAAAGAATGATTCTGATTTATTTATTAGAATATTAAAGTATTTTTTTTTATCAATCTAAAAACAAAATTAATGAAGACTGAATATTGAATAAAAAAATATTAAATCTTTATATATACATATACATTTTATAAAAGCATTTATAATCGAAATTCGGAATACATCGAAATTTCAGTGGATATCTCAGTTATAATTTTATAAAAGATCCTATTCATTAATTTTTCCTCATTCACGTGATGTTTTTCTTATCAATAGAATAAACATAATCACAAAAAGAAGCTGTTTTTCATCGTATTTAATGCGATGTCTCGTAAATTACTAAACGGCTCGGTCTGCTTAGTTTTAAACGAATGCGGAATAGTCTTTTTTTTTCAACCCCTAGTCTTCTACGAAAGCTACTTTAAATATATTTCATTTCTTGTACATATATAACAATAATAATGTGGAGGATACGACAAAAAAATGGCGACAGAAATTATATAGTATAGTAAAGTCGGTAAATTATTATTATTTTTTCGCATATATGTAGTTCAGAATGTCACCGAGTTTGACTAATGTTTCCACTTTTCATGTCGCTGAACTGCTGAAGAACTGAAACTTTTTTTTATATAGATGATTAATATACTATTATTTCTTCTTTAAATCAATTCTTGTTTACATATTTTTGCCAATGTTTCAATAATGGACACCGATTTATTATATTTAAATAATTTCCAATAAAAATGCTCAATAGGGATAACGATTTTAATGTTTTTCATTTTCTATCTATTTATGAATATATCAGATTTAATTTTGCTAATTAAAAATCGATTATTTAATTATTAATACTAATTCAAGTTAATATACATATACATATATAAATAAATAAATAAATATATATATATATATATATATATATATACATATCTATATGGTATATCATATATATATATATGAAATAAAAAATACCATTTATATATATATATATATATATATAAATGGTATTTTTTATGATATTAAAAATAAAATATATGTGAATATGAAAATAAAATACATTTCAAAAATTCGCATTTCAGCAAAAATTTGATATGTATAAAATTGTAAAGTGAATTCAAGATAAAAGTTTTTTTAATTTTATATGAAAATTGTTTTAGATAAAAATTTCTGTTATATATTAGGGTTTTTATTCAATTTTTATATACTTTAATACGTAATGTATAATTAAAAATTGAATTTTTATCATTTAAATATAAATATATTGTGATATATTTTTTTAAATTTAGAAAAAAATATATCGTTTATTATATATAATACATAATCATCAAAAATTTTAATTGAAAGACTTAACGACATTCTCATGATAAATTTATTGAAATTTTCAGTGTTGGCGAAGAATATGAAATTTTAAAAATTTCATAAAATGTGTAGAACGATCGTCTTTATTTTTCATAAATGCGGATTTAGGGGTTTCAATATCCGTTTGTTGTCTATCAAACGCGATCAACTTCGAAGATTGAGCGAGTATATTGGAAACCGCAATCGAGGCTTTATCGTCATTTATATATGTTACTATATATACATTAAAATATACATACATTCGTATATAACGCAATATTTAATAATATATCACGAGAAATTGTATAGTGCAAGCTTTCATCGATATAAAACGTAATAATACACGAAAACTTATCCTTTACGAATCCCGAAATGCGCGATAAAGACCCATTTTTGCACAGTCGAAAAAAAACTGTTTTTGGAAAATGAGAAAAAAATCTGTATACTTACGAGAATAAACCGAAAAGCAGGGTAATTTGAGGTTGAAATATCATTATTAATATTTTTATTCAGAAGTACATGTTTTCACGAGTATATCTGAAATTGAAAAAGTAAACAGGGCTATCAATGGAGAAAATGAAAAACTGATTGCATCATTGAAATATATGGAGTACTATTGTATATTAAATATTTTATTAAGGATATTTTAAATAGATTATTAATAATAACGAGATTTTTATACTACTTTTATTTACTAATACAATCGTGATTAACTAATTAAAAATATTTTACATTCATATAAGAAAATAAACTATGATATACCATACATTATTGGAAAATAAATTTGATTGTATTAAGTTGTATAAAACATGTGAATATATCACCAACAGTATATAATATTGTGTTTTAATTACTCCAATGAAAATAATATATATTAATATATGAATATTTAAATTACATATGTACCGTCATGTGATCGATGAATTTCATATTTTAACATTAATAAATCATTAAGTTGTATATAAATTAAATTCTTGAATTATGATATGCGATACTTAAATATATATTAAAGTTGATATGAATCAATAAATTATGAATGTGAGAAGAAAAAAAAATGTATATAATTAAAGTGCACTTAACAAAATATTTTAAAACACGGTTATTTAGCATTGTCTACTAAATATGTTAATTAATTATATATAATAATGAAGCAAAAATAATGCAAATAATTTCAATATAATTGTAGTTAATGTATTTATTCTTAAATTGAATAAAGAAGAGTAAAAGTTCACACAATTTTTTTTAATGATGAGTTGCTTTATTATTGCGGTTTGACGTAAATGAAATTATATAAAAACTATGAATTATTTTGAAAATCAATTAACTTTTGAATGATTTTCTTTGTGAATGTTTGAGAAAAACTATAAGAAGATTATTTTTGTGCTATTTTACATTTATTTTTTTGTACATATATATATATATATATATATATATATATATATATATATATTATAATAATAAAGCAACTTTTGGAACTGTTGTAAATAATATCATATTTTTTTTCAATAATAAAATATGACGATAAATAAAGTTTGTAGAATCCTATTGAAAAGTTCTTATTCTTAAATGCATTTCGTATAGTTATTATTTGACTATATATTACGTAAATAAAAAAGAATACTTCAGAGCAGGATTCCGCAATTACAACTTTACTTTCGCGCACAACGGTTTCGACGTTTAAAACCTGAATAATGGAAGCGCGTCTAGATCAGTTGTTTCGACGATGGTCCGTTGTCTTTCTTCGTGGCCGGATGATGATGATCGTTATAAAATGTGACGGTTCTGCGTACCACGTAACCGAACCGGCGTTATAGTTTGTGTCGTGTTTTCAACATTTACCAAGTGGGCTTCGAGGGACCATGCGCGTTGGGGACACATAGAGCTGACGCCTGCGCCCCATCAACCCTCGCGACGGATGCTTCTCGTCACTTTTTCTTCTGAAACCACCCTCCTCGCCTACCATACGTCTCATAGTCGTCGTTGAATCCCTCAGGACTTTCGAGTAAACTTTTACGGCACGAACGGTCACAATCTGTTGGGGCGATCTTTGCAGAAATGTGTACCAAGATGTCTCAGATCGTGATGATGAATTTTGTACTTTAGATAACAATTTAATAATAATAATAATATTTCAATAATTCTTATATATTATGATAGTTTAATATAAAATTTATTATTTTATATTATTTTTTTTTTCCTAACATATGAGCCACCTACAATATAATATGTATATTATTAATATATGATTAAAACCGTAGCCGCAAATTGTTAGTTTAGATCTCAATAGCAACTGAAACCACAAATTTATTATATTATAGTAGAATATAATAATAAATTTATTATCGTCTTGATATTATGATATATTAATATTGAGTGAATATATTAAAAATATATTTAATAAATTTGATAGTGTTTATCAGCGTCTTAATATTTGTTATTTTTTTTCATCGTAAAAGATTTTTTACTGCATTTAAAAAAATGTGAATAGAAAGAACTCGTTGCACGAGAGTTTGAAATGCAAACCACATATCCATTTCAAACATTAAACTTTAGGGATAATTTTACCACGACGAATATTATGCGAAACTTTTACTGTCTAAATTTAAATTCGTTAACGTTCACACTTATTCAATTTATTTTACATGATATGAGAAAGTCAATATTTTCGTTCGATAATATATCAATTTAATATATATATATATATATATATATATATATATATATATATATATATATATATATATTGTAGTAAAGAGTGAAATATTATGTAACACATCATAAAATTACGATAAATGAATTTTCATTCGTATAAAAGGTTCACGAGCTTCGACAGCTATCGAAAACTTTATATAAGGGACCAGATTAATTATATCTCATCGACAACGTTTCATAGAAATATTATTATTATTATTAGTATTATTATATAGAAAAAAAACGCAGATAAAAAAATAAAATAATAATATAAACGACAACCGAGAAAAATTGAACAATGTAACAACAGCAATACGTATTTTCACCGTTTTTCCGTCGGTTTTCATTTTTTTTGTTCCGATCCTTAATGTCGCCGTTATAAGTTGCGAGAATAAACGCGCGAACGAAAGCGAACCCGTTTTTAGTAGAAGAAAAACAAAAATAAATATAAAAAAAAATATGAAGAAAAAAAGAACAAAGGTGTTAGATATTAAAAGTTGGTGTGCTGAAGTCAAAGGGAATGTTTTTCGTGAACATTTTTGAAGGTGAAGAATTTCCGGAATGCTTTATGAGCAGTAAGATTGTTCTACTTGTATTCTTGTTTCCTGACGTTGCGCGAATATATTTTCCACCTTTAGGCTATGCAAATATGTATACGTTGTAAATTTATTAATGTATATCATCAAAACAATCGCTAATGTCTTCATAACGTATTATATTTTAAAATAATTTTAATATTTATCTAACGTAAGGCGCAATCGTTGAATTTTTAATTCAATACATTTTAATGTTCACGAAGAAAATATTACAGTATATAGATATCTTGGTCAATGTTTGAATTTATTTTTAGTATATCAATATGGTTTTCTGCAGCTATATTACGAATACAGTTCACAGAAAATTAAACCGGAATCCGAAAAACTGTAATTTTATTCATATTTTTGAATTAGGATTATTTATTTTTGCTTGTTTTGCAATAAAAATTTTTGATTTCCAAAAATGTTGCAAGTGTAATCTTTGCCGCAAACTCACCCTGCAAAAAAATGGGTTAAGAAACAAGTGGGTGTTAGATAATTCTAAGTACATAAAAAGTATCGTTATGTTGCATAAAAGCAATATTTTACATGAAAAAGATGTATATTTTCAATTGTGAAGATCATTTAATATTGAATTGTGTAAATAAATTTGCATTCGAGTGTGACATCCGCGGCGACGGCGGCATTTTATATAAATGATATAAGTATTGTATACAGTATATTACCGTGATTCTGTTAAAAGAAAATTTTGTATGAAATAAAAAAAAAATATGACGATGTATATTGAATCAGAACAAGTCGAGTTAACGAATGTTGATAATTAAATCTGACCCAACTCATAATTTCGAACGTGCGATCGGAATATGTAAAAGCTAAAATTCATTCTCATACCGTGAATATTTATATACGTATATATTTCGTACATAAAATTTTCATCAAATTTAATTCGAACACTTCTCTGGATGTCAATTATGCAATTAAACAATTTTTTGGTCTTATATAGAATATTTAAATATTTGTAATATATATGACAATTTTTTCAGAATGTAGGCCAATTTTGTTATTATCATACATGTGTAATATTTAAATATATACATATGAATATTGGTAAAAGGAAATGTTTGTTCGAACGATATATATATATATATATATATATATATATATATATATATATATATATATATATATATGTATATAAATTTTATTATAAGCGAAAAAAGCGTAGAAAACAATGGCGATATTCACATTGAGAAACTTTGTCATTTTTTTTTATTGCTTTTCAGATGCCTGAACAATCGACTGGCGGTGAAATATTAAAAAAACATACGCCGAAAATTATTATATTTCGTTCGTGGGCCAAAATCGTAAATAAATTTTATTATAAATAATAATAAGAGGAAATTGAATGATAAATATTCGTGGAAAAAAAATAACTTAATGATTAATCGTTCTAAGATACGGTAAATTCAAAATAATTAATTGTCGATATATATTTATATTAGAAAAAAAAATTTGGTATCAAATAATGTGATTTATAAAAATAATTAAAAATATTTAAGATTTTTTTTATTTAAATAAATAAATTAATGTTTTTTCCATAATAATATTAATAATTGAGATTAAAAGGTTTTTTTATAACAGTGCTTATTGTATATAATATATTTCAAAATGAATAGAATAAAAAAATGTGATAAAAAGGATAATTTTGTCATAATAAATAATTCTTACAAGAAAAAAAAAACTAGTACTTCTTTTTATCTCCACATTTTATTATGATTTATAATTACCATTCTTTATTTATATTATATATTTTTAGAGAGGTGTAATAGTTTTCTATTGTGTTATATTATAAATAAAATATATAAATTATATTGCAATCTTATTTATATTTTCAGATAGCAAATGTTAGCTTTATGAATATTTTTGGAGATTACATTAAAATATTTGATATGTAAATTAATTTTAAAAAATTTCCATAACGCTATACATAATGTTTTATAAATTTAAACCGAATTTATAGATAATATTTTATATTAAATAAGATTGTTATTTCTTAGTTATCGAAAGTTTAAACGCCATCATCAAAGTTATAAAAAGTTTTAATAGTTGTCAGAGTTAAACTTATCCGACGACTGTCAATAATATGAGCAAAATAATAGCAATTATTCAAGTTTTTTTATTTCAAGAGTACAATCTAAAAAATGTCGATTAAAAATACAAAAAATATACAGATAAATCTATAGTATAAAATGTAATAATAGAATGTGCGTGTTTTTCAGAGAAAAAAAAATTGCAACCATGCCACAAAAATACAGGGAAAAATAATCGAATAAACATAAAATACAATAAAATATCTAATAATAGACGATTTATATTTGTTTTTAACACGGGTAAATAATCATGATATAATTAAATATTTACATCTAGTCATTAGTCAAGATTAAAAAATAGCCACATTTAAATTGCGGCGATGATTCGTATTCAAAGTTTACACTGTAACAATAAATTGCGACGAGTATATTTTAATTAGTTTATCGTTATTATTTTGCCTGTAACATGGTTTTAATCAAACGATTTTTTTTTCTATTTTTCGACGTTTATTAATCAACGAACGAACAGTCGATTGACTTATGGCGATAAGATTGTTTGCATATTTTTTTCATTATTATATAAATATATATATATATATATATATATATATATATATATATATATATATATATATATATATATATATATATATATATATATAAGTAAAAATGAGAGAATTTGACGAGACGAAATAATATAAAAAATATAAAATTTTTCTTTAGTGAATGTTCGTGATCGATATTTCAATATTTTTCATTTTCAATCATAAATTGATTCGATGTTTGTATAATTTTTTTTTCATTCCCTGAATTTTTTTAATGGATATTTTACATATGGTTCTACAGATATGCGCGTTGTTTATTTCGAGAGCGTTAATTCTGTTTTTGTGCGGATTTTTAGATATTTTTCACATAAAAGGAAAAAAAAAGGTTATTTTTTTCCCCGCAAAAAGTAGCCATAAATCTCAATTATGAAAATAAATTTTCAAAAATAAAAACGACTCTGATTATTTTTATAATTGGAGGAGGAAAATCTGCGATTTATTAAATGTGCGCATTTTAAAATGATATACGAAAATAAAAGCATATATTGTGGTTTAAATAAATCTTTGAAAATTGCGCTAATAATGAAAATTATAGTATTATAAATATGAACTATTGACGCTTGTAATGTGTATGTGGTTGAATGTAAAAATTTCTTGATTTATATGATCTAAGTTCAAATTCTCGTCTTAAAAACTCTTTTTTTAATTTTTTATATAATAATCTGAATATTTAAGGTCAATAAGATTGTTATTGTAGATTTTTAATGACATGATTATAAAAATAAAATATTTATATATTTGTAAATGACAACATTTAATCTAGTTTATACTATTAATATTATCAAGTTTATACTAGTATATATACCATATAAAGAGGAAAAATAATAAATTAAAATTATTAACTTATAATATTATTCAATATTGATTACATGAAGACAGCCTATCAAGTCAACACATCACTGCCATTAAAATATTCATAGTAATTAATGTGAAAGTAATAAATATAAATTTTCAATTTTACGATGTCCAAAATATAAGATTATTAGTGAAGACTAATAATGGTTATCGAATGACAGCATATCAATTCAACAATCTCATTATTTATATATATTTTTTTTTATCATGAAAAATTGTAATATAAAAATTCGATTTTCAGCGCCAAACAGTTATCAGTGTTATTTTGTTTTTTTAAATCGATATCAACAATCGGATTTGTAAAGTCCATTGTTTTTAATTGGTATTGAAACCTCAAATCTCGATCGCTTTCAGGAACGATTGCATTCGAATATTTTCAGCAAACGTGCGGATTGCACTGTGGAAAACTTTGTTTCGACACATGGCGAACAAACACAGTTTTCAGCACGCCTCATTGAAGATTGTAACCTGAAAACTGTTTCGAATCAAACGTGTGTGTATGTACGTTTCGCAAACGACAAAGCTTTCAAATGTACACATCTCCTAGTGTGTGGAAAAACCCACTATGTCATTTCGAATATATATATATATATATATATATATATATATATATATATATATATATATATATATACATAGCTCTTTAAAGGATTGAAATGTTCTGTCGAATGTGAAAACGTTATGTATTGAATTTTCAGCGACATGTCTGTACGCTTCGATTATTTGTATGACAAATTTAGATATTCTATAACTCTTAAAAATATTCAATTTTTCATAATATATTTTAATTCCTAAAAAATAATCATTTGCTTCTAATATAATGTAAAAAATATGATAAAAAAAATAAATATTTGAGACTCTTATTATGATTTATAAAAAGTATGATGAACGATTGATTAGTTTTTTTTTTCGTTAATTAGAAACATTGTAGAACGTCGATTATCCGGCTTAGAGTACACGGTCGGCCGGATAAACAGTATCTATATACGTTTGTTGTGTACAAACATTAAGGTGACCAATAGAGGATATATTAGAAAATCATTTATTTAAAAGAAAGATACAATGAAATTAATCAAACATAATTTCAAATTATAAAGGTCTAAAAAAAATATTAATTTCAAGAGTCGATGGATATACTAGATCAAATACAAAAAATTGAGAAAAGTAGGATAAATATAAAATGTTCTTCTCAATAGAAAAGAATAAATTCAATTCAATATATTGATTTTTAAAATATATTTGCATATACATATAAAAGTAAAATTGTATAATAGGATTATTATGTGGAAATATATTATTTTTTAATCAAAAAATCCGAAGCTCAAGCTGGATAATCGGTGGTGGACTGAATATCGATATATTTCTGAAATTACAAAAAAAAAAAAAAATGTTTTGTTAAACAGAAAAAATAAATAGTCTTAATGAAGCGTACCTTTGCATTCGATTTCGTCAATAAATTCGATGAATAAAATCAAACGCAGAAATTTAATATTTTCAATTCGACAACGTTTTATTTTACATTATTGTGTCGACATTTAATGAATAATTCAATGTGGAAGAGCTGAAAACTTACACGATTGCAGTCGTCGATGCAGTCATAACACCCACTCGTGAGAGTGGCTCGTGAAAGCGAGCCTCAACCACAAAGTAAGCGAAAAATATCGCAAACGTCGCGCGTTTCGACGGCAGTCACGAACTTGGACACCGGAACGAAGGTGTGAGGTCGTCGCAGACGAGGTCTTAACCACCCTCAACCATCCCACATAACTCCCTTTTTATATTCGCGGTCCCTTGACCCATTATGTGCGACCGATCGCGAGGACTTGAGCATACAAAGGGATGGACCGGTTCGATGAGACCCCTTCTGGTTTCATCGAGTGCCCACTCTATTGGGGGGGTTTTTTTGTCGCGTTCTCAAACCCCCGACGGTGATCTTCTATTTCTTTTCTTTTTTTTCCCCCCCCCCATTTTTTTTTATTTTTTAATGTTGGAACAGTTGCAGCACAGTTAGCGACTGCGATGATGTCATTCGTTGGTCGTTGTCGTCATCTATGCGAGAAAATCGATCGTCGTGAAAGGAAATAATAAAAAAAAAAAAAGAGGAAATGGAAAGTCAACGACGACGAAAGGGGTTTAAGCGTTTTTTTTAGCTCAATGAAAATTATCTAGATGCTCATTTTTAATGTGCATATTTTTTTGTAATCTGATAAAATTACTTATGACTATTTATAATAAAAAAGTGTATACTTCTAATGACCTAACACACATGATGGATCCGCGTGCAGATTTGTACATGGATCCACTTGTTTATAATAAAAAAAATCACATTTAATATAAGATATAATTATAATGTAATCATTTATAAATTAAGATCAATTATTTTATTGACACTTAAAAAGTATGTATTTTATAAAAGTTAATATTATAATAAATAATGATATTTTTATAAATATAAATTAAAATTTTTACAATAAATTTTAGAAAAGCAGAGTAATTTTATAATAAAAAAATATCCTTTTCCTTCTGATTTTATAACGTCAAATTATTTTTGTATACACGATTATTGATTTATAGACATATATTTACATTAATATAGATTTTTTCGAAAATCTATTCCATCAACCTCTAGAAAATCTAAGGGGTGCCAAATTTTCCACGATTGTATACATGCTGTATATTTATTTAACAGAAAATGATTACTGTTAAAATTAAACACAAATGAAAAGCAAATGAAATTTTAATGTTCTACAACTAAATAAACAGTACCAACAGAATTTTAATTAAAACAAGCGGTAAATATGAAAATGTACTCGAAAATCTATGTCGAAAAAGTGAAAAATCGGATTATCGGCGGTCGGATTTTTCAGAGTCGATTTGTAATATATTGAAAATTATTTTGATATATTATATATTACGATAATACTTGAATTTAATAAATATTAGTAATTATAATATTTATATAAAAAAAAATTGACTTAATTAATCAATTTCAAAATTTAACCGATTAATTAATTTCAGTTAAAACGAAGGAGTATTCATTATATAATATAAATAATGCATTTCGTTAACAATTCGTAATTTCTGGCAAAGTTTCAACGTTTATTTCTTAATGAATTATATTATATTTATCCACAAAACAAGAACACACTTTATTTATGCAAATATAAGTTTGTGATTAACAATTTAAAAATATGTTAATCGAGATGTTCTATTAAAAATGACTTTTTTTTTAAATATAATTTTAGATTTCTATCTAATTTAATAAAATTTGTAGTGTAATTATGCGATAGAAACGTATTAGATGGTAAAATCAGTAATCTCTAGAATGGTTCTATATTCTAATTTGCATGTTAATGCAATTCTGAATCAATTTGTCAATCCTCTCAAAGCCTACAGATGAGACACGCGTTATAACAAATATGAATATCAGACAATATCCTATGTATATATGTTTATTAATTATAAGATAATTAAATAAAATGAAAATTAAATTAATATAATTTAATATAAAATTCGATAAAAAAAAGTGTTAATGTAACACATTTTAACCTCTTAGCGGACTGAGATATGATCGATATAAACGCGTTAACACGTTGACGCATACTGATAAAAAAGAAGAAGAAGAAGAAGAAGAAATAACCCCATCGCCACCCTAAACAAAGTAACGGTTTTTACAGGCGCGTATCGGAAAACATTATGTTTACTGATAGTGGCCGATGGGGTTAAACCCATTCACCGCCTCTCATATATTTACTATCGCCCTTTCGTGATGTATGACGATTTGTTCGGTGTGCTTAGATGTGACATTTTACTTTTTTTTTCTACCTTCACGTTCGACAAATGATCTTTTTATGGGGATAAAATACAACGGAAAAGATAAAAAGAAGTATCTTTTTTATTATTATTATTATTTCTGCGGTTAAAGATTGAAATGATCATGGCGTATTTTATACGTAAATATAGCGTTTAATAATAAATCTGAAAATAAGAGTGTTATTTTGTATATATATATATATATATATATATATATGTATATTAAAAAAAAGAGATCAAACGGACACTTCAAAATTGTGTTATTGATATTTATATTTCGGGTTGCTTTTTTTTGAAAGATATTTTCTTTTGAACGATTAAAAATAAACACGATTAGCGATATTGCTGTAATAACATGTATATTTAAATGAAGAATATTTACAAAATAATAAAAGATAAATTTGGACTGATTTATATATAAAAAAAAATATTCGAAATAAATATTTTAAATCGTTAATGTTTTGTCTTCGTTTTTTTTTCAATTTGTATTAAATATTTTACGAAATGTTTTTCATATAAAAAAAATATATTTAAATTTATAATAATTAACAAATATAAGTATTTGTTGTATATATTAATCTTGTTATATAAAATTTTAATTTAATAAAAATTGTAAATTTTACGAATATACAGTTCATATACTCGAATATTGAAAATCGCTTCGTTTCATGTGCAATATATTTTATTATATATTATAAAATGGAAGAAAACAAAATTAATTAAAATCCTTCAGGATAAATCGGAATGTTTGGATCGTTATAAAATAATTTGTTACCACGATTAAATAGAATACAGTGAAATATTATTCGTTGAAGTGTTCAATGAATTATTCATAAAAAGCATTCACGGCAATTTTAGATTTGAACAAAATATTGTTAAATATATAAAATATAATATTACATAGTAAATCATGTATATAATATGAAATGTGTACGTTTTATATTTCACTGATATAGTATATTTCTTTTAATGTCGTCCTTTTTAATATTTATTGTTATGTGCATCTCAAAGAAATAGTATTTATATATAAACGTTGAGAAAAATAGCTATTTTTTGTTATTTTTTTTTGTGATACTAAAAGAAAAATATATAAAATATTAAATACGAAAATATTTATTATTATAATGTAATTATTATAATACAATCGATCATTTCGTAGGAGAGCAAAATGTAAATAACTAATATTTGAATTAATATTCAAGTTAATTACACTTTTAGAGTGATAATAATGTTCAAAGTAAATATTTAGTTTTTCACATTAAAATTTACAGCTAATAAATTATGATTATTACTGTAATATAATTGTGATAATGAGTGCGCAAAAAATTTGCATGTATTCAAGATTAAATCTATCGTTTATACGTAATATCATTATTTATCAAAATGTATATATTATTATAATTAGCGGAGATGGACGATGATTTTTTTAATTGTTTTAATAATCTTCATAGAATTTGAAATCAAATAATAGATTTTTATTAAAAATAACTGCCTTTTTTTATTTACGATATTTTCAAAGAAATTGTGATTTGTTTAATAATAAAATTTAATATTCTCTTGAAAAAAATTAACCTTTCAGGAAAGATTAAAGGTTGGCTTTCGTTAAAAAATAAATTAGCATTACGTATCTCGAAACAGAAGTCTCAGTTCTCAAAGGCTATCACGCTATCTATAAATTAATTAATTATAATTATATTTTTTAACTCATTAATTTAAGAGTCAAAAATTGTAATTTTGCATACAATTTACAAGTTTATAGATAAAATGTTGTACAATACAAAAAATAAGATAAAAACTGTCTGATATTTATTATAAAAAAAAAAACAATTATATGTTCTATATTTTCAATACAAAATGATGTAATTTACATTTCAATAAAAACATCGTATGTTTATTTACATCATTTTGATTATCAATAGTTAATTAAAATAATTCAATTTTATTACGTAATCTGAAAATAAATTAAACTTATGAAAAGTATTATACTCTAATTTAATATATTATAGCAAATAAATAAATAGAATAAATCGATATATAAATTATTATATTAGTTCTTTTGTATGTTTTATGTAATCTATATTTAAATTTTTTATTATATTAAATATTATATAAATTTATTGAAATTTGAATACGATTTGATGAATAAATATATATATATATATATATATATATATATATATATATATATATATATATATATATATATATATAATCTATACGTTTAAAAAATATTAATTATTATCATTTCACGTTTAAATTATTTTTATTTTAATATATATATATATATATATATATATATATATATATATATATATATTTTAATGTTTTTTTTTGTAATTTTGCACGGAAGTAATGTGCGATAAAGCAGAGGACTGCCGTATGTGAAAAATGTGTGTGATTCAAACGCGTGAGGTCGCCAGTGTTCCGAGCGCCGTTTTCAGCGGAAACCCTTTCAGCATCCGTCGAGCATGCGCGTATACAAAACGCTGAAAAACTGCATCGCGTACGTTTGCCGAGGACTACTCCTCCGTACGAGGACATCAAGCGCAACACATACCATCGTCGCAGTGTCCTCGTGATATTTTAAAACATTTTATATATATTATATATACATATATATCGTCGTAATATTGTATAGAAACATTTCAAAGTACGACTATCGTTTAAATACTTGATGTCGTTTGAGATTTTTAATTATTATATATCGTTAAGCGCGATCAGATGTTTCGTATAACTATGTGTCGTTGATTATATATGAAAAAAAAATATATATATATATCTATATTAATAAAAATAATAGTAATTATAATAAAATATTAAAAAGGATATGTGGTCGAATAGTAGCGGTTTTAAAACGCTAGTTGATGTCGATGGTTCGAAGTCTGTTTCGTTCATCGACGACGACGACGACAATGTTACGTCGCGGTGACCGTCAGTGTCGTATTTTCACGAGAAAAATAATGTTTTCGACGTCGAAGTGAATTTGATCAAAAGTGGATTTTCATCGACGATGAAGAAGAAAAAACGCGATCGTTCCTCGGTTTCGTTGTGTGCTTGTTTTTTGACCGTCATATTTTTTAATTTCAAGTTTGCGAGGTATGATTTTTATTTTTCGCTATAAATAATTATTATATTATAATAATATTTTTCAAAATATATATATATATTTATATATATATATTCATAAGAATTTTTATAAAAAATCTACTTATTTGTTTTATTAAAATTTTTGATAAATTCAAATACATTTTGTATAACTTTATTCAAAAACAAACTAAATTCATACAAAAACATCAATAAATTTATTAACAATGTTTCTAAAATCTATGCAAATCAAATATAAGTATACTATATATAATATTGAAATACGAAGTATTTTTTGATATAAAAAAAAATCATACTCTGAATTTATGTTAATTTAAAATAAAATAATATAATTATGATTTTTATTAAATATTTAGTAGTACTCAACGTACATTAGTATCGGACCGTTTAGAAAATGTGACACAAACTATATCAAGAATTTTGGAAGGATATGATATTCGACTGAGACCAAATTTTGGAGGTAATAATTATACATTTTTTTTAAATAAAAATATAATTTAGAAATTCGATTTAAATTTTTGTAAAATCAAATGTAAATTTTGCTTAAATAAACATTGTAGATTATTTTCAATTTATACATTATATATACATTAATGTCGAAAGTAAAGTAAAGTTTAATGTCTAAATTATGAATTGAATATAAAATTACATATTTTAGGACGACAATAGAGTAGCTATTAAAATTAATATTTTTGTAATTAATTCGATACATTCGCGATAATAAATTATTTTAAATTTCTATTATACTATATATTATTTCACACGAAAACGATGCGCGTATATATTATTTTATGTGAAAATTAAATAAAAAACTTTTTTTTTTTTCGTAGAAATATGATTACAAAAAAAATAATTATTAAAGTAAAATTAAGATAAATAATTAATAAAAAAAATAATGGATTTTTTTTAATTATAGGTGAACCATTATTAGTTGGAATGGATTTGACAATAGCCAGTTTCGATGCAATATCCGAAGTAAATATGGTGAGTCGTTTTTATATTAAAAATCTATATTATTATTATTATATGGATAAGTCGATAATTCCCATTCCCCAATACGAATCCAATGAGAAAATTCGTTAAGCGATTTTTCACCTGAGCGGTGGACCTCGAGTACCTTTTTACTCTATAAACCTATCTACGTATCGCGAAACTCGAGTGCTTCTATATAAAATAAATTAAGTCACCGACCGAAACAGGTCACCAGAATTTCCATTAAACGACAAACATTTACAAAGGGTACCCGATTTCGAAACGAGACTATAATGGAGAAAAGGTCACATATTATAAGATTAGTCTACGTTCAATATAAGAAAATGTAAAGATAGCACTTTTAAACATATATATTCAAAATCATATTTATAATATATTTATATATATATATATATATATATATATATATATATATATATATATATATATATGTCTGTAATCTTATAATAGATAACACACCTGATCCAAATTGAACAGAATATACGAGAGAAAATATATTATTTTAATATATGTAAATTATTTTTAAATTGTCGCTAAACGAATCGGATTTTATTAATTGAACTAACCCTTTCGTATATTTATATATATATATATATATAATTTTTTTTTTTTTTTTTGAAATCGAAACCGTCTTTCGTATGGCTTTACGTCGCGTCTCGTTCATATTCCGTTACACGAATACGTCGTGATGTGAATAATAAAAAAAAAATAATCGAGCTTATTATTTTTTTTATTCAAATTCTAAAAATAGTGTGAAATTTCGATAATCTCGAAAAAAATGTGCTAAAAAACGTCGTAACGCCGCTTATCTACTACGGAAAAAGTTTTACTAAAAGCGACAAACGACGCGGAAGAAATGACGAATAGGCTATTTTGTAACTTGGATAAGGGAACGAATGACGAGCTTAAAGGACCAACAGAAAATTTGATATCAGAATATAGAGCTATAAACACACATTAAAACTTCGTAAATACAAATACCACATTTAAACGAAAGTCGTTTATGACATATAATATATAATAAAAAATTTTCATTGTTTGTCTACATATGAAAATTATCGAATATTCATAAATGAAAGATTTATATAATGGATTTAATCTATTTATTGTAAATTTCAATTATCATTCATTTGAAATCCGGTTTTATGCATATATATCCATTGTATCTATAATAATAATAATAATAATACAAGCATACGAGTATAATATAAGCGTTCCATATTAAATAGCTGGCGCTTTGGAGGCTGGAGAGGTTTCGTTATTGACTGTGCGGTTTTCGTGTTTAATTTCAAATTGAATTAATTTTACTAGAGCGTATGCATCTATATATATAGGGTGATATCGTAATATATATTCGTGAAAAAAAATGTTTATATATATATATATATATATATATATATATATATATATATATATATATATATATATATATATAGAAAATATTCTCAGTTTTGCAATCGTATATCAGGTAATATGTTATATTTATTTTAGTGTTCGTATTTTATAAACTATTCTCTAAAACGACGACGAGAAATAGAAAACCACCTCGAGTGACAAATAAGTAAGAGTAATTTGTCACTGTTGAAAGTCGACTATCCATCTTGCTCCGTAATTGGATTTCGAGTTTTTTTTTTTTGTTTTGTTTTTCTCTTCAAGCCTCAGACTTTTATAAGCCACCGGAGAGAGCGACATAATATTCATACATCATAAATAATTAACGATTAAAATAAAATAAAAGGAAGAAAGCGAAAAGTTGTACGCGGCGAGCTTTCGCCGATGATAAACTTTATCGTTGATGTTGTTGGGGTTCATTTATCATATTAAAATTCCTTTTTACGTTGCACAACATCAATCATACGTTTCAAAAGGGTTTCTAATTTGAATTATCCTATTTATTTCATTTATAAAGAGATAATTTATTAAAATTATTGAGTTTTTTTGAGCGTAAGTTCATTTTATATTATATGGAAATAGTACTATTTAATTTCACATTATAAAATGATGAAAATTTTGAAGGATTTTTTTAGAACTGTCTATAGATTTAAAGTTCATAGCATATTACATTCAATATAATCATAAATTATTTATAATAACTTATTGTCAAAAATAGACTTGTACCACTTTTAAAGTAAACGGTTCATATAACGAAAATATTCAAATTTAGATTTATTTTTAAAAAATAGTATATTTATATTTTTTTAAATTATTATAAAATAATTGTTTATATTTAAAAATGTTTTATATAATAGTTAAATCTTTATTCAATAAAATTCTTAAAAAATAAATAATTAATTTCAAAAATTTTCGATACATGAAATATTTGATAAAAATCATTTTGATTATAAATTTTGTAAAAAAAAAAATAACCTGGGCTATATAAAAATCAATAGCAAATTAGAAGTTGTTGACTAAAATTCGTAATTATGATATAAAAAATATTGAAAATTTTACCTATTCAGAACAAATCGTATATAAAGAACATTCTATGTAAATATAATAATATATGACATTCAAGTTTATAAAATTAAATATACGGACGTTTATTTTACATATATGAATATAAAGTTTGGTATATATATATATATATATATATATATGTGTGTGTGTGTGTGTGTGTGTGTGTACATGATGAATAATCGCTGAAAATTTACGACGTATTTAGGTCATCTCGCACAAAATGACCCATTTATGATGCTCGGCGGCAGCGAAATGGTCTATCGCGTTGATGCACCATAAAGCTTTAGAATAATTACGTTTATGTAAGAGCCACTTTGCTATCGTGTCATGTAAAACGGTTCAACTTCGAGTAATGACATTTTTACAACAATTACACCCCTGCGTCACGAGGTGATTTGCCTAAAAATGCGAATGCAAAATTATATGTATAAAATTTGTCAAAATAAAATATAGGCCAAGGTCTCTTTTCATAGTATAGTGGTGTTAAAGTATAGTTATAGTATAGTATAGTGGTTTGTAAAGTCGTTTATTTCATTTTCAAAATATTGACACGTCGTATCTTTATTATATTTTGAGTTAAACATAAATGCCATATTAAATTAATGTGATAATAACGCTCGATTTTAACCACTTTCAAGTGTTCTATATATATATATATATATATATATATATATATATATATATATATATATATATATATATATATATATATATATATATATATATATATATTGGTATAAAGTAATCACTTTTAACTTTAATGAGTATACGAAGTATAATAGAAATTTTATATTGTTAATTAAAATTTTAATAACTCTCCACTTAAAATAACGACACATTAATAAAATTATAGTGATCCATTACAATGAAATATTTAATAACTGTTTTAAAATATTTTTGTAATAAAAATATATACACGATAAACGTGAATAATGTCAGTTAGAAACAATATTCATCGGTTATCTGTCATATTTTTTTTTATTGAAAAATCAATCATTTATTAAGGAGATGTATTTTTCAGATAGTTTTTCAGTATCGATAGAGATATATTATATTTATATAATCATTTAATCATGTATATTAAAAGAAAAGTTTTAATTTGTAAATTAAATTTAAATTGTATTGCATAATATTTTATAAATTAATTGTATAAAATATAATTTTGAAAAGAAAAAAAAATAGTATGTAATAAATTTACAGTTAAAAATTCTATGTTACATAAAGAAAATCACGCCTATTCTTACCGGTTGTAATAAAAATAAAATATATAACTTTGTATATATTTATGTCCTGATAAGGATCACCCATTTCTGGGGAAAACGTAGAGGGTATAAAAACACGCATATAATAAAGAAAATTATTATACAGTTTTAATATCGTAATTCTCAAAAACACAAGTAAAGATATAAAATGGTTTTTTGTTGACGAACGATAAGTTTGTGCTTCTTGAAGTATTTAGTGCCTGTAAAATATTAATGATATTATATGTGAAAGTTTTGAATGCTAAATTAAATAAAATAGTTTAAGTTTTCTTATTATTAAAAAGAAATGTTATAAAAAATAATAATGGAGTGGAACTATTTATTTTAAAAATATTCTAAGTATATATTTTTGAAATGATTAAAAAGTAAAAAAAAAGAATATTTTTATTAATATTATTAAAATAATATATTATAAACTAAGTTGTTTTTATAGTATTAAATGAGTTTTCAGCGAATCCACTTTTTTAATATAAATATTTAATGCAATGATGAATAAATATTAAGCTAAATAGTAATAATAAACACGTATTGAAAATATGAATTACGGTATAATAATTTAAAAATATACGAGCATTTTCGTAATGAACGTACGAAGGTAAGTCTTTTTAATATATATATATATATATATATATATATATATATATATATATATATATATATATATATATATGTAATTTAATAAATTAGTTAAGCTTAATACCCAAAAGAACTCGTGGCATTACGCGGAGCTTAAAAGCGCTGTTTGTTTACCCAAAACGTTTCTAGGTGCTTTTACAAAGTTACTGTGGACGCGTCAAAAGCTTTTTCTTCATTATTATTTTTATTATTACTTCGCCTATAATTGAATTTAAAATTATTTTCTTTCGCGGTAATGTATTATATATATATATATATATATATATATATATATATATATATATATTCTTTTTTACAAAATAGGATTACACGATTACGATGTATCTGAATCAATATTGGAAAGATGAAAGATTGGCTTTCAGCACGGAAGAAGAAGTTTTGACTCTGTCGGGGGATTTTGCTGAAAAAATATGGGTACCGGATACGTTTTTCGCCAATGATAAAAATAGGTAAGTTTATGTAGATATTTGTTGATTTTTACATATTTTCGTATATATTATACATATGCATATTTGCGAAATAAAATATGAAGTAAGTGTTTATGATGTGGAAAAAGCTTTTTCTTGTTTAAAAAGTCTGAAACTAAAGTCGAAATTTAAATCTTCGCCTCGTATTGCAGCTCGAAAAAAGTTTTTTAAACTTCGTTGTATATTTATGAGCGTAGTTATGATAAAATATTCATGAAATCACAAAAATGTCTAAACTTTTAAGAATATATGATTACCTATTGAAATATATAATATTTTTAATAAATGTAAAATTTACATTTTACTAACTTTGCAAGCGTAAAACATATTTAATACATACATTTTTAATGCATACGCTGAAATATAATATATTTTCGCAAATATAATAGATTAAAATAACTTTGAAGTTGGTTTTTAGCAATGTTCTAAATATAGGAAAAGAATATCAATGTACATGTGATTTCAGATTTAAGTAAGTCTTTTATTATAATTTTCGCTAGATTTTCATCTGAGATAGTTGAAAAGACATAATAAAATGGATACGTCAATAATAGTGCAGCTAGAAAATAAATTAGATTTTACGAAATAAAATACACGCACGAAAATTTCAAGTGTACGCTCAATTTTCAATGGGTAAGGATTAGTATTTATACATTTACACATGAAGCCGTTTGATACTGCGAAAGCTTTTCCAGTTTTTCCCTCGGGAACATATCGCAATGTACATATCTTTCAAATGCAAATCTTTTAAAAAACGTAACAGACGTGATCCGTCTTTTCGCTAAATTTTGCGTATGTGATGTATATTCGAAAATCGGTATATATATATATATATATATATATATATATATCTTTTATCAAGTGTTTGTAAAATTTGACGAAATATTGATTCGTAACCGAAGATTGATTTTTAATTTATATATTTATATACTATATTTATATATTTTTTTAATTTTTCAGTTTTTTACACGATGTCACAGAACGCAACAAATTAGTGAGATTAAGCGGAGATGGAACGATTACTTATGGTATGAGATTTACAACGACTCTAGCCTGTATGATGGATTTACATTATTATCCTTTGGATGCGCAAAATTGTACGGTTGAAATTGAAAGTTGTGAGTTGTAAATTTATTTCGAAATATTATATATTTTCTCAAAATATTTATTAATCACAAAAACGAATTTTTTTTTCAGATGGTTATACAGTATTAGATGTTGTTATGTATTGGAAAGAAACACCTGTTAGGGGTGTAGAAGAGGCTGAACTACCCCAATTTACGATTATCGGCTACGAAACAAACGACAGAAAGGTACTTATAGTATTCATGCATCATGAATATTATAACTATTTCACATTTAAATTCATAATGCGTGTGTTAAAATACAAAAAAAAAATGTATGCATTATCATAAAAAATAGATTTATTTTGTCGCGTATGTAAAACGACATAGTGCCTAATACAATATTAAATGAAGTGTTTCCGAAGGGTGCATTGCATTATTTTCCCCTATCGCGTTAATAAATCTAATTCTCTCCCTAAACCAAAACACACCAATTAAAAATTGATTACGAAAATCAAGAATATAATCACAGTTTATGCGACGACTATTATTTGAATAAATTATGATAATGTGATTTTTTTTTAAATTTCCTTAGGAAAAACTGGCAACAGGTATATATCAAAGGCTATCGTTAAGTTTTCGTTTACAAAGAAATATAGGATATTTTGTGTTCCAAACATATTTACCAAGTATTTTAATCGTGATGCTATCGTGGGTTTCGTTTTGGATAAATCACGAGGCTACATCGGCTAGAGTTGCTTTAGGTAAACATTTTTAATATAAACAAATAAATATATTATAAACATTATTAATGTTTAATATGTAACTTTTAAGGTATCACTACTGTATTGACTATGACTACGATCAGTACCGGTGTTCGCAGTAGTTTGCCAAGGATATCGTATGTAAAAGCCATCGATATATATTTGGTAATGTGTTTTGTGTTCGTATTTGCTGCCCTTTTAGAATATGCAGCCGTAAATTATACATATTGGGGTGCTAGAGCCAAGAAAAAAAGTAAATCTAAATCGAAAGAAGCGGAAGAAAAGAAAATCATCAGTAAGTATTTAATACAATATGATATGAAAAGTGTATTGTATATATATGCAATCTAAATAATTTTAATATATATATAAAAAAAAAACAATTCTTTAAAAAATTATATTTTATATATAATATAAAAATGTTACTAAAAATTCTTAATTGTATTTTTTTTTAATATTACTAAATATTCCATTTCTATCAATTTTGAAATAATATTAAATTCCCATGAAATTAAGTTAATACTAATTACTCAGGTATTTAAGAAATTTAAATTATTTTTTTTCACATATAAAATTTAAAATTCTCAAATAAATATGTGTTATTTAAAATACAAATTAATATCGAGTCAAATGAATTTCTTCGCATTTTTAAATTAACAAATTATAATATCTAATATTTATTTGCGAAATTAAAAAATGGAAACCTTTTTTATAGTCAAAAAAAAAATGTTAATGTTAAAAATTACTCTTTATTTACTAGTTTATATATCATATATAGAAAATATTTATAGGAAAATTTATTGATCGAAAAATATTCTGCATTAATTACAAATTTTCATACTTAATAATTTGAAATTATTATGAATGTATTGTCTTTGTAGAAAAAAAAACATTAATAAATACTAATACATTAAAAAGATAAATAAATCTTGGAAATGTCAAGACTTTTCAAACTCAATCGCATAAATTTATTGTAAATTATCTAGACGAGTACATATGAAAGATGTATTTAAGTATAAAATCATAATAATATATTTCAAGGTAGCCGCGATGAAGGCAGGAGTCCTGGAAGTAGATCATTACCTGGCGAAAGGGAAATAATTGAATTGCAAGATGTCAGAATGAGTCCAATAGCTCCAATAAGACGTAGACCAGGTTCTACAACACCACATGATCCTGCTAGATTTCCACCTAGTTTCAGAATGGCAAGGGGACCAGCCGCAACAACTTATCATTCTACTAGATCTGCTCATGGCCTGCGATATAGAGGTAATTAATAATTTTAATTACATAAAATATATATATATATATATATATATAATTAAAATTGAAAATAAATATTTTAATTATTTTTTTAGGTGCAACCAGTACCAAGCCAAAAATGTTGCATGCTTTACGTCGCGGAGCATCAGTAATAAAAGCGTCGATGCCAAAAATCAAAGATGTCAATGTTATAGATAAATATTCTAGAGTAATTTTCCCCGTTTCGTTCTTAATATTCAACATAATTTATTGGGTATTTTATGTTATAGAATAAAGTTGAATTTGTCAAAAACATATTATACCGTGTTTTAAATAAAAAAAAATCTATTATTTATTCAGTTAAATATATTACTGTTAGATATTAAAAAGAGAAATGGCAACTTTTAAAAATAATATATATATATATATATACGAATTGTTAATTTTAATTTTTAATTATAAATATGTGTTGTAAACATATTTGTTTACATTCTATCTATGTTTACATTCGGCATCTAAATAGGACTAGAAAAAAAATGTTCCAAATATTAAATTCACGAGTTCAATGTGCAAACATTATGGTAAATATTGTTGGCGTGATACGAGAAAGCTTATGTTAGTTTTTAAAATGAATTTAGAAATTCGGTGCTTATTATAAAATTTTAAATTATACAAGAATTATTTTTTTATTCTTTGTGTCTACCTAGAAATCGAAAGATGTTATATTTTCGAAATAATATTCATACATATTTTACAAGAGACGAAAAGTTTTTCGCACACTTTTTCTAAGTTGAAAATAAGATATATATATATATATATATATATATATATATATATATATATATATACCTATTCATTATTGTTAACTTAATTTATATTCATCATATTTGGTATTTATAATATAAATTTTCGTTTTTGATTATTAAATATGATTTTTTTAATTTTTTGTTTGTCAATATACATAGATCCAATATCAATCTAGATATAAAAAAATATAACAAAAATCATAATAGGTTGGCGGTAGGCTATACAATATCAAATTTTTATGTTAGATGTACAGAAAAAATGAATATTTGTCATTTTTTAAAAGTAAATTTAATTACCAAAGTAAACTCAAGTAGACGAAATGTATATATAAATAAATATATGTGAAATCACAAAAATATATTTTTCTGTCATAAAATTTAGATTACATATATATATATATATATATATATATATATATATATATATATATATATATATATATATATATTTAATATTGATCTTTCATTTATTTAGTCTTCTTAAAATTGAATTATATCATAAATATATCATGTTACATTGTCATTTCAGATTCTATATTGTTTTTAAATATATTTTTTTTTGTTATAAAATGAATAAAATATATAGTAATTATTTTATTGTTGTTGTAATAATATGAAAAATATTATTTAAATTAAATATTTTGCTTCATTAAAAATCATTAAATATTTTTTAAAAATATTGAATACAATAATTTTTTAAAATGTCTTATTATTTAGACATACCATAAAAGTTTCCAATTTATTCATATAATTTAATAGTTTTTATATGTACAAAATATATATTAAATATTAACGTATGTATCTAAATATTATATATTAAAATAAATATTATATATATTGGGCAATAAATCTAGTAATTTAGATATTATAAGGTATAATTCTTGTAAATAATAAGTATTTTCAAATTATTTTGAAAAATATATATATATATATATATTTATATACATATATATATATATATATATATATATATATATATACATACATATATATATCATGACAAAACTGAAACTTTTACGGTATGTAGTGATGTGTTTTAGAAAACTTAACAATATAATTCAGAAATTACCGGATTATCTCACTTTTCAAAATTACAATATTATCAATAGCAATATATAACTTGTTGAAAAATAATAAAATTTTAAAAAAGTCCATAAAAATTATCATTACAGTATATAAATACATGTTAAAATTTTAAATTGTAAATTGTTTCCTTTATTGTTTAATACGAAAATATTTTAGTATACATTATGGAGTGATATATTTATATAATAATTATATTATATTTATGTTTTAAAATACGTTAACACAAAAAAAAATGTAATACAAGATGATAAATATGGAAATGTTTTTAAAAGCACGACTGAAATTGATTGTAATATACATCGTTTTAGATTATTTAAATATTAAATATATTTCAATGTTTTAGATTATACAATAAAATGGTATCTCGACATACGAAAATATATATTTATTCTATTTTTTTCATATTATTACACCTTTAAGATAATAATTAAATTTGGATCACACTTTGCGAATGTGAAAATTATCGTTTTTATTCAAAATTTTGATGTTCAAAAACGGATTTATTTGATTTTTTATTGAAATTAAAACAAGAACCGATATTCGTAAATCGAGGTATCACAGTATATAATACTTATGAGCGTTGACATCTGCGTGATCTATATTTAAAAATATCGTCAAAATAAATTATGTTATAAATAAAATGTATATCTCATGCAAATTAAAAATAAATGATTATTTCATTTTATGTTTGTGTTCTACGGAATATTATTGTAAATATGTGTAAATAAATAAATTAATAAATGTTCTAACGTTTTGGACTAATATTAATTGACATACACACATATATATATATATATATATATATATATATATATATATATATATATATATACATATATATAAGAAAAATCCATAATGATTCAATCGGCGGAACGAGATAGAGTTTTAGGGGATGATTGAATCAGATTCGAGCGAACCCTCCCAAATTGTAAAAGTTCGAACAACAACGACATTCTACAGCATCGAAACAGGGGGTTGTTTTATAATATATATTTTTTCCCTGATCTTCGGTTAAAGCACTACACGAGGGATGGTCCTTTGTGGCCGCCATTCATCTCGTTAACCGTATAATGTGCATTACGATACGATTAGTGCCATCGGTGATGAATCGTAAACCGAGGTGTTCGAATGATAAATTGCCAATTTCATCCCCTTTCAGCCAAATGTCGAAGTTGCTCGTCGGTAATTTTGAGTAATTTAAGGGTTGCTGTGAATTTATATATTAAAATAAAAATAGAAATCTGAAGAAAATTGCAATATTCTATGGTATATAAAATGAATTTGAAAATGACGATATTCTATTGTTATAAATACATTCAGATTAAATTATTATTTGTTAATATTTAATATAAATATGCAAAAAATGTAAAATATATATATTTTTTTTATTTAAAATCAAAATTAAATTTCTCACCCCCCCAATTTCATCTTTCGCTACGCTTATATTATTCATGAGAAAACTATGAATGTTTTCATAATTTAGAGAATTTCTTCGCTTGCATCGCTGTTGTGTGGTTGACGAGTTTCAAAGGGGTTGTTTCTCTATTTATGTACATGAATATTAAATTACGGATTATAACTGATTAGTCTTGTATGCAAAAAGGGGATGTCAAATACAGTCGTGTGTGCGAGATCTGTATTTTATTTATTGGACAAAATTGTGTTGTTGAACGTCATTTAATGTTTTCAGACACAGATGAACCCGTTAAAATGATTAATTTATTATCTGATCAATTTACTGCATTTAGTAGAATATATTATCTTTAATATATAAAATATTTAATATAATATTTCTAGTACAAAGCTATTAATATTCAATTGAATAATGATCATAAATATAATATATTGAAAATATAATAAAGATTACATGAAATTTTATAAAAATAGAAATAAAAATTTTAATCTTGTTTTAAAAAAAGAAAATACTTAGTTGTGCATTAAAAATATTATTTATATTGTATTAGTTTATTCGTAAACTTATATAAAGTAAATATTTTTCAACGCAAAAGAAACCAAACATCAGGTGTATAAAAACCAGCAAGGAAAAAGTTCACTTTAGAAAAGGGGGAGCTGTTTTCCTCGGGGTATTGACTTTTCCACATAATGAGTAGGGAAGAAAACGAATTCAACCCTCAAATTCAAATACACATACACACATTTATATACTTGTATAAAACTAAAAATCATCGAAAAAAAAACACACACAGGAGAGACTTCGTGCATTGTTGATAGGTGTGGCCATAAACAAGAAAATATTTTAGGGGTGTGCATCCCTTAGACGAAAAAGCAACCCCTGGACGGATCGCTCAGTCAGTCGGGATTTGTTCGCCGCTCCGAAACGTACCCGTTTGTTATTTATATACATATATAATATATTTATATATGAATATATGTAATTTTATTTCGTATTTTTTTCAAATTCATTCATTCATATGCGCAAATAAAAAAAATACATAGAAATTTTATATATTTCGCATTGCCGTCGTTTGTTAACGTGAAAATTTGCGAAATATTCGCGTAATTTTCGGGAGTTAAATTGCGTTTTAAACTCAGTTAAACTGGACTCGATAAAAATAAAATATTTATATAAAAAAATACAAGACGAAATGTCAAATCCGAAGACAGGGACGTTACTTTGGTACATTTTTAATTCTGTGAAAATATTAAAGGACATGTCGCATCTTGTTGTCATCAAATGATTCGTGTGAATTCAGACGACATCTTTCAGGTAAATATTTTTAAAATAATTTATTTCATATTTTTAATATTTATTCGTAGTATTTAAACAATATTAATTGAATATTTTAATATGTATATATACACTTATACTATATATATATATATATATATATATATATATATATATTCTTATTTACATATAAGTATTTATACTGATATATTTTGAATCTATAAATACATTGCGTAGGTGTAATTCTTTTTCATACGGCTGGGTTTGCCATTTTGAGTCTGCGCATCTTAAAGCACAAAGATCGATCAAAGTATCAGTCAAATGTGTAAAGTTTTAAAATAAAATATATCAATATCGCATTAAAAAGGCATCAAATTTATATATTTTTATATAGAAAGAATGAAAAAAAAAAAATAGAAACGCACAAATTTTCCAATGGAAAACGTTGAAATTTCGCCCAATAAAAACTCTACTACGGCGCAATCTCTGTCAAACGGAATTTGCGTACAATTGCGCCGTAACGTAATCAAAAGTTTTTAAATATAGTTTAGAATCGATTAAAAGTATGATTTATATAGATTTTAATGTATAAAAGAAAGTATATGGTTCGTTATTTATTGTTAAAATATATAATGCGCACTTTGTGTTATGAGCGTATGATGACCGCCATTTTGAATATGCGATATCGGATATTTTTCAAGATATTTGTAAATATTTGTGTTATATAATAAATTATAAATTATTATGATGTTCGCATTCAATATATCAAAAAAATATATTTTTCTTATCTATGGGATATATATATATATATATATATATATATATATATATATATATATATATATATATTGATATTAGTGACCGCCAAGCGTTAGATTTTTGCGTGCTCTCATTCGATATGTATTGTTTTTCACTTACATATTTTCTTTAAGTAATTTTCAAACACCGTATCTTTTTTCAGTTTAAACTCTTTTTGTTTGAATTTTAAGTTTTCGCGTATTTATAATATATTTTGTATTCTTAAGCCGACATTTTAACGATCACGTGATCGATTCGCGTTTTTCGGGTTTTGTAATAGTGTTTGTCGTTTCTATATATATATATATATATATATATATATATGTGTGTGTGTGTGTGTGTGTGTGTGTGTGTGTGTGTCAGTGGTCGGCAACGTTGTCATCTAAAAGAGTCAAAATATTGGCGATAAACAATAGAAATTCATTCAAAAGAGTCATTTTTTAAACTTGGGTAATCACAATAATTACGAAAATAATTAGTTTTCAAAATGGTTCTTGTTTTTTATTTTGTACTTGTTCTGTTTTTAATGCTAAGAAACAATCACCGTAATTACATCCTTTTCGATAATCAACAAAGCGACAGTAAAAATATGGGGGGCGGCTCACTTTTCATAAAAATGTGTATTTCATGGAAGAGCCGCCACCAAGGAGTCAAAGAGCCGCCATTTCCTACCACTGTTATATGCGATCTGTACATTGTATACATGCATGAGAAATAATTATTAATATAGCATAAACATTATTAAAACATAATTATTATAAATGCTATAAACAAATTCGGATCCTTTTCGCATAATATGAGAAATAGTTTATTTTTTGAAAAAAATGTGTTTTATTTTGATCGTGTTTTGTTATTTACATATATATATATATATATATATATATATATATATATATATATATATATATATATATATATATATATATATAGGCTATTGATATTGTTAAATAATATTAAACAGATCGAATTTATGATGCTGATGTCAACTATAAGTCGTATTCGATTCTAGGCAATATTATGAGTTAGTTCGCTCTATATTGTTAGATTCTATAAAGTATCTGTCACCTGGTATAACTTCGGCTCACTTCAGTTTTTTGATATCCTGGACGCCTTTTGCTGCTGACTGCACCAAGGATCAGATCTTTTTCTAAAGAATTCAATCGCATTACATAGTCAAAGTACGTGAAATTGAGTATTCGTAATCTTGTTTTTCTTTAATTTCTGTATTATAATATTAAAATTCGTTTTCGGTCTTATTGTTATTGGTCTTATTTATTTTCGTTACCTTATTATTATCACCATAATTATGAATATCATTATTATTATTGTTTTAATTAATTTCATTATTACTGTTATTGTTATTGTTGTCGTTCTTATTATTACTATTGTTACTATTTATTACTATTATTATTAAAATTTACTTTCCTTGGAACTCGTATTGTATAAAATGGTGATTGCAGTTCAGAGATAAGGTGTTGACTAACCTTGAAGTAAGCATTTTCCATAACCATATATGTCTTAAAATGAACTGTAAGAAAAGCAGATAGGAGAAAAATCGACTCTTTCGAACTGTGATGTTGGTGACAAAATAGAAAGTACAGAAGTGCATCAATCCTCAGACGTATCATTGATAGGGAAGATCAGGAAATTAAGATTTACGTACTTTGGCCATGCAATGCGGTCGAATGCATTAGAAAAAGATCTGATGCTTGGTGCAGTTAGTGGTAAGAAGCGTCCAGGTCGTCAAAAAACATGTTGGCTTGATACTTTCAAAACTGATATTGAATTAAAGTTAAGTAAACTGACAGATGCCATGTAAAATCGGACAGCTTGGAGAGAGTTTACTCATAAAATCGCCTGGAGTCAGATATATATATATATATATATATATATATATATATATATATATATAACAGTTTGCTTCTAAATTTAATTATTTTTTATGATATTTTATAGAATTACATATATTGTGCTATTATAATGTTGGATAAATTGCACAAATATGTAATAACATAATATCTATACTTTTTTTTTTATATAATGAAAAAATAATATTATAAGAATTAAATAATAAACATAACATGAAATTAAGAACGCATAACGAATTCATAATATGAAGTAAATATATAAAAAAAAAACAATTATATCAAAAGTGGTACTTCCTAAAAATAAAGATAAAAAAGAGAAAAGAAACGATTTATTTAAACGAAAAAAAAAGAAGATGGAAAGGGAAGACGGGATACAATTTTAGGTACGCACTTGCGCACCGCGATTCCATTGAAGATTTCCCAAATCGAAGATGGCCGACGATGTAATCGGAATGAAAATTTGCGCATTTATTAAATCGCAAATTATACGACGATCCGTCGTAATGTCGAAAACTCAAAAACGACGATGAATACAAATCATTTCAAAACGATTCAAAAACGCATGCGAAATTGTTTTTTTTTTAATAATAAAAAAAAACATAAACATCAATCGATCAGTATGCGATTTTATTATAATTATCACAATAATAAATAAAAAATATATAATATATATTAAATATAATAATAATCTATTTTTTATTGTTATTTTTTTCAGATCATTACGTTGTGACAAAAATACCGCCATCATAGTGAATTGTGACGCCACTAACAATATTTAATATTAAGTTTTAATTTATTAAAAAAGAACGCAAATTTGCGCTTGAAAAAGTGAAGTGAAATGTGAGTTAATAATTTTATTGCTTTATTTTCCATTTTTTTTTGTTTTTCACTCTAATCGATAATAATAATAATAATAATAATAATAATAAATATCCGCGATGATTATCATCGTCGACGACAGAGGTGTCGTGAACGTGGTGAATAATGTCGACGATTACATCGACGAAGACGCGACCGATGACGGCTCATCACGTTCGTCCATCAAATGTGGCCGTCAAAAAACGTCAACGTTGACGTTCTTGAAACGGATCACCGTCGATGTCATCATGAGCTCTTTCCTTGCGCTGCTCATATTTCTTGTCGATACAGGTATGTATAATTATTTATATTTTGTTAAAATATTTAAAGATTTAAGGTTCGCGAAGTTTTTTTTTTATTTAATGTGTCGATTGTTTATAAAAAAATAAATCGATATTTTAATAAATTTTTTTTATATATCATCAAAAAATAAAAATTTTCGCAAAATATCATTAAATGTTTTAAAGTATCAATTTTTGTTTTCATCGTTTGAATTGTAATAAAAGCATTACAATATATTTTTATATTATAGATAAAAAAAATAACAAAAAAAATGTACTTAAATTTGAAAAGTTAAATTGCAAAAAAAAATTATTGTGTATGGAAAGAAAATAATACAATAACTATTTTGCTTAAAATTTCACACATATAAAGTAAAAAATATATATAAATATTTTTTATATATAATTCAATATATTTATTAGATTTTTAAAAATAAAAATAATCTCAAATTTTCATATTACAAACGAGGTTTTTTCTAAAATAAAAGAAAAATTATATCAACAACAACAAAATACTGAAATTTAAAAAATATACAAACGCGCGCGCACGCACGCACACACATGAACTTGTATGAAACGCGAATAATTTGATGGAAATGTACGAACGCAATGTCCGAAAGCGTTTTTCTCTGATTGATAGACGATTACACAATATTTTCAAGGGCGAATGCACAATGAAAATAGAAAAACTTTCACATCTTTCGCCACCCTCGTGACCTCCCCGCCATTTTTTTTCCTATTTTCATTCATTCTTTTGAGTAAACATCATTTCTGCGATGAACATAAAAATATAATATATATAATATATACATTGCGCAAATATTTATATGCATGTTATTTTTTTTTATCTACGCAGTTATTTATAAATATTAATGAATTTCTGATAATTTCAAACAAACATTTATCATATAAAGCTTATAACAGTGATTTGAATTTGTTATGTTGATGATTTTTTGAATGATTTAATTATAAACCGAAACACTTTTTTTTCATTAATATTTTTTTATGTAAATCTTTCTAATCATATATATTTTATATTCTCATAATTGTATCTAAACAAATATATATATTTGAATTTTAGACTATTAAATGAAATTATGCATCTGAATTCATAATCATTCATACGTCTTTTTTTTTATTAATATTTTAAAATTAAAAATTTGTTTTTGATTGTAAATATAATATAAATTTAAAGAAAATTAAATTTAAATACAGACAACATTGAAAAAAATATTTCAAAATTAAAATAATTTTTTATTCAAAACAGAATAGTGAATTATAATTATTAAAATTCAAGTTGAATATATCAATTGTAATATATTTTTTCCTATCGTGTTGTTGAAAGCGTTCCATTTTTGTTTTTTTGACCAGATCAAAAATATAGATATAGTTAATAACGAGCATCGTCAGCTCGTCACCGATCGTCAACGATACTTCGTCCGATACGATATTAAAGCGAAACAAACGATATCGACGCCGGCGACATGGTTCCTTTCTACCGGATGTGTACGGGAAACGGATAATATAGGCGGCGGTTAAACGTGAACCGTGTATGAGATGATGCGGTGGTCGGTCGAACGGGTGACTTTCATTGGTTTCGTGAGCGCTGGTTTTTGTTGTACCGACGGTTCGAACGAGGAATGAGGATGAGGCGGCGGTTTGTGTCTGGTGGATGGTATCGATCGCTTGCGCAGGCGTGCTGTCCCATTCATGAGCTCTAGCCAAGAGAACAGATGTCGGAGAATTGAAACGGGACGACCGCGCCCACACGACGAAATAACAGACTTTCTTATTTATACTAAATATATAACCGCCACCCTTCATACACACACACACACACACACACACACTTACAAGGGCGAGTATCCTTCGATTCAACCGTTTCGTGTGTAATCCTTCTTCGGTCATATAATTTTTTTCTCGGTCGCAGCGTATAAATAGGAAGAAGAGTTCAACTATCGTATCGAATCATGAAAACGAAATTATATTTTCAGCATTAAAAAAAAAATTTATAAATATCTAAAATAATTTACCAAATAATTATATAGGAAAAAATACGCGTATCGTGCCATAGTTTATTTATTTAAAAAAAAATATTTGACGGTCACAAGTGACCTACGCGGCACGATAAGTGTTAATATGACGATTATTTGAAATATGATTGTAATTACAATTTAAAAGTATAAATACGACTTTCAAATGAAAAACATTATAAAAAAAAACAGAAATAGACTGTAATGATTTTTAATCAGTATTTTATTGAAGATATCTAAATAAATTAAAATCTAAAATAAAAGTTTATAAAATAATATTGTTTTGATTTTTATATATGACATTTCACTTTGAAATGCGTAATATAATAATGTTAAAAATATATAATTCTTAAATTATTACTATATTTCAATATATAGTTAGGGATTTTTTTTTATTTTACATGTATTTTTTTTTTGTTGTGTGAATAAGAAAATAGCAAAATTTGATTTTATTATAGGAACGGCGCAACAAGTGGGAATTGGTAATGATGCTGGTACAGCATCTCCAGTTCAAAAAGGAGCTGCTCGCGTTATGTTCGGTTCACATTGGATTGGATCTGGACCTTTAACCACACCGACGACACCAAGATATGAACAACCACCGGCACATATGATCCCTCTTCCTGGATCAGTGGATCATCAACTACCGCCTGAATATGAATTTCCATATGCCAGAAGCGGAGTGAGGTTACCAAACGGTGGCGTAGCACCTTATGGAAGCGGTCACGCCGGAGTGATTACCAACGGAAGAGTAGGTGGTCGTGGAGATATATATTCCGGAAGAACAGATCATATACCAGGAAAAGGTAGAAATATGAATCCTGGTATTAATCCTATGCATCGACAGGATCATATGGCATATGGAATGTCGCACAATAGAGGATCAGTTGTGCATGGTAAAATGATACAGCAACCGATAAATACTCATTCAAGATTGATGCAAGGTGATGAGGATGATCTGTTAGAAGATGGATTGGATAATAGTGATTGTAGGGCGGCATGTGGTCATGGTGAATTTGAATGTACTAGCAGTTGCCGTTGCATAAAAATGGAGCACAGATGCGATGGGGATGTAGATTGTGTTAGTGGAGAAGATGAAGCCGATTGTCGTCCTGGTCCAGCTAGGGCACCTTGTTTGGAAGCAGCTGGTAAAGTACGTTGTCCTAGATCTGCGCTTTGCATTTCGAAAGATTGGCTTTGCGATGGTGACAACGATTGCGGTGACTTCTCTGACGAGACTCATTGTGGTCAGTTTTTTAAATTCAATTAATGTATTTAAGTTTAAAACTTAGTGTGTAAAAATTAATTAATATTTCATATTTATATACAGGCGTAGCAGCAAATTGTAGTGCCGATCAATTCGAATGTGCCAATGGTTTATGTGTCCATAGAAGTTGGTTGTGTGATGATGACAACGATTGTATGGATAATTCCGATGAACTTAACTGTACAAAAATCGAGTAAGTAATTACTACTACGCTATAACAACTCCATGACTCCATGGTATCATTTTAACTTCAATATTATTAACACAATGTTGAACTAAATTATTAATTACAAAATAATATATAAATAGAAAATTCATTCTCTTTTTTATGACCATAATGGAAAAACTAATTTAAAGTTTGCTGCTATTTATATGTGTGTGTTTTTTTTTATTTATTCATATTATCGCAACTGTAACTCCAATATATAATCCTATTTTCAAAGTTTTATCACTTCGTTTTTTCGAGTTTATTACTATGCCGCCTACATATTAGATCCTACTGACGAATAAATTTGGTTAATGACGTAAATACAAATTGAGAATGCATAATTTATCTTTTTTCATCGTTTACTACTCTATATGCATAGTAATGACATACAAGAATCAACATTAAAAATATTTTTTCGTTATTAAATATAAAACTATAATTATATTCATTTTCATTATAAATTCATGTAAGGTTTTCATTAATTAAAAATATACTAAATATTTATTATTAAAAAATCATTAGAGTGGCAGCCGTTACGAAATGGAACTATTACATACGTTATTGATCTATTTTGAACCCTGTTATAAAAAAGTATAGATTATTTAACAGTATATATTCTTTCGGATTAGCGTTGCATCGCTTTTGACCCAATATAAATTAACTGTCAACCGTGAACACATTGCGGACACAAATATTTGCATCACTTTCAATTCATTTTGGGTCACATCCTAGCTCCCCTTTCAACAGTGGTGAGCCATAATACTGACCTAGGCATTTGGTATCCCTCTGGTGAAACATTACCCTCACTTCTACTCTCATTTACCCTATTCCCATGAAATGTTGGTGCCCTTGAATCTTCCCCCAGGGTTTGATAAAGCCTATAGCAAGGTAAATTGGGTGAGATTCTCCCTTATATTTTTACCTTTCATCATTGCGTTTGCGTCTACCTAAACTATCGATTTTGAAATGTGGACATTTTTTTATCTGATATTATAATTTAAAAATAATAAAAAAAAATCTTATATTTTAAATATTGTGTAACGAAAAAGTTTTAATATGATATATAAGAAAAAATGTTAGTATTATTGATAGATATAAAAATATAAATTAAAATATATTCAATGGCTAATATTTCATAATGTTTTTCAAAAAACTTGTTTTTAAATTTGTTTGTTCTTAAAATTAGTGTTTTAAACTGCGAATATTTTTTATGTAAAATTACACGAGTACATATTTTGATATTGTAAATTTTTAAGTATTCTATTTTCAGAATATTGAAAATAAAATATTTGAAAATGTATAGATCTAAAAAACGTCCTTTTGTGATAGAATTTTGAAAATACTGAACATCAAAAGTATATTTTTAAAAGCTACCAGCGAATTATTTATAGAAAAATATTAATATTGTACAAAATATAAAATTAATAACGGAATTATGAGCCGTTTACAGCTACAAATTTATATAAAAATACGTTAAATCAACACAAAGGATTCTCAGATTATTAATAAGCGTAGATTAAATGTCTAAAAAAATATACACGGTATATAATGCATGTACAAAATATTTTAAAAATATTTAATAATTTATATTATGTTTTAAATATTTATTATGAACACGCAAAATAAACATAATATAATAAATAGAGTTTGAAAAAAATGTATCGAAAATTAAAAAAAAATAAATAAATGGAAATTAACCAATTGAGATAATACCGATGGGCATAAACATAAAAGTGAACCAATGCGTTATATAAATGATGGTGGCGGCAATTAGGTGTAACACAAGTGTTCCACGGATAGAGAACATGTAGGCGTGAGGCGCACACGGGTATAGGGGCTAAGGGAGGTTTTAGGGGTAGTTCAGATCAATAGGGAACTCCCGAACTCCCACTGCCCCCGGGATGCTGGACTGTTGTCATGGAAACCTGTCGATGTTACAAAAACGTCGTTAAGGGAACGATAGACATGCAAAAGACGCAAATTCCATACTTCAAGAAGTGCCAGCGAAAAAGGAAAATTCCTAACCGAAACGCAGACTCGCATACTAAGCTACAAATTCGATTTACTATATTTTCCTTTTTTTAAAAAAAAAATTCTCTTTGAATTCGCCTTAAATGTTTATTTTAAATATAATACGTTTTAATTAAATAATTAAAAAAAAGATTACAATGAAAAATTTTGGAGGTCATATTTAAAAAATTTGAATTATTTTAATAATAACAATTAAAATATAATCCATCAAATATTAAAAAAGTATTCAAATAAACAAATGTAAATATATAATTTAAATATAACGAATTATGTTGTTTTTTTATATAAAAATGGATCTAACATTATATTTTTTAATTAAATAGGAATTTAACTTATAATTAACAGGTGTACTCCAAATGAATTTCGTTGTAATGATGATAAATGTATATCGGTATCTTGGCGTTGTGATAATGAAAGGGATTGTGATGATGGTTCTGATGAATTAGAATGCTGTAAGTTTTAATATAAATTTTGAAATAATTTATATAAAACTATATATAATAACATCATTGTATATTTTATAGCTGTTGGTCCACCTTTATGCAGAGAGAAAGAATTTCAATGTTTGAATAAAAAATGCATCAGAAAAGATTTTAATTGTGATGGAGACAACGACTGTGAAGATTGGAGCGATGAGGATAGATGTCCAATAATAAAAGAAAAATGTAGCGGAGGCGAATTCAAGTAAATATTTTCTAATAAAATATCGATCTTATAAAATAATAAAAACAGAAATAACATTTTTCTCATTACATCAGGTGTCGAGATGGAAAATGTTTACCTCAGCTATGGAGATGTGATTCACAAAAAGACTGCGATAACGGAGAAGATGAAGAAGATTGCGGTTTGAGCAATCACAGAACTTGTACTCCAGACGAATACACTTGTTTGGATGGAAAATGCATATTGGTAATATATATAAACTTATTAATGTGAATATATAAATTAAATTTATAATTATAATATATATATATATATATATATATATATATATATATATATACTAAATTATGCTAAATATAATTAATTATAGCGTACTTGGGTTTGCGATGGAGCTCCGGACTGTTCAAATGGGGATGATGAAACTAAATGTGAAGTCTCATGTGAAGTAGGACAGTTTATGTGCAAAGCTCATACGAACAATACGATTAGTAGCGCATTTCGTACATGTGTCGATAGAAAACATGTGTGCGATGGTCAAAAAGACTGCCCTTTGGGTGATGACGAAGATAACTGTCCCCAAAAGAAGGACTGTGATCATGGTCACAAATGTGAACAAATATGTATTGTTACAGCTGCCGGAAAACCAGCTTGCGCTTGTAGACCTGGTTATGTATTGTCAGATGATAAATATACGTAAGTATTATTAATGAAGAAGATTTGACTATAAAAGAAATAAATGGCACATTTATCGTTCTTTTTAATTTGTAGATGTAAAGATATAGATGAATGTATGTACGAACAGGATCCTGTATGTTCTCAAACATGCAGTAATACAATTGGTACATTTACTTGCGGATGTATGACAGGATATGTATTAAGACCAGATTTGAGAACCTGCAAAGCACTAGGAGCTTCTCCTACATTGCTTTTTACTAACAGAGCAGAAGTTAGACAGGTTGGAAAAAAAATAAATTGATTATGTGCAATTTTTGGTTGACTCTAATATTTTAAACTAATTATCATATTTGTCTATCTCAGGTATCGTTAAATAGCGAAAAATATACATCAATATTAAAAGGACTGCATAATGCTGTTGCTCTCGATTATCACTATGAGAAAAAACTTATTTTTTGGGCTGAAATTATGTTAGATTCCATTCGAGTTTCGAACGTTAATGGAACAAATATAACTGGTAATATTAAAAACATCAATTAAAATTGTAATTATAAAAAACGATGCATTATAAAAAATATGTATATTTTTGCAGACGTTATTAAGTGGGGACTTAACTCTCCAGCTGGAATATCTGTAGATTGGGTCCATAATTTACTATTTTGGACTGATTCAGGAACAAGAAGAGTAGAAGTGGCTACATTAGATGGTAAACAAAGAGCTGTAATAGCTGCATGCGACTTAGATAAACCCAGAGCTATCACAGTTCATCCTGGCGATGCAATTGTATTTTGGACAGATTGGGGTAAATATTAATTGCAATAAAAAAATACTAATTCTTAAATTGTTTATTTATTAAGAAATTCACAAATTAAGGTCCGAATCCTAAAATTGAACGTTCTGATATGGACGGCACGAATAGGAAAAGTATTATAACAGAGTCGATTTATTGGCCTAATGGTTTAACGTTAGATTATACTACAAGTAGAGTATATTGGGCAGATGCCAAACATCATGTAATTGAAAGTGCGTTATTTGACGGTACTGATAGGAAAAAGGTGAATTTTTATAATATATTAAAACATCAACAAACCTAAATACATATAAATGTATGTACAAAATTTAAAATTTAGGTTGTGAGCAAAGGTCTTCCACATCCATATGCAATTACTCTTTTTGAAGATGCTATATTTTGGACAGATTGGCACACAAAAAGCATATCTACTGTAAATAAAAAGACTGGGGTTGGTTTTCAAACTGTTCACAGTCGTCTAAATTTTCCAATGGATATTCACAGGTTAGCATATTTCTTTTAGTGAAAATATATGTATAATCTTTTTTTTTTATTGATATTTATTATGATTTTTTTAGTTTCCATCCACAAAGGCAACCTCCGTATAATAACCATTGTGGAAATAATAACGGAGGTTGTTCTCATTTGTGTTTGCCAAATCGATTTTCTTACTCTTGTCACTGCCCTATAGGAAACACTCTGGGCGCAGATAGGTAATATTTTTAATATACCAAAATATAAAAACATGCATGCATGATAACAAAAACTATTTTTAGGAGAACTTGTGAGGATACCACTGAAAAATTATTATTTTTCGTAAGAAAACGGGAAATAAAAATTAAACATTTAGAAAATAAAAAACCAGAAAATAACGTAGATATGGTAATTTACAATCATGCAAATATATAATATTTGAAATATGCAAAATAAAAAAAATAAATTATTTAACTTAGGTCATCCCTTTGAATGGAGTAAAATCAGCATTCTCTTTAGCTTGGGATCATTTAACGAATTCCATATTTTGGACTGATATTGAAAAATATACGATAAATCGAGCTTCTTTAAATGGAAGTTATCAAACAACAATTATTAGCACAAGTTTAAGTAAGTTTAATTTTCTGTAATCAAAAACTGTTAAAAAAAACTATATATATATATATATATATATATATATATATATATATATATATATATATATATATATATATATATATATATATGGATGCATTTTTTCTATTAGAAAGTCCTACCGGGTTGGCTTTTGATTGGATAACACAAAAACTTTACTGGGTTGACGAAGGTACTAAAAGAATAGAAGTTAGTAATACAGATGGAAGTATGCGTTCAGTTTTAATATGGGATCAAATCGATAAACCCAGGGATATTGTTGTTGATCCAATAGGTAAAATAAAAGTATCTAATTTAAATTTTATAAAATTCAAATTGAATTTATAAATCAATAACGTTGCAGGAGGTTTAATGTTTTGGTCTGACTGGGGAAAATCACCATGTATTAATAATGCATTTATGGATGGAACAATGAGAAAAAAAATCGTTTATACCAAGATCAGTAAACCTCAAGGACTTGCTCTAGATTATGCTAAAGGAAGAGTTTACTGGGCAGATAGTGGTTCGAAACAAATAGAACACTCCAAATTTGATGGTACCGATAGAAGAATATTAATCGGTATGATTTATAAAAAATATTTAGAAAAAATAAATAAATAGTTTTCTAAAAATATATTTTACTTCAGGAGACAACATTCAGCAACCTGTTGGATTAGATATATATGATGAAGAAATATTTTGGACAGATTTAGAAACTGAATCTATACATTCAGCTAACAAATTAACAGGCAAAGGAAATAAAACAATATTAACTGATACTCCTTTGTTAAACGATGTCCAAATTTATCATAAGGAGCGAAAAATGAGTACTAATAGATGTGGTAAAAAAAATGGTGGATGTTCTCATTTATGCTTACTTAAACCTTTAGGATTTTCTTGTAAATGTCCAACCGGAATAAAATTAGGGGTAAATATATATTCCAATGTTGTAATAATATTAGAAATTGATACTGGTTGTTTAATTTATTTTAAACATTTAGGAAGATCAAAAAAGTTGTGCAAATGGCCCAACAAATTTCTTAATATTTGCTCATCGTATTGATATCAGACAAATCTCTTTAGATGTGCCATATATGATAGATGTTGTATTACCTTTCACAAGACTTAAAAACGCTTTAGCTGTTGATGTAGATAGAAAAACAGGTAAAATTATTAGCATTGGTTTTATAAAATTACAAAACACAATAAAATTATATTTTATATTTAATTGTAGGTGAAATTTATTGGACTGATACAGCTGAAGATATAATTCACAAAGCGACTCCAGACGGTAAAAGTATATCAGCTGTGGTTACACATGGTCTTCATACTGCTGATGGAATCGTTGTTGATTCTACTGGAAGAAAAGTAAGCATATATTGAAGTTATTTAAAGAAATACGCGTAAAAGTAAACGTTTTATCAAACTATTTTATTACAATCATTGCAGATATACTGGACTGATGCTGGTCGTAATAGCATTGAAGTTGCAGAATTGGATGGCAGTAATCAAAAACTATTGATTTGGACGAAGCTTGGTATGTAATTAAATATATATGTTTTTTTTAATATAAATACATATTTCTTACATAACTTAATTTACAGATTCTCCTCGTGCTATTACACTTCATTATCATCATGGTGTTATGTTTTGGTCCGATTGGGGAGTTAATGCAAAAATTGAACAAGCTGATATGGATGGTCAAAACAGGTATATATAATACATATATAAAATATTTGCAATTTTATTAAATTTATGTACTTAATATATCATTGTTAAATATCTAGAAAAGTCGTCATCGAACAAGATTTAGTTTGGCCAAATGGATTAGCTATAGATAGACCTGCAGGTAGATTATATTGGAATGATGCTAAACGTTTAACAATTGAATCATCTGATCTGAATGGCAAAGATAGAAGAATTGTTCTAAAAGAAGTACCTTATCCATATGGATTGGTAGTAGTTGGCTCACATGTTTATTGGACAGATTGGAAAACAGAAGCTTTACACAGAGCCGATAAAAGAAATGGTAGTGATAGAACTATCATAAGAGGAAATTTGGAAGGATTAATGGATGTGAGATCTGTTCAGGTATGTTATTTTGCATCGGAAATATTTTCGAAAATACAATTTAATAAATTAAATTTTATAATGTACTATTTCAGACTGATAATATTGCTGAAAATGCTTGTGGAGAAAACAATGGTGGTTGCTCTCACTTGTGTTTAAGATCTCCAATTGGATATACATGTGCATGCCCAACGGGAGTACTTTTTACTAATCGTACAGAAAATTCTAGCAATCCATCGGTTACAGAATGTCAAACATATCCATCAAATTACTTAATATTTGCAACAAGAAGTACACTTACAAGAATTTCATTAGATACTCCAGAATTATGGGATGTAACTCTGCCAATACCTAACATACAAAACGCCATAGCAGTTGATTTTAGTTGGGAGAAAAAACTGATATTTTATTCCGATGTTAACGCAAATTTAATAAGGTTCGTAAGTCGCAAAACTTTATTGATTTTTAAATTGACCAAAAGCTGAAATTACATGTATTTGTTTTTAGAAGTGTCAGTATGATAAATAATTCGAATACGAAAACGGTTATAGCAGATGGACTTGAAACTACGAATGGATTAGGCGTTGATTGGATTGCCAACAATATTTATTGGACTGACAGTGATATAAAGGTAAATAGACAATAAATATGGATAATATTCAAAAATTAGGAATCAAATTTCAATATTATTTTTTATTGATTTTTATTGTAGGTTCTGGAAGTTGCACGAATTGATGGTTCATCCAGAAAGAAACTAATAACAGATGATTTAAATGATCCAAGGGCATTAGCACTTTTTCCGAGAAAGGGGTAAGAAAAATTAATATAAACATAATACACATATTAATTATACATAAATTTTATGTTAAAAACTAATATTTCATATATAGAAATTATTATCATATACAATTTTAATTTATATATTGTTTCTATTAATAGATATATTTATTGGACTGATTGGGGCGAAAATCCACGAATTGAGCGAGCAATGTTAGATGGTTCCCAGAGAAAAATTATCATAAATACTGATCTTGGATTTCCAAATGGGTTAGCTTTAGATTACAAAGCCAAACGATTATATTGGGCAGATGCAATGAAAGACAGAATAGAAACTGCTGATTTACACGGTGGTAACAGAGTGCAATTGGTACCAAAAGCAACACATCCATTTGGATTAACACAGGTAATACATTATTAATATTATAATAAATTATTCCATGGGAAAAATAATTTATGGATTATGTTTCTAACAGTTTGGAGATTATATATATTGGACAGACTGGCTTCAAAAATCGATAATGAGAGCGAATAAAACAACAGGGAAGAACGTTACTGCTATTAAAAAAGATTTGGAATTATTATTGGAAATCAAAGCAGTATCTGAATCTAGGCAAAAGGGCTGGAATCCATGCAGAGAGTTTAATGGGGGTTGTACACATCTATGTCTATTTACTGGAGAAAATTATACATGTGCATGTCCAGATATACCAGATGATAGAATGTGTACTACAGGTTAGTAAAGTTGAAATAATAATAGCATTTAAAATTTAGTATAGATAATATGATAGGTTAAATATTTATATTACAGCACCAATGAAATGGGTACCAATGATAAGACCAGGTTCAGATATTGCTCCTGATGAATACGATCAAGATAAAGAATATGATGAAGGTTTTATAACACCTGGAATATTCAATCAAACGAAATATACAAAGCCAATACAAAGGAAAGAACCAGGACTTCCAATGTCAATTGTTATTATTGCCATGGTTGTCACAGTGTTGTTATTGATTATCATTGTCATTGGAGTTTTCAGTATGTATACATAGTTGTTTTAATAAAATTGATAAATATAATCTTATTTGGTATTCATCTAATATCAATATAATTTTAGCAATCATGCTTCATAAGAAACAACAATCTGTTGACAAAGAATATAATGCAAGAGGAAAACGTGTAATTTCTTTCCCCAATCCGAATTATAATTGCAACAATGAAACTACTGGCATTCCGGTGGGAAATGCAGATAGACGTCGGAACAATAGATTTCAAATATTCAAATATGACCGATCACAAGTAAGTTAAGCAGTAAATTTTAATAATATTTTATTATTTAATTTCTTTATTAAAAATTAGCTATTAAATATATTTGTTTAAAAAAATTAAAGAAATTTATATTTTTTTCTTTATTAGGAGAGAGTTACCAATGTATATTCAGCAGAAGGTACGAGTTTAATTCCAGCACCATCGAATGGAACGCATACTCCGAGTTCTTCTCACTGTACTGTAACTCCAGATTCTCATCCGTCACCTCAACACGATGGATTCGACTCAACTGGAATGAATCCAATAGGATGAACATTTAATTAATTAAAACCGGCCACTGAATTTAATAAAAGTTAATTTACTACCTACCTCTTAAAAATACAGCACATCAACATTCCGAATAATGTCACCTAGTATATATAGATGTATTTAATGGGGTGTGCCATAAAGTGGGTAAAATTTAGTTTATACTGAAAAACAAAATGTAATATTTATATAACATATAGATAAAAGAGAGTGTAATTCGTAAGACATATAGTAAATTCTTTTTAATTTTGTAAGCAGATGAGATATTTTCATTATTTTTTAATGATAATAATTTTTTAAATACTGGAAGTTTTATGAATTTCTGCTATAATTAGAAACAGGGTTTAGATATTTATATGAGAGGTATGCATATTACTTATCAATGTATCCATTTGTGTAAAATAACATACAATATATTGCAAATGTGTGTGAAAAGAAGACGAAAACACAAATCGCAAAAGCAAACGAATCATATATGGTATCAAAAAATAGACAGAAAAAAATGTAAATAGTTTGATTTTTTATAAGACTTATGAACGATTAACTTGTAATTACAACTGATAAAATGAATGTAATGTGGGCTTTTTAATAAAGTCATAATACAATTAATGTGAACATATAAACGAGTCGAAGGGATCTTATTTTGTGTGATAATAAATATAAAATTGTGAAAATATTTATTATAGAAAATATTTTTTAAGAATACAGTTCATAAAATATTTATATCGATGTGTACATATGATGGAAAATGAATTATTAGGTACTCTGCATTTAATTTTATGAAATATTAATAAAAATCATTAATTAATAATGTGTGTTAATGTACAAGTATGAATGTAAATTTGTGCGTGTGTGTATTGTATAATAAAATTCTATAATATAATTATTAATTCGTAATTTATTTTCTTGAGAATAAATATTTCAAAAATTGAGAATATATTTCAAAAGGTGTAAAAGCATGCGATTTTGTTGATTTTTCTCTTGTTATTTATTCGTGTAATGGGAGTACCTAATAATTTCAAAAACTACAATATATATATATATATATATATATATATATATATATATATATAAATATATACATATATCTATATTATATATATATATAAATATATATATATATATATATATATATATATATATATATATATATATATAAATATATACATATATCTATATTATATATATATATAAATATATATATATATATATATATATATATATATATATATATATATATATATATATATATATATAATTTATTGTGTAAATAATGTATACATTCAAATATCCAAATTCACACGATATATTAAAAAAAAACAGATCCAAAAATATAAACAAACACATTTATTCATTCGTGTTTTTCATAATCATACACATATTTAAAAGCAAAATATATGCTTATAATACATATTATTATTATTATAATAAATTTAAAATTACATTATGTAAAGTACAAGGATCGAAATGAAACTGGCTGTGACTGCGGCAAGATATGTATCTGAATATTACAATGCGGAATGATTGAATTAAATAAATAAATGTTTTCTTTAGATACATTTAATATGTGAAAATTTTAACAATAAATAAAAATAATTCTTCCAGTAACTATTACATATATATATATATATATATATATATATATATATATATATATATATATATATATATATATATTGTGAACTGAAAGTAATGAATGATAAATATTATGTAAATACTATGTAAAAATCACGAATACCAACTTGCTCATCTGTTTACAGTATATATATATATATATATATATATATATATATATATATATATATATATATATATACGATAATATCTAACTCAGTTTCTGCATTCTGATAGTAGTTTCATCCTCTGAAAAAAGACATTTTCTGATTATTTTATAATATAGTCAATATGTAAATTATTGTGTGTGATGTTGAATCATGTATGTGCTATTGTAGTAATTACATATATTCGTGTGAAAATTAATTACGTTCCATGTTATAAAGAATAACAACCAGAATTTAAAACACACATAAACACGTGCATATATACACACACACACACACAAAAACACATACATACATTTATTATATAATACAAATATAGTAGAGAAAAAGCTTGAATAATAAATATTTTTTTATCAGAGAATTCACATATATATATATATACACACACACACACACATGTATATATATATATATATATATATATATATATATATATATATATAAATGTATACATTCGAAGAAAATAATTTTTTTAAGTAATGGAAGAGAAAGAAACGTTTGTATTTTGTAGTTGAAAATAATGTGATGAAGAGTTTGTCAGAGAAAATTCTTTTAATAGGATTTTCTGGGTATATCTAATGGATTTTTAAAGTTTTATTTTGAACTTTTCACTGTTGAAGCATAGTAATTTATTATTTTTTATATAACATGCATGTATTCTATGTTATGGAATAAATTGTATTCTAAATATAAACAGGAATTTAAAACAAAGAAATATTTTATCATACATTAAAATGAAATATACACACATATTAATATAAATATAATACTATTATTTGTTTTCGTCACCAAATTTTTATGATTCTATGTAATTTTTTACGATTTTTGTAATTAAAATATTATATTTACAGGTGACCTAAAAGTTTTTAGACAAATATTTAAAAGTAATTAAAAAAAAAGATTTATTATTTAATTTTTTTTCAAATTATAGTATTTTTTATTTGTTTGTAAAAAAATATTGCAGTAGTACTGCAAATTTTATTATTTTTAAATAAGTCTAATTGCTTATGGGCCAATCTGTGAATATATATATATATATATATATATATATATATATATATATATATATATATATATATATTTATATATATTAAATGAAATTATACTTTAGGAATGATTAATATATATATATATATATATATATATATATATATATATATATATATATATATATATATATATTATGACGTGGTAAGACTGAAAAGCTTGGATTCGCAACAGTTCGAAACTCAATTAAATGACAATTGATATTATTATTATTATTATTATTATTGGACTTAAGTATTGATAGAAAGAAAAATTATGTACTAAAAACGACATACATACCATCTGCTAACAAATTTTAAGAACTTCAATTTAGTCAAATGAAGGTATCTTAAAAATATATAACATGAACTAATAAAATTTATTTTCAAGCTTAAAATTTTTTTTAAAATCTGATCAGAGTAATTTCATAGCTAATGATTTTTAATTGTACTATATTTTTGTATCATCGTAGCAAATTTCCTTAAAAAAGATAACAATATTATTACATCGCTACGAAGTTATCATAAAGTAATTAGAAATACCTAAAAAAATAATTTAGCTTAACGTTTTAAACGTATAAATGTTAAGTTAAAAATTATTTACTTATGGCAGCTCATATAAATCTTTATATATATATATATATATATATATATATATATATATATATATATATATATATATATTCACATCAGTGAAAATATTATTGATTTTAAAAAAATGAAGGAAAACTCCTAATATATATATAATGTGGAAATATGTTGGGGTTTTCAAACAATTGTTTCAATTATATAGTTCATGGCTCAGGGAACTATTGTTTGTTACAATTCAGTAATTACTATAAAAAAATTTAAAAAAGTCTAAAAAAAGTAAAAATTTATATCTCAGAAAAAATAATTTAGAGTGGTCAATTTAATGTTTTTGAAAATAATTATAAAAACGTGTGTTTATAAATGTGAATATAAGATAAACAAAATTAAAATTCTTACTGTTCAATATATATAATATATAATTTATAATTTTTTCTTTTCAATTATCTATATAACATAAAAATTAACCACTCTAAATATTCATATTTAATATAATGTTAATGATTGTATTTTGTTATGAAATTATTACAAAACTCTGATATATATATATATATATATATATATATATATATATATATATATATATATATATATATATATATATATATATATATATATATATATATATATATATATATATATATATATATATATATATATATAAGAAAACAAAATATAGTCTTCATAATATGTTGTATTTTTATACAAATTGCAACATAAACATTATAATTAACATAATCATGTCAATAAATATTTTATTCTAAATTATTTTATGCACAATAATTAAATTAAATATCTTAGTAATATTGTCTATAAAAGAATGTTTATCACATTTCAGTTAGATCACATAAGAAAATATAATATTTGGTTGATAATTAAGAAAAAATATTTTTTTTCAATTTAGTATGATATGTAGAACCTTTAAATTTTTTTGTTTCTACCTCAACATTTTTTTTTCATATTATAATTGCATATCTGCAACAAGTTATATTTTATGCAAAAAAAATGTAACATATAAAATATATAAACATATATGTCTGTATAATGTAAGTCATATGATAAGCAGATAAATATTTAATAATATCTTAAACATTTATTTGCTTACCTATCATTTGACTGATCTAGTCTAATGTAAATCGTTCGACACTTTGATTGCCTCCAAAAAAGTGTACGAAAGATTTTTACTGAATATAAATAAAATTTATTTTAAATGTTGTTGTGTAGTTATTATTTAATAACTCAATTTGTTATTATTTAATGGCTTAAAATACGGGTTTCCTTTAAAACACACGATCATTTCATATATATGTATAAACAAGTATATATTATAAATATTTTATACTACTTTTACATATTTTCTACATCTAACTACTAAAGCAACTACATTCAATAATTATAACAATTTTTCGACCCATAAATAATATTTAAAAAAATATATAATAATAAATCGAAAAACCTCTTAATCAATACTTATAAATTGGAAATAAATTTCATCATATACGACTTAAAATAAACAAATGTTTATTTTAATAATAAATAAACAAATAATATTTGCGATAATTGGCCATTTTCTCCAATTCAATATGAAAAACATAGTAATAATTACACTAAAATATGAAGATTGACAAAAAAATTAACGTAATTTAGATATTACATACCAATAATTCTTTATAATATACTTTTACATAATTTCATGTTACACTTTTAATAATTGTTTTTTTTTATTTTTCACCAATAAAAAAAATATGCATTATAATTATTTCTAATAAATTGGCAAAGAAGTCTTAGAAAATTTATAAGAGTAAAAACTCCAAATTTTTAATTTTAACCATTCATTCAATATATGAAACTAATATATTTTCAACTTTCTAAGATTGTAAAATAATATTTTTCTAAACAAATATATATATATATATATATATATATATATATATATTAAAGATTAGTTAAAGAAAAATATTACACAAAACGTGAAAAAAAAGTTAATTAAAGTATATAAGATATGCTAGTTTCAAAATCAGTGCAATTATTATATATTCTTTTTTCATATAATATTGTAGTCTTCAGAAAATACAGGTACTCAGATAATTATTAATTAGTAAAGTAATTATATATAGATTATTGTTCACATACCTGTTTCTTATTATCAAATGAGAAAATAAAAACATTATTTTCTATGTTATAAAATGGAACAGTATTTTTCAGTTAACAATGTTAATTTTAATATACTACAATTATTTATTTTAGAGTGATAAACTATACAAAATAATTCCAACGTTATTTGGCATTTTATATAGAAATATTCTATATTTTAACGTTTATTAAGTATGTTGTTTTAATTCTGGAAATACTTCCATAAGAAGAAGTTCGAAAAGTTCCTAAAAATAATTCCATATATGAGTATAGAAAAAATATCAATATAATGTAAGATATAAGAAGATTAATTACATAAAATAATTGTTTGTTTTGTAAATGATTTTGTAGAGTATCAAAAATTTTTTGAGCACCTCTTTGTGCCGATTGTGTACCTACAAGGCTAGTTAATACCTCAGGTATATTATTAATAAATTGTTGACGTGCTAATTTTCTTGTATCCTCTAAAAATATTGGAAAAATGTTACAAGAGAGCATATTGTATATTTTAAATTTATAAAATAAATTTAGTGTACGATTTACCTTTTAAATTTGATGTACGATTTTCAGGTGGTTTGGCTAAAACACCACCTGGCCACCACGATTTAATTATAATACTGATGTAATAATGAAGCATTGGTTCCGAAAATACCCAAGTTATTGTATCGCGAATTTGACTGTGAAAATAATTTCAATTAATAAAAGATTAATAGATATAATAATTATATATAACAAATTATATCCAAACCGGTTAATCGTGCGACCATAAGTAATTTGCACAAATGATATCAGCGTTTTTCTTAACCATTTAAACACACCTCTCATATCAAACACTTCGCCCATAAGTGTATATAAAGGTTCTGCTATAGCATCTTTACCATCATCACTATTACTTGTTTGTACACCTAAAATATTTCTACCACTACTAGCAGTATTTTTACTTCCAATTTCACCACTTTCTCCATCGAGATATAAAGATATATCATCATCTTCCCCAGATTCTCGAATAATATCACTTTTATCATAAGAACTTCTAGCACCACTTTCATTACTTCCACTAAAAGTAAAAAAAGATTAAGTAAGAGATTTTGTTGATAAAAATATATTTTACAAAAAAAATACCTTTTAAATAATGTAGAAAATGAAAACCTAGATTTTTTTGGTGATGGAGTATTATGTTTAAGATGTTCTGAACTTGGACTTAGGAAAGCATATATTGCTTCACTTTGATTTAAATGTTCATCTTCTAATATAAACTAGAAATTATAATATTAATGTGAAAAAAATAAAAAATAGCAGGATATAAATTAACTTAAGTTATGAAATTACCTGTAAATATTTTTGTATTTGCATTTTAGCTTTATCTAGGGAACTTTTATCATTTTTACTAAATAAAAATTTGAAAGTATTAGATGGTAATTCTAAATTTTTAATTCCAGAACAAAGTGGACGAAGTTTTCTGTGTAATTCCTATATCGTAAACAAGTTCATATGAATAAATCAAAACTGTATAAACATGCGTAGAATTATATTATTTTACATAAATCAAAAATAATTAAATTATTTAAAAATAAATTAGCATTAAACTTATATAAATATTTATAATATTAATCATTTATACTCGAACGTCAACATTATGTCTATATTGTGACTCATATATCAAAATTATGTTGACGTTTTTTTAATCTCATTATTTAGCTATATTTCAGGTCTAAGTAAATACAAAAATAAGTATTTTTAATTTTATAGTCAAAATTATTCGATTTTATTAGGTTAAGTATATACATGAAATAATTGGATTATTAAATCAGACGCTAATTAGAAAACATTTTGAAAGTAAATGGCAGTTTTATAAATATCTATGGTTGTTGGTTATATGAATGATGATTGGTTGAAATGGTAAAGTAAAACAATTTTACGAAGTTGTATACGACAATACGTAGCCAGAAGGTTGATGGATAGAATATTTTGTTACCTTACAAGTTTTGTGTAATTTAAAAGACTGGGTACACGTATACATATTAAATATTTTTTTTATTGACATATGTATAATTTGTACCTGAAAATGTGGTAAAGTTCGAAGTAAAACCCAACCTGTTGAAATACCTTCTTTACCACTTTCTTCTTCACCTGAAGATTCATCCATATGTACAACGAGAACAAATTGAGGAATTTGTGTTTCACTATCAATCTAAAATAATTAATAATTTAAACTTATTTATTTAAAAAAATATTTAGTAATAAAACAAATAAAAAAAAAAGAAAACCTCTGCATTATGTACAGTTGCCCTCCATTTACCAAGATGTTGAGCCCATGCATGAGCTCTAGCAATATGCGCTTCTACTCTGTGTCTTTCATCAGTTAATGCAGTTACTTCTCTATGCAACATTTCCAGTACTTTCGATTCTGGTTTTAGAGATGCTTTTAAAGCTTGTAATGCCTAAATTTTAATATATAAAAACAAGTTTTTGACAGATATGTACAAAAATAATATTATCAAATTTAAAGAATGGTACAAATAAGATTATCACCTGAGTTTTATTATCCAATCTTTCTTGTAATTGATCTAATTTTTTTCGAGCATAGCTTGAGTGTTCTCCCAAATTAAGAGCGCCGATTGCACTTTCGTTTGAGGATACAGAATCTCCAGATAATTGCCTCTCTTCCATTGGAGAATTTTCTACAACTTGTTGATCTATACATAATCAAAATATTTAACCTTATTTATTATGTTTTTAAACAAATAAATAAATATAATTTTTTCAGGTTGATTTTTTGACTGACCAGTTTTGTCTTCATCACTCGCCAAGGCTTTTAATAATAATCGATATTGTTCACTTGCTAAAAATGACTGATAATATTTATCAAGTAAAGTATTAATAACCATTTGTTGTACTTCATAAAATACTTCAGGTCCTTTATCTCCTAATAAAAATGCTTCCATGCGCCTACGAGTTTCCTAAAAATATAATATTTATGACAACAATTTAAAATAATAATAAATAAATTATATGCCATCGATTATCATAAATATATTTTATACTTTATCAACTTTTATTTCTGCACTAGGCGATCTTATATAAGTATAGAAAATTTCAGCTCCTAATTGATGCCAGTTACTTCTACGACTTGCACGTAATTCTTCAACAGCCATCCAATAACCTACAAGTCCTTGAGAACAAAGATTTTCTAAAAATAGTGATAAATATCTTCTTCCCAAAATACTTTCTAGGATAGTATTTAAAGACAAAACCTATAAAAATAAACATAATTTATAATAATATTGAATGAGACAAATTTATAGTATAAAAACTAAATAACCTTTGTATTATCAGAATCGTGTGAAGGAAATGGACCGTCCCAACCAAGTTCTGAAAGTTTGACTTCGCACTGACTTTTAGCATATGAAAGCTGTGATATATATCTTTTTAATTTCCTAGCAGCTGCTAATTGACGACGATTAATTGTATTTCCACCAGAACGTACAACAGATCCACTCCCATCATTTACAGTATCTACTGCAATCCCACGTGCCCGACTCATATTTTGAAAAGTAGTAGCTTGCATTATTTCATTTACGATATCAGACCTAATTATCATTTAATATATATATAATATAAATTTAAGTAAAATAAATAAAAAATATCAGTGTAACCTTATACGCTTTAAATCATCTATATCTTTACAATTCTGTATAAGTTTGATAAATTCTTCAAAACTTTTTGCATATTCGTGTGTGCGATTATGAACTGCGTCAGCAGCTCTCTGAGCTTCTAAATAGTTTAAAATTTTTTGGTTCAAATAATCTGGTTCAGTGATCATTTGAATGGCAGGATATAATACTGAAATTTTTCCAATATATTTAAAAGGATAAATTTAAGTTAAAATAATATTTAATGAAATACTATATTTCATTACGTTTACAGGCCAAAACTTCTCTTAGTAAATGTGTGGCGGGAGCTAAAGAATAACATCTTGGTAGCAAAAACATAATAAAAAGTTCACTTAATTGACGAATGTAAAAAATTTCAGCTTCAACAGATACTAGATATGGGGAAATTGCAAATTCTGGATATTTGTTAGATTCAAAACTAAAAAGTATTATTTAATTTAAATTAAAATAAACATTTATTTTAAAATCTAACAAAAATTGAATAAGAAAATTAAATACTTACGCGGAAGTTTGGGCTACTCTAATTTTTTCGAAGTGCATTGTAATCTTTGTAACCATATCACAAGCGATAAGTTTATCAGCGTCAATTCTCGAAATTCTTTCGTAAAGATCTTGTACTGCTGCCCACAAGTTTTCTTTGAAAAGTTCAATAACGACTTCCGGTTTATAAGCGTAATCTTTTAACCAAACATACAAAAAATCACGAAGAATTAATTCAATTAATTGTTGAAGTAAATTATCAACAGTACGTCCAAATACAACGGGTAAATGTGATTGCTGATTCGATGGCTTGGCTAATTTAATTGAGCCAGTCTGCGTTAATGAAAAGAAAATAAAATAAAAATGTTTCTTAATATCAAATTATAAAAAGCATATAATACATACATTAATTTCATCGCGTAATTGTTGTAATGTTTTTTCAATCTTTTCTATAACGCCCGGAGAAGTTTGGTGTTGAGAAGACAAATATATATGGGCCCAAATAGATAGCGAGATGCCGAGAACGATTGATAGCACAGTTATAAAAAAAATATTTAGAAATGTAAAAATCCACGGAAATAAAAAAGTTAAAGTCAAAACGACGATTCCTATACTAGTTGCAAGATATTCCATTCTAAAAAATAAAAATATATTTCGAATATATTAGGTATATCGGAAATAGATGAAAATATATAGATTTTTTGAACCATATTACAATACTTTCTAAATATCTTAATTGCTACATAGATATTTTAATATTCTGTTCAATTTTTTTTAACTAAGATTATTATTATTTTTATAATAACGATGTGATTTTTAATCTGGACTGTATTGCACCAAAAAATCACACTACGTTAGTTATTGGTCACAACGGAAAAATATAATATAATAAAAATATAATATAATAAAAAGATGCGAGAGGATTGTAAAAAAATATTTTCACTTTCTTCTTTATGATACGTATATTTTTATAATATAATAAATAACAATCGTTTTTTTATAACATCACACTAAAGTATAAAAAAAACAATTAAAATCGGTCGATACACAACCGATATTATTTTAATTACAATAGTCAAATTCATAACAATATTGGTAAACATATGAACGCGCGATAAGGCAATATCGTTACTTATATATGATTTAGTGGAAGCGAAATTAAATAGAATTGTTGCTGAATATATATATTTATAAGATTTGTTTATTATTATGAGAGAAATATGCATTGGAACGGTTCGTAATATTTAACATACGCTTAATTAACGGCGCTTAAAATAATGCGAGGGTTGCGGTTCTGAGGGTTCTGAGGGTTCGGGGGGCGCAAGGACGAAGATATTGTTGACGTTTTAACGCCGACCTTCTTCGACACTTAGCGGCCCCCTCTATAATACGGCCGCTATATAATATTTCAGCGATACGGACAACGATTTGACATTTGGCTTTTTCAAATTGCGCTAGATTATAATGCATTTTCGTACGACCATAATCGACGTATATAAATAAAATTAATAACGATTCGGATGGAGTCTATTTTAAAATTTAAGTAATAAAACGTTATAATTTCAAATATATTTTAAAAGAAATTAACAAAAAAAGATATCATTACTGCTTACGGGTTTTTCAAATATTTAATATGAAAATTGGAAAATATCTTCACCAAAGAACGCATTCCGACATATTTTCGAATCGAATATTTATTTAAATATGTGCTTTCGATAAAAATAATGGAGAGGGCGTCGTCGCGACGATTTCGATTTGTTTGTACGTATGTTATGATGACAAACAATGGTCGCGGACGTTGACCTTACGACCGAAAATTTCGTACGAAACTGTCAGTGTCGATTGTCATTCGTCGACGTTTTTCGTTTCGATTCGGTTCGTCTCTCGCCTTGTCGTTTCGGAAAGTTAAAAAAAAAGAAGGATATCAGTCGAATCAGGTGAATACCGACGATATTCAATATATCCTGGATTAATCATTAGTCATCAGTCATCCGTCATCCGTAATTGCGCACAATATATGATTGCAGGTCCCTTTGTTGAGCGGTGAACCTATTCGTGTAACGCGATGCCTATATTGTACAGCGTAATATCCAGAGGCACCGTAACTCTAGCCAAATATGCGACCTGCGCGGGCAACTTCGCCGAGGTTACCGAACAAATCTTATCGAAAATTGCTCCTCACAACGATAAGCTCACCTACTCTCACGGCAATTATCTCTTTCATTACGTGTGCGAAAACGGGATTATTTATTTCTGCATTACCGATGACGTGAGTAACAAAATAAGTAAAAAAATAAGACGCAGTAAAATTAATGGCTCGTATATTTTCAACATCTACAAAAATTATTTTCTCTTAATGAATATCGTTTATTTTAGCGAGAATTTTTTATTTAACATTAAAAATTATATGCGCGTTCACGAACAAAAAAATAAATATTTACGCTTAGTAAAACTTCATATTAAATTAAATTTTCTTTGTATTCGTTGTCGTTTTCATATTTTAAAATAAATAATATATATTAAAGTTTTTAATATCCCTTTATCGAAGTTTGTAGGATAATTAATTGTATCTCCTAATTATTTTTTTATGGTATAAATATTGCATATTATATATTCCAATATTGTTACTGGTATTTTGCATTTTTAGATAACCAATTCGACCTTGTTGTTTTTTTTTTCGTTTATCTTTTTTTATAATTTTACTTATATTCGTTTATTAATGTCAACGAAGTGTTAAAAAATTCTATCAACCATTTTTCCTGTCATTTTAGATAAAAATTGCAGTATGTAATTTAGAATAATTTATATAAAAAAATATGAATTTTAACAATAATAATGTTGAAAATTTTGATTTAATTTAAAATATTTTATTATGTTATGTTTTTTTTTAATTTTTAGTAATATTTTTTAACTCTCAAAAATATTTTTAACTGACGTTTTAATATATTGTGAATTTATTTAAATATTCTTACATTTTTCAGCAATTTGAAAGATCCCGCGCTTTCCTATTTTTATATGAAATTAAAAGAAGATTTAATGCTTCATTTGGTGAAACTGCAACTACCGCTATTGCCTATGCAATGAATAGTGAATTTTCCAGAGTTCTCGCTGCAGAAATGAAACACTATTCAGAATCTAAAGATATCGATACAATATCAAGAGTTCATGGAGAACTTGACGAGCTCAAAAGTATAATGGTTAAAAATATAGGTAATACATATAATATATTAAGCGCACACGCACACACACACACACACACACACACACACACACACACACACACACACACACACACACATATATATATATATATATATATATATATAGTTATATATATATATATATATATATATATATATATATATATATATATATATATATAGTTATATATATATATATATATATATATTAATACATTTATTTCTTTAACGTAAATTCTTCAATGCACACTCAATAGACGACATTATTTCTTTTTAAATACACATGCATGCACGTCTTGGATATATGTTTACTTATTTTGTTAAATTTTCAGATAATGTTGCTTTACGAGGAGAGAGGCTTGAATTGTTAGTAAATAAAACAGAAAATTTGGCAAACAACGTGGGTTTTTAAATAGCAATATCTAGCAAAATATTTTATTTTTCTTAAATAATTTCTTTACAATTAATAAATCATATTTTTGTATTTATGTTTTCAGTCCGTTTCCTTCAGAAGCACATCAAGAAATTTGGCTAGATCAATGTTCTGGAAAAATGTTAAGATGTATGTTATATTAGCAGTGGTTATTATCGTTATTATGTATTTTATCGTTTCTATATCGTGTGGAGGACTAACGTGGAAGTCTTGTGTTTAATTTAATTTATATCTTATAAGCTTTCCATTTAGATTAATCTATAGTTTATTTAATAAGTATGAAAAAGGCATATATATATATATATATATATATATATATATATATATATATATATATATATATATATATAATTTTTTATTGTAAATTCGTTATAATCTATAAGAAATAATAATCATTATTCTATTATCACTTTAAATTCCTTATATAAAATTATTCCAATAAAACAGTGATTCTTAGTTTAAATTACCAGAAAAAGTGTTTGAAATAAATATATGACCACCTGCTTGTGAGAAAATAGTGAATGTTTTTATTGATACTTCTTCATTTCTAAATATCCAAAAATAAGCGTTCATTACTCTACTCATATCTTATACTCGCAAGCAATGAGCGTTTAAACCAATGTTTATGATTGTGTTTTGGATCTTAAATATTTTTTTTTATTAAAGAACATTTTTTAAGTAAATATGGAATATTATTTTCAAATTCTAAGAATACTCGTCATTAAAAATATTAAGAACCACTGTTACAATGCATGGAATGTCACTTATATACAGTTTAGAAAAAAGTATTATGTTTTATCATAAATAATAAAAAAAAGATAAATCTTTTTTAATTGTAGTAGTATTTATCAGCAAGTTCGATTTATTATAGTATGTATGGTATATTTGAATTATGTTAATCTTTATATTTTTGTAATATAATCGATTTTATAAACATATAAATTAAAATAATCATTTATAATATGCATAACAATTTTAAATAACAGATGATATTAATTGTTAATACATGAATTGTAAAATTTTGCTTTTTCCTATAATTATATATGAATATAATGTAAATAATTTTGTAAAGAAAGAAAATAAAGCAATCGTATACAATTTTTTCATGTAGTTTCTTTTCTCCTTGATTAAATAATATTTAATAAATTATAAATTAAAATAACATTACTCATTTTTTTTAATCGTCGCTTTAATAAATAAGTGAATATACAAATTTCAAAATAAATCCATTTTTCTTTAATTTCAATTTAAATATTAAAATTTGAAATGAAGATTATATTGACTTTTGAACTATTCATATGATAATTTGAAACAATTAGTCAATAACCATATTTGTTCTAATTCAAATTTAATGCGGCGTTTTGTTACAAATTAAAATAAGAAAAAATACGACATGTGTTTATACAGTATATCTTAAATATTTTAATTATTTATTTGGCATAAGATGATTGTATTGTTTTATTAAAATTTGATGTCTTGTTTCAGTTGGACACTGAATTTCATTTTGTAAATAAAATTATTTATTCAAAAACAAATATTGTATAGGAAAATATATTATTTTCGTCATACGTATTTCAAATATGTATGCATTGGTTTTCAATGATTTAAAATAATTTTTGAAACAATTTGTTCTTTGATTGACTAAAAAATTTAATTTAAGAATCAAAATATGATTATTAAATTTCAGTAAAAGTGGACGTTTCCAGTATTTTTTTTATATATAATTTTTTTTTTATAACTAATATTAATTTTCTTAAGTTATTTTGAAAGTGCAATTGATAGGATCAGTCATCATTAAAATATTATTCCTATCTTAGTTTTCTCTTAATAATTATATTTGTACTTGTTTATGATTGAATGGTTATTAAATTAATTTCGAGATTAATCATAATATGTTTTGCCATTGTAGTCATACTGTTTTATGTTTTTAATGATCATTTATCAAAAATTTATATTATGCAGTCATTTGATTTTATTTCCTTATTTATTAAATTCAATATATTGAATAAGATAATTCTATATAAAATAAATGGAAAATAAAAAAAAGGATTTTTTTTATTTTCAATAATTTTTCTTAAAGTATACATATTGAAGATATATTTATATTGATATAAAATAAGTCAAGATTTATTTGATTTATAAGTCATGTATCACGAAATGGTCATGAGAACGACGAGAAAATTTAAATTTAAAAATAATCTTAATAATTTAATATAATGCAATAAAGTATTATTAAACATAAAATTATATTTTTTTAAATAGTTCGTTAATATATTTTTACTTTTTAAAATTAAAAAATATATATATATTTTTAAGATCGGTTCATGCACATTATTTTCATAGATTTTTGATCTAGATATATCGTATGCATTTCAAGGGATGAAAATATAGGCTTAAGGTTGTGAACCACTGTATACAGGATGCGAAGGGAGGGGAGACGAAGGAGAGCAACGTTCGCGACGGAGAGGGGGAAGCTTGCAAGCGAGAGACACCCCTGCAACCCTGGCTGATGGGTGAATGCTGGTTTAGATCGAGTTGAGTCACGGTGAGGGTTGGTTGTGCGCGCGTTTCGCTTATATATATATATATATATATATATATATATATATATATATATATATAGCGCGCGCATCGTAGCCAACTTGACGCGACAAACGCGCCAATTTTGAATCGATGCGCGGCCATATTGTTTCCCCGTCGTACGCCGATTAATATAAAATGTCGGCGATGCGGCGGGGATCATCATCCCATAAGAAAATCATCGGTAAATAAACGTTATTATTATCAACGTTTATTATATTATATAATATCTTCAGATTTGTACTATTTACTATCAACGTTTTTACTACTGCGAACGCGCGTAAAAGAGACAGATAGACGAGGTCATTGAGTGGTGCGACATCCGTCTCGCTCTATCGTTCGAAGCTTTTGTAGTACTACCGCTTTACTACACTACTACTTGTACTACTAGTACGAGTGCTTCTCAAACGTTTTCTGGGAGTCAGTGAACCGAAGGGTCAACTGTCGCGTCGACGTTTCGTACGTCGCGCACAATAGCCGCTTAAAAAAAAATCGCCGGTTGTGATAATATACTAAGAATATAACGTCCGTCTATATGGAGTAATAATAATCGAAACACCAACTAGTCGTAAGAATAAAGAAAATAATAATAATAATAATAAATCACGGAAATGTGTTCGTCTAAAAGTGTTCAAGTTTTATCATAATGTGATTCCTCGGAATAAGAAACGCGAATCATGGAGGACAGTTCGCCGGATCTGTCGCTAAAATTGCGACGAGGATCTAGCGATTCAAGAGATTCATTTTATATGGATTTCGCTCAGGGTATCGATTCGGATATTGAGGAAGTCACTACTATAGAAAGACCCAGAGCTCAGCCTGATACTTCGGCAACGGACGGAGGAGACACGGATACCCTTGCCACTCCGTCAGCATTGGACGAGGCTAAGGAACTCGCTCAATGGTAAGTTATTTTTTCTATTATTACGTTCTTATCTTCGATCTTCAGATGTATGCTAGAAATGACACCTTTTTTATATTGTTCTGCGTCTGTCGTCTCCGATCCGAAACCAGTTTTAGTAGACTGGTATAAGAATGATCGGCATGTCGGACGACCTATGACATGTAATTCGAAACGATAAGGATCGCACATACTTCAAAAAATTATATAATTTTACCGATTTATCTCAATATTTACATTTTTTTTCTTCATATTATATATAAGTTAAATTTATTTAGTTATAAATTTTATCATTTGTTATTATATTTAAATATCCATAAATTTTCTTTATGATTCCATTGGGTGTAATACTTCAAACGCTAATGAGGAATTCAGACATACCATGTACCGCACTAAAGCTGGATTATCTTTTTCGGGTCTTCACCTCAAGGGAGAGTTAGAAATTGCTTTTTACGTAGTTCCGGTGTATAATTAACGTGTTAATCGATAGCAATACGATTTGTAAATCTAATATTTCTGAGGGCCACGTGTAAATTGCCATACGATATATTTTCAAATAAATTTATCACTTTTAAATCGTCAATATCTATTAAAAACTATTCAGAAAAAATCATACTTTTATGAGTAATTGAATTTTGTCAATAGTAATAAAATGAAATTTTATTTGTATTCAGCGAATTACCATCGAAGAGGCAACTAGTGAGAAACTACTTTTCGATAGCCTTGAATCGATTGAAATACTGTAGCAATTTATCGAATAAATAAGAGGAATAAGGATGAATATACACGCCACTGGAGAAAACGCATTTTCCTTAACCGACCGAAACAAAACAAAGCCAACTCGGGAAAGATTGATGCGCGGATACGAAACGAAGCTTTCTGGGGTTGTTCTTATTGGGTCTTGTTGAACGAGGGCACATACAAGGGAGACAATGCTTATTTCTGGAAACTGTTCTCTTTCCATTTATACGAAGAGAAAATATCATAGCAAATCTTCTTTGGACGTCCTTTTTATATTATTTTTGTTTTCACAATTCTTTTTCTTTATATATAATATATTGTATGATACGATCTTTTTTATTGATATAGTTCAAATTGCTACTGTTTATTTTATTGTCTAATTTATAAAATCATATTTTTATACTGTTTTATTAATATTTTGAAAATACCAATCTCATATTTAAAATTTTCAGAAATTTAATAATTTAAAATGACTTTCTTAAGTAAAAAATATTAATTATATATATTTTTCATTGAAATTACAATAATATTAAACAAGAACATCTAATTTATTTTTAATTTTATTTATTATATTCAATGCTGCATATTGAATAAATCGAAATAAATATGCATCTTATTGAATTTTTTTCATTCAATTCGTTTATTGAACGATAATATATTAAAAAATAATAGTATCAAATAACTCTGGTTTAAATCTTAAGTGCATTTCGTCATTACTGCTTTAAATTTTTGGTCCATCGTTTTCTTAAAGCCACTTGAAACAGATGTGCATTATAACAAATCACTTTTAACACGTGTGTATGTATACGTGTTTTTCAGTCAACAAAAAAGAAATCTTCATTCGATTTCTAAAGTGGATCATATTTAAATCTCAATTTTTAACAGCACATTAGGAATGTTCATATTTCCTGTACGTTCGAACGAAGTAGTATATTTTGCGAATTATTATAGTAAAAATATTTCTAAGAAATTCGCTAGACAATGAGTCACAAAATTTGGCATCTGATTCACATATTATATATATATGAAAACTTTTTTGATCACTACTATTGCGATCATAAAATAAGATATTTATCAAATTCAACATTTTTTACGTATTCATCTCAAATATTCACCGAATCCAGATACTGACTCATCTATTCCTCGATATACACGACTTAACAATAAATAATTGTAATATAAAGAAAAAAAACCTCAATACTTAGTCATCCTCCCCTACACTGTTTTTCCATTATGTTTTTCGTACAGTTTTAAAATCGGTTCAAAAAAAAAAACAGAGAATGATTTGATTTTTACGGGAGGGTAAAACATTGCTCAATTTAGATAACGGTTGTATCGTGTTATTATTTTTTTTTTTCAGTTATAGCTGTAAAGGGTGTGTGAATTAGTTTCGGTACATATAATATTTATAATGAAAAATCAATGTTTCATCTCACAATGTTATGCTCATAGAGAACAAATATTAATATACGAAGTTTTTCGTGTATTATTTTCATTCTTTTCCGTCTAGTCGTTTCCTGATAGTTTTCTGATTTAGATACTACTATACAACAATATTTTATTGAATTATTTAATTTAAATATGTCATGTAAAAATCTTGTAATCAAAACATCATATATATATATATATATATATATATATATATATATATATATATATATATATATATATATATATATATATATCCTTTTAATCTTTATATCCATGAGTGCTCAGATTTTCTTTCGTCCCGTGCGAGCACTTCTTCCTTTTAAGCCGGATAAAATATCCTCTTTTCTTCGGCGGCAAGATTTTCAATTATATTCCGGGAGCATATATCACTGTAAAAGTCGCAGAAAAAAAAAGACTCTTCCGTGTGCAACTTGGACCACCTGGGTACCGCTTTAGATGGTTAGAGATGAGACTCTGGAGAGTTTTTGTTACCTATTTGGATTTATTGTAGCCAACGTTAATGAGTATCCGTTCAGAGCGATAAATCTTTTGCCGACGACACGGCAATGGAAAAGGGAAGTTGAAAACGCGATAGCCATTGGCTCGGTCGCAGACAGGATTAGCAGGACTTTAGTAAAATATAATGCTCGTAAAAGCGCTTTCATATTATAAATGCGATTATTTCGTGTAAATTAATGTGTATATAGCATTGCAGTAATACCTATGTTGTCGGGGTTGAAGCGCCTTTCAGAATGTAAGCACTAAATTTTATTTCGCCCTTCTCCTATTCTGAGATCGAAATAAAAATTCTCACAGAAAAAAAAAGGAATTTTTATGTTCCGCTGTTAAAAGAATCGAATTTCTTTTCATTTTATTTTAAATTTTTGTATAACGACTAAAATAAGAATTTGTAGGATTAATCTCGTTTCTAATGAGCGTTTAAGTGATTCGATGAAAATATATGAATATTGTTTATATTTAAAAAGTCGTCAGTTGAAGTTTTTTTTATCAACTTTTGAAGTTTTTTTTATCAATATTTTTTTACAAACTTGTTTTATATCACATAATTGTCAACGTTTATTTTTTTACTATTATATATGTCATAAAATATATTTTTGAAAAAATAAATATGAAGAATTTTTAAATAAATTTATGTATATGTTTTGATTTTCGTCCTCGTTAAAAAATTCTATATGCGTAAACACAATAGAAACGTTTAAAAACTCGTAAAGAAAAAATAAACGAAAGAAGGCTGCGAACCGATATAAGAACTCGTATATATACATATATAGATTTTCTTAAAAAATATTAAAACTTTTTCAATTAAAAACTCGGCTTCAACTCAGTAACTGAGTGTCAAATTTTGATGTACACTAATTGAACTGAAAAGAAAAAGATTGAATTATCCATAACGCAATATTATAAATAGCGGTGCAAAAAATTTTGAATTTCAAAAAATAAATTTTATATATTTTTTTTATTAAAATTATTGATATAAATATGATTAGAAAAATCATAATGGATTATATACTATATATATCCTGAACTCTACTACATTTTTTCAATAATGTTCAAAATATCATATGTAATATTTTGTATTTTTAACTTTTTAATTACAATACTATAATAATTTAAATTTAATATCGACAAAGAAATGAAAAAAGTTTCTATTCATATTATAATGAATTTGAATAGTATAGAAAAACACTTAATAAAGTTTTTTTTTGTTAGATTTATATTATGAAAAAAATGTTTTTTTTTTCAAATACTAGAGTAGACGTCTCACGACCTCATATATCTAGTTTATTTCATATCTTTAATCATATTTGAACAAAATCGTTTTTCGGCGAATAAGCCAATCTCTCGCCAACACAGGAGCAATAAATCTCCCATTGGACACATTGGATTTATGATCACGCCGGCAGGGTTGTCTGGTGGTTGGAAAAACTTTCTCGTTGCTATTTTTTTTTCATTGGATTTATCTGTTAGCAGGTTTTAGAACAAAAGTCACAAAAGTCTACGGAACGTGGGCGGGGTTAAAACATGTGCACTCGTTCCCCGGGAAGAGCTGACATTTACGAAGAACACGTGTTTCTCGTACGCATATTCGTCGAAATACCGTGACGAACAACAAACCGTACGATACAGAGTAATGAATTAAAATCCTGACGGTTTTATTTCGACATTCGTCTTCCTGTTTTCGATTCAATTTTAAGCTTTTATTCTCACCCTTGGTCTATATATATATTTTTTTTGAATTACAACGAGAGCGCGTTTATCCTGTGCGATGCAATCAGGATAATGCATTAGTACAAACACAGTGATTTATATTTATATTTCATTAGGTTGAATGATGTTTTTGATTTATTGTTCATATAGAAATTTAATATATTAATTAACATTATATTTATGATTTAAAATCAACACTTAATAAAACTTATCGTCGTAGTTTATATATATATATATATATATATATATATATATATATATATATATATATTTATATTTTAACACCGAAGTTAGTATGGAATCTGATAATCAACTTTTATTTGTTATGTGAATGGGCATTGTTTGATATTTGGTTTCGTGACCGCAACACAGGAAGATAGATTAAGTGCTTCCGAGGGGATTAGACATTACTATTTATGTGGCACTATGAAAGATCAACCTATACGGTAATACTATTCGAAAACGTTGTGTCCATTTAATGAGCATAAGGAAATAAGTATACGATAGAAACATGTTGGGTGTGTAATGGTAACCCCTTAGTTTTGAGGGCTCGTTAAGCAGGATGCTATTCGGTTGCACTTCCATGCACACGCTTCTGCATTGGATCCATAGTTATTATCCAATTATCACTATATATGTATATATATATATATATATATATATATATATATATATATATATATATACACTTGACCTTCTCAATTAGTTTTTTGATAACATAGAATAATTGTATTAACACGCATGTAAAGTGTACATATTAAATTTGAATCTTCGGTTTTTTTCTTTGTAAATATGACGAGAAATATTTGAATTATAATATAGGAGAACTGGACATATAACGTACGTAAAACGATAAAAATTCGTCAGATTCTATAACGGTTCTTTTGCTGAAGTATTTTTGTGAATTATAATTATCCATTTGGATAGTGCTATAAAAATTCCACTTCTGAATGACTGTATGCAGCAGTAATAAATTAAAAAAAAAATACCTCAGATTTGAGATACCTTCGAGCATTTTAAATATATTATATGTAATAAGTACCATTTATGTTTTAAATAATTATGGTTATGCTTAGTTATCGAGAAATTTCTCTTATATTCCTCTTTCAATATATTTATATGTTTTTAATTTATTATTAATGAATAATTTATTGGAATATTTTCCAAAAAATAAATAAATCTTAATCAGAAAGTAAGCTGTGGTATAATTTTTCAAAAGGTTAGTAATATAAACCTTATTTCAAAAAAAAATCCTGATATTATTATTTAATACATTAATAAATCAATTATTATTTATTAAATTAATGTATTTGTTTATTTATTTGCAGTATGCGAATAATAACATCTTTTAATTTTTAATAAAAATAATATTTATAAGTTAAATGCCAAAACAATATATTATTTTTATTAAATAAAGATATTTATTTATTTTTAATTATAATGCTGAAAATAAATTATATATATATGTTTCATTTAACATTGATTCGTCGTATTTTCTCACTCTATTATGAACATATTAGATGAAAACAATAATACTCGTAAATATATATTTATGCATTTTATTGAGCACTTCCTTCCTGTGCGTCACGTGAAATTCAAGTGTGTATGTATTACATATATATATATATATATATATATATATATATATATATATATATATATATATATATATATATGCACATATATTAATAATAATGAATGCAACCAAATTATGGAGACAATTGCGGCTTTCACACGCAATTTAATATGGAACATGTTTCGAATTATTATAACGCGTAATTTCGTTTTTGCACGTAACGTTAAAATTGGGCTGCACCTCATTTTTCAAATATGAAAATTACAAAAATTACGCTTCGTTCCTGCGACTACGACTTTTTAACGCTCGTTAAAGACACGCTCGGGATGCTTTTGGACTAAAAAATTTTTTCGTGCTTTTAAAAAATATTATAATTAATCCGTATATGTATATGAATAATATCTTTTTTTACTAATATGTAATAAATTCGATCGCGTGTCCTAGTATAAAGCGTTTCCTATTAATTAGCCGGTTGGCTTAATTAAAAATAATATATTTATATTATGCAAGTATGGATACGCTTTGAATAATATTTAATATTTCTCTATTATAATACAGTATGTAGAAAAGCTCGAAGTTTACACTGTAGAAAGCTCGCGCTATAAAAACGTTATCGTATGGAAGTTTTCGCTGCACGCTAACATTCTCAGAGCACGAGTTATGCATATTAAACTTATGGTTACATAAAGCACCACAACATTTTTCATTATGTATGCATATCAACAGGTATTAAAAAAATATAGCTGCGATATAAGAGAAAAAATATTATATATATATATATATATATATATATATATATATATATATATATATATATAAGAAATATGTAGAACAAAATGAATGTTTTCAAGTTTACACAATACATTTCTGAATATTTTGTTAGAACGCGGTCACGCTAGACGTTGAACAATGAAAAGAATCGAAACAAGGGAAGTAAATGAGCTAACTCATCAAGTATAATATCGATTATATTTATATATGTATATATTGACATTTGTTATGAACGTTAAATGTGCTAATGTAAAATTTAATCCGACATTATGAAACTGTATGCGGTTGTGAGATCGTATTTAATTAAATTGTAGCTTGTTAGATCATATAACTATTACGCTACGTTTGTATATTAATGTCGAATAAATTATATAAATTGACAATTTTACGTAGCAATTATGAAAAATAACGTAAAAAGCATTCATTATATATCGAATTTACAATTTAATAGATTTAAAAATAATTATAAATTTCAGCGAATATACATCTGATTCAATTTTGCCTTTAGTATATTTTGATGGATTTAAACTTAATTATGCATTTTAATGGATACAACCTTTTTGTCAGAATGACAAGCGTAAATTGATTGGGTTTATATATAGTATAATATTTTTGACGCACCGTTTATGAGTTAATGCAGTTTTGACAAAATATATTTATATATGAAAATATTTTAACCTGTTTTCGCTTGTACCTTTTCACGTCATGATCGTTTCATATTTGCTAGTAGCTTCAAACTTGTTTAATAAATCTTCATTAGTATCCGAGAGCGGCTTTTAACATCTCTTCATTGTGAGTTTACTGCGTTGAATATTTGTAGAATTTTTTTCTCCGTATATATATATATATATATATATATATATATATAAAACTTTTTAAATGAAGGAACTTTACTCTTTGCATCTTCAAATAAACTTTTTGATTATATCATAAAAGTAATAAGAACGGTATTTTTGATATATATATATATATATATATATATATATATATATATATATATATATATATATATATATATATATATATATATATATATAATGAAAATTCTTTGTTTGAGTTTATCATTATTTTAACATCGTTTGAATAAATTTAGATCGTTAACACAGTAATTGCAATTTAGGCAATAATAATACACTGTTGTTTTGCATTAGCTCATCGTATGAAATCACGGATATGGCAGTCGAAACACTTAGAATCAATCAAAAGCCATCATTTTCGCTGCATGTGGTCCTCATATCCATTTGTGAACATTGTACATTTGGTTATCGCACATTTTCTCTCTGCGATCCCTTTATATAAATTGATAATGATCGATGTTCATTTTAGCAACCGTTTTATTGATTGGTATATTATTTTTTTTTATTGATAAAGATTCCTCATATTTCTGAAAGTGTTTTGTTTTCAACCATATAGAATTCATTCTGACTCGTCCTGTGTGCAATAATAAAGGATACGCTGAATTGTTATAATCTCAAATGCTCTGAATTACCAAATTTTGATAAAGAACTATAATATATCTTTCTCTTTCAAAATTTGTTTATAAGACTAAAATAAAAATGATCAGTAATAATATTTTCTAATTATTATTATTATTAATAAATTTCATATTAATAATTATTGTCAATTATTTTTTTACATCGTATCAATTTTCACATTGTATGTACATATTATTATATTATAAAATTATTATAAATATTTTATAACCATTTATAGTTTAATGTCTATTATATGCACTTACGTTAGTTTAATAGACCTAGACAATTACCATAGTTGAAGTAATAACTAAATTATTGTCAACGATGATATACGGTCGCCAATCTCTTTAAAGGTTAGCTCAAGGTAAAGGACAGCAGGATATTAACACTTCCTCTGTCCTACAAAAAGGAAATACGAGTTTCCATTAATTAGATCTAGCATTTTGCCGGACGACTTTTATGTTTGAATAATAGGATTTGCCGCATGCTTCTATATATTATACTATATATAATTGTCACCTGAACAATTTGCTTTTGGACATATATGCTCATATCGACATCAAATGTATACTGTTTTATCGCTCTTCACGAATAATATATGACAAACATCCCCTTATCTGACTTAAAACGCGAGGGATGCGACGCTACCCGGTCGGTTGTTAGGAGTTTGCAATTAACCGAGTCAAACGATTTCACATCCCCATGACCTTTTATGATGATGGGCGTTTTAGGGGGTGGGTGGTGGTGGATAAGGGTGTTTGTTTGAAAGGGTGGGTTTCATATAGTGATCAATTAAGTTCGAACACGACTAGGTGGTGCGGTGTTGTTGGCGGCCAACCGTCAAACCCTGTTTGAACACGCCTCAATACTCATTAATACGGTATCACATCTGTTTTATACAAGTTCAATTATCAGTCATTATTCTTATATAACACCAGTATTTTGTTGTAAAATGAAATATTCTACGTAATTAGAATTTACTATATAGAATTGATTTAATTTTTTTTTACTATTATTCAGCCAACGAGTTGATCGTAGATCTTTCGCAATGTCTGGTGTGATATTCCATATATGGTACATAAAAGACAAAACTTTCTTTTTGTCATACAGTAGCTTCTTTTCTTTTATATTAACAGTATTATATATTATTAGAGTAGAGTTTAAATTTTTATTGAATATATCGGAAAATCTATTTTTAGGTACCGCATGTACGGAGTGCTGCTATTAAAAATGGGGTCTAGAAATTAATTTTCTTCTTATTAATTACTTATTAAGTTTTCATCTTGTATATATAATGCTACTATGACAACAAGTTGATCGCGACACACTAAAACAAACATAAAAAGTAAATTTTATATACAGAAAAGCTGGCTACCTCTGATATATAGTACAGTAGTACTAATGTCAAAATATATATCAAATTTTATATTGATTCAATATACTCAATGATGATTTAAATTTGGGTTTTATTTATACTATTTAGAATTCTAAAGTTGTGCGTTTTATAGCAGAAATCGTAATTGTAATATATCTTTCCTCGCTTTGGGGGAAGTTATTTTAGCTAAAGATCCAATATTCGCTCATTGTTTTGTTAGGCTTTGAACCGCCTATTTCCAGTTAGATTTCTGAACGAACGCTTTATAAACCTAATTTCTCCCTCAATATAAGATTGTATCCTGATGTTTGTTCAGGTCTCTTACGCAGCTGTTGTGATTGATTCGTTGATTATTAGAACGAACAGCGTTGAATATTACAATTGGGAAACGGCGGTAATGCGCAACATGATATCTTCGAATCGATTTCGCATTCTAATCTGGTTGCGGTGCGATTTTGCACTTGTTGTTTGCATAATTTAATCATTATATTGACCGAATATATATATATATATATATATATATATATATATATATATATATATATATATATATATATATATACCCGGGAACGACTGAGAAATACAAGACCGCAAAACCATAACGGTAAAACTGACGTGCAGGGGTAGCAAACTTTGTTACTTGTAAACATTAATCAGGGTGGTTAAATGCCATTTTTTATGTTGGTACTTCGCGTGTTTATTTTATTTCGGTGTGCATACTTTGTGTTGTTATTTCTCACGGTAACTATTTAAAAACTACAAGTTTCAGATTTATATCGCTGTATTTTTTCTATATTTTATTTTAACTAGTAAAATATGATTCAAGTTAAAATTTTATTATGAAAAAAATATTTATTCAATATTATATATTTGTTTATTTGAGTTTGTTGGGAAATTATCTCGTGGATTAACTAATGAAGTATGTGCTAATTGAATGTATTGTGTTTATGGCATCTGTGTTAATTTTCATATAATTATGATAGATTAATCGAGCGTTCAAATATTCATCGATAAGATATTATATACATATAATAGATGTGTTTTTAATTGATAACTTGTTGAATTACAGTACAAAATAGATTATTTAATTTCAATTGTTTTAGTATAAAAACGATAATGTGATATTTTGCACATTTAATGATAACAAATAGATGATATTTTTTATGATCTAAATAATGTGGATTCTAAAAATATAATCTTATTTCTTATTTGTATTTATCTCTAATAAGAAATACTCTATCAAAATATATTGTTTTTCTTAGATTGACATTGATTTTTGAAAATTTGTTCAAAATATATTTTTTTATATTAATGTCATTTATAGTTAGAAGATTTTTAAAAATTTTAATTTGGAATAATAATATTATATATAAAAATATAATTTAGTTGAGATAGAATTTGAAAGTTTCTTTCATTTTATTTTGACGATATTGAAAATGACTATAAACGTTTTTAAATATTTTCATACCTTTATATGAATGTAATTTGATACAAAATAATAAATTTCTAAGCAACCAAAAAACAAAAAAAAAATCTGATGACTCCTATTGCAAAAAATGAATAGCTTGATATGATGTATTCATCTATAAAAGTCTATTCGTGTAAACGTCACACGTTCGATAAATTGCATACGTGCAACGGCTGAATGATGATGAAGAGGAGAAAAGAAAAGAAAAGTCAAAATGTCTAAATTTCCTTCTCGCGATACTGGATATACGACGATGGGGGAACCATTTTGCGTTCACGTGCAATTCACGTATAGTAAAGTAGCTGATGATGGAGGGTTGAACGGGAGTACTAAAACGGCCATGTCCGGACACGGTAATAACTTAATCTGCACGATGGATGATGGATGATAGCTGATGGCCGATGGTTGATGGAATGACGGGGACCAAGTGGTCTGACCCTGCAGTCTTCAGTTTTACCGTCGACCAGCCGGTTCGACATCTGTTATATATTACATGTTTATTTTTTATTTTTTTATTTTTTTGTACGAACGATCAATTGTTATCGATTTTATGATAAATGTGCTACATATATATTTATTTTTTTAATACTTAAAAAAAAATAGTGATTATATCGTTTTTATAATTGACGCGATTATTTATTTCTAGCATGCAACGAAAGAAAACGGTATTCGTTGAAATGTGATTAAATATTTTTTTTTTTTTATATAACTTAACTGATAAAATTATTTATTTTTATGTGAATAAATATTTACAGTAATTCATAATTTTTTAAAATATATTTTGTTATCGAAATGTGAAAAATTTAAATACAAAAATATTTTTTTTATATAAATAATTATATTTTGATCTAATTACTATAGAATATAGTATATTAAAAATATTGATTTAATTCGTGCCGTAAATAAAATTATTGAGAATCTCCGGCATAAAATATTTGCTAGGTTTTTATCGCTATTATGTGTAATTTTGGTGAATTATACGTTATTTAAGAATATCTCGTGTGTTCCTTTCTTCCTTTTAGCTCCATAATAAAATTTCATTACAAGTCATTACATTAAGCTATTGTTCGTTATTTTCGGTATCTTTAATTTTTGAAAATGGTGAAATTTCAACGGCGTTATCTTTTCGTTCGCTCGGTAAAATTTCGCAACAGTTGTACTACACTCGATTATTTGCTCTGCATAATTGAATCAAAGAATTCGTTAAAATTCGCCGAATGAACTTTCACGTACGATTTCGTGCATTTTCAATTTAGAAAATTAAACGTAGAGTCTCATCGCTATCGAGTTTTCCCCGCTGCAGCTTTCAACTTCGCTTTTCGAAACTTTTCTTTATTTTTTTGGTCTGCGTTGAGTAAACGCAATTTTCGGCGAACAACGTCAGATATATATATATATATATATATATATATATATATATATATATATATATATTAAAATCAAATTCGACGTCTCCGAAGTACGCTTTTCCAAAGAGGGAGAATTTCGTTTTTCTACTTCGAAATCTTGAAATCTCCATTTAATGTCTTTACCGATTGAAATTTGACGAGGATGCCGTTTCAATTATACGAAAGAGAATATAACTTTATATCGGTTCACGTTTCGTAAAATAATCGATTGTTACATAAAGATGTCTATAAAATATTTTAAAAAATTATATTAATTCATATAACGAAATATATCACATAATAAAACAATTTTCTTTATACTATTATATATAATAAAAAAGTAATATGAAACGTAAATATTTTAATTATGTATATTTTGGGACATCTGATATCGTGTAATGTATATATATATATATATATATATATATATATATATATATATATATATATAATATGACTAAAACCGCTTACATACTAAACACAATTTCGTATATATATATTTAACAAGATCGAGATTGAATCTTTAATAACTTTAGATAATAACATCAGTTTGTTTACATATATGAATTATATACGTTTAATATATAAACAGTCGCTATAATATAATATTAAACATAAATTTCAGCGGAAATTACTTGTGATATAATTTATATATAAAATTGTAGTGCTTATATCGAATATAGAAATGAAAATTGAGGAAACAACATCAAAGTAAGTGTGAATGTTTTTTTTTTTTAATAACTAGATCATTAGTTTTATTAACGATTTCGTGATGAGTTTCAATTGCGCTAACCAGAATATTGACTGACCCATACGGGTTTAGTTCTAATAATAATGAAGCCTGCGATGCCATTATTTACTAATTTAAAACAGTATTTCATTTTTAACGTATATATATATATATATATATATATATATATATATATATATATATATATATATATATATATATATATATATAGTATGAGTCTTTTTATTCGAATAAGTATTTAAAATTTTTATTTCTGATATTTTAATTTGTCGCAATCGAAAATATCGAAATATATTTCTGATTTGGGACAAAAATCTCTCACATGGTACATACTGGTCTGCGGTTCTTCCTGTTTCAACCGTAATAAAATTAATTAAGCTCGTAAATCTTCCTCTTCCGCGCCATTTCCCGCTCTTGCGTTGTACTCTAACCCTTGTTTTTTGGCTGTTCGTATTTGCGGATATAACCTGAGCCAATAACCAATTTGCCAGGGATGAGGAAACAGTTCGAATACGGGGTGGGTTGCCTTAACACTCAATCTACAATGAATTTTTTAGCACGAAGCCGCGATAAGTAATACGGCCTAGGCAAAAATTAATGTTTTCGACTCGGCCTCCATTCACTCTTCGTCGCCGTTATGTTTAAAGCTCACGCTTTTCGTTTTTCTACCCTCAAATCGATTACATTATTTAACGAGGTAACTTTTACAACTTCGACCATCTGTGACAACGTAGTCAATTAGTCAGTTTTTATTTAAAAAAAAAAAAAACTTTTAATTTATATAACGATTGCGTCAAATAAAATATTGTATATATGTGGAGTTTTTGCATCAATTTTTTTCACATATTGTTATATAATGCTTTTTAAATTGCGCCATTATTCATATCGATGTGCTACATATTTATATATGGAAATATTGATATTCTTATCGGCGAAGTTTGCGGTAGTGTTTAAGGAAGAGAAAACTAGGTTTAGACGTAAAAAAATGTGTATGAAAAATGATACGTTTTACTATGAAGAATTTTTATCCTTGCTTTTCTAGTAGTTATATATAACTTTATCAGTGTTTATAGAATAAAATCATAAATCATATCAGTCAATATAATCAATGTAATCAGTTGTAATATATTTGAGTATTAAAATTATAAAAAAATAAGTCATCAGACATCTTCAGAAGAAAAAGTCTGAAAGTTTTTTTTATTAGAAAAGTCTGTCTAGCGCATTGAATTTGCTAGACGAAAGTAGGCATATAACTAATGCGACATGTTTCCAGTACATACTTGACATGTTCCCTAGTATTGTACTTGTTTTTGTCGTAACTAGGCTCGTTTTCCGTGATGTGTAAGAATAGGTGCACATATATTTCCTTTGTTTCGTCTTCTTTCATTCTACATACTTTTTTTTTTGATGTGTTAGGTACTTAATGGTACTGAACTGTGCTATTTATACGAAGATTAGTACGTTCACACCATTGTTGTGATGCAGTGGTAACATGCTATTTCTTCCTTTTTTCTACCTTTCCTTTCAATATTTTGTTCCTAGTTTTTTTTTTCATTCATTTGCAACGTATTTTTTTTTCAAATTTTAAATTTTACATCTCGTATATCTGTGATATTATTTTCTAAACATATTAAAAAAATATTAAGTTAATGGAAGCGAAACTAGTATTATTTTCTAAAACTAAGGTTCAAACATGTTTTTTTTTTCGCTTATTAACTTTAACAAAGAATACTTGCAAAATACAAGAGGTAACCGCTAAAGAGTGCTTATAGTTTATAATTAGAGTTGTTCATTTCAAGGGTTGCGGTCGCATGTTCATTGAATGCAACCCCTTTATTCCGCTTATGCTATTGTTGAAAACTTTATAATAATGATTATTATAAAATCAAAATATAAATATTACATAATTTATAATTGCATGTTTATTTTAATTATTATTTTTAATATTTCATAATAAAAAAAATATATCTCCATATATATAATATAGTAGGTTTCTATGTATGATATATGTTTATATATATTCTTATTAATTTTAAAATATAGTCGATTAATTGAAACTTGTTATTGAATTTATAGTACAGATATTAGAAAACTTTTAAGAACCAAACCATTATCATATCCAGAGTCACGTTTGTCTGCTTGGTTGAGTCAAGTGTCACCTCAGAATGTATAGCACAATATGTCTGGTAGGATAGACGAACCCCAAGCTTCAGACGGTCGACACCGGCTTCATTGTGCCTCTACAATGACTTTCACGAGGGTACGTGAAGACTTTGCCCTCGGAAGAGATCTCCGTGCCCTCTGAAAACGTATCCTGAGAGAGATGCCTTCTGGGCCATTGTTGTCGCGTCCGGTTACCGCTGCAAGTTATTACACTTGAAACGTCACATTGAATAATTCTGGTACAGGGCCGTTAAATAGTACGACGCAATTTCTGCGGCGATGAGAAAGATAGAAAGTGTGCGATGCCTTTATGTACGACCGCAACCCCTCTTTTATATTATTATAGTACGTGAAAAATATAAAGAACGAACGAACAGAGAATATAAGCTCTGGATGCTTATTACTTACACGTCGAACGTTGCAATTTTCTTTGTTATAAATTGCTCGATTTATAGTATTATATTATATAAATCATCTTTACTATATATTAAAAAAAAATATTTATTTCATACTTATATAGAAACTTTTCTAAGGGATGAACAGAAAATTGTTCTATTTGTCTTTGTTCAGACATTTGATATATATATATATATATATATATATATATATATATATATATATATATACTAGGAAGATCATGGTAGGAGGAATTAAAAGGTTGTTTTGATCCACGTGGAAGGGGAGAATTGGTGGTGGTTACTAAGTAGAATCCATGGGGGTAAAGGTCCATGGATCTGGAGGTTAACCATGTGAGGCGTTAAAAGAAAAAAGGGCGAATCCCGTAAGCTTGACCATTTTGGTCATAATGATAATGGAAATTTATAACCAACACATATTATAATTATAATTTTTTAACAATTTTATTAAAAAGTTAAATTTATATTATTAATTAAATAATTGTTGTTTATCCTTGTTGGGCACCACTGAAACAGTTGAACTGCAGTTTTCACGCCGAACAAGCTTTCGCTTTCCCTCGGTGTTAGTACTTTCACCTTCGTCGCAGTGAAGTTTTTCCGACCGTTATAGCTGAACTGTAAACCATAATTGAATGCTACTAAAAATAATAATAATAATAATAAAAAAGCACATAACGAATGTTGATTTTTTTTTATCTACACTACATTATACAATATAAACTCTTGTACACCTATAGATTTTAATTAATTTATGACAAAGGGATGAAATTTAAATTCTATTACGTCTGTCCGTACGTGTTGGGTTATTGTAGGACCAAAGGTGCCGTCAGAGTACCTAAGCACGAAAATATTATTAAAGGGATATCAGAACAGATTTGCTCGATTGCACGTTAGGAAATCTGAACCCGGCATTATTACCGGTTAGGGTAGTCAGTTTATTTGATGGCTTGACCACTGTGCATGCGCCGTTGCATTAATGCGTTTACAGCGTATCAGCACAGTTCAACCCTATTATGCTTTGTTAAAATTTTATCAATTCTTCATTTTTGAATCGTACAATTTATATTATATATTATATATAAATATATATATATATATATATATATATATATATATATATATATATATATATATATATATATACGTATGTGTGTACATAAATGTTTGCGAGAAATTTCCGCGACCCGAGTGTTTGTTTAGTTGTACAAATTTAGTGTTCCGGAAAATTCGCACAATTCGCAAATGTAGCCTATTGTGCCTTATATATATATATATATATATATATATATTATTTCTGAATATTTTATCATGCATGATAAATATACAGAAACTCTATTACTATTGTATTTTTAGAGCACAAATTAATAACTTTCCATATACATGAAACATGCTTTTAATATTATTGCGTATATTTTTTTTTAATAATGCACGTTAAAATTTAATTACTATATGTTTATATATATATATATATATATATATATATATATATATATATATAATATATTTATTAGTTAATTAGAAACGATTCGATGTCGTTGTACAATATAATGATAACAAGATGAAACTGTGCCGAATGGAACGTGGAAAATGTCGATTATAGGGATAAATTGGAAGGTTTCAAATTGGGATTATCTGCGTCAGCACGTTTCGAATTTTGCTTAAGGTGGAATTTCTCGAAGCGTGCAAAAATCGTCTTCCGCATATTTAAATATATTGTGCTTTATATATAAAATACATTTTTGACACTTATTTAACATTATATTTATTGTTTCTATTGATATATTAACGTTTGCTATCTATTTTTAATAATTTAAATTATATGAATTTGTTCTTAAAATATTTTTTAAATATTATTATACTTTATATATTGAATTAATTTTATATATGTATAAATAAAACTACATTTAATATTATGTATAATACTTAAGGAGATATATAAATATAAAAAGATAGATGTATTGCTATAATTCATTACTTTCGGTATGTATCACAAATTATTTATTTATATTTTATATTCAACCGATTATTGTTGATTTATTATTTTAGTATAATGATTTAAATGTAAAAAAATTCTTCTTATTAAAATAGCTTCTAGCGATATTTATAATATATGAAAATATGAATATTATATATATTTTTTTATTTTATAATACATAAATTTTCATTGTATTAAATACGTGCGTGCACTGAAAATAAATATATTAACACAAGGCATGCACGGGAATTCGAATCCACAATTCGTGTTGACTTTGGAGTGTGCGAATTCCCTCCCGGTCATATTCACGTACAAGTCTAGTTTATTCGCGGCAAGTTCTCTTCTTCGGCTGGTACAAGAGCGAGAGTAAAACCCCGAGGGTTGGGGCATATTTGAGAGGAGGAGATAGGCGAGAAGGGTAAGGGGCGCAGGCCACGAGCTCGCGACTGCGCCCCACATCTCGATCCATAGCCGAGTACTTAAATGGGAGGGTGGAAGAATGCAACGCGAATATCTCAACATACTTTCGGGACACTCGTCACACCGACCGCCCCATACCAAATCGTCCCAAGTCACCCTACTAAAACACGATTCTATATATATATATATATATATATATATATATACGACGAATATTTGGCAAAACCATCCCTCTAGTTGAAACCACCCACCGATGGTGCGTACGACATAAAAACGCCAAAATAAGAACTGTCAACGACCGACGGTCCCTTGTCGGCGTTTTTGTGTACTTAATATTATATATTCACGAAAATTAATGTATCGAACATCAACTTCTCATGTGTGTCATACAAAATTAAGGAAGTTTTCAGCGCGACAAATCCCGGAATTTACGGATGTCATAAAGTATTGTTACGTTGCTTTCGCTTTATGTCTGTATTGTTGGGAATCGCGATATTGTTGAGCTTTTGTGCTCGGTTTATTGACGACGTGCATTGTGTGTAATAATTTATCATTATTTTAATATTTTTATCAGTTGTTAAATTTTATTTTAAAATTAAATTCTATTCCATATAATTTAAATAAATTTAATATAATTAAAACATACGCTGATAATTAAATATATGAAAATATAATGATATATATCAAACGTGTATATGTTGTAAAGTTTTAGAGTTTATCTATAATATATAAAATATCGTATGCCGTTGACCTTTAGGGTGTACACTGTGGAAAATCTGCGGAAAATCAAAAGAAGCAGTATATATAGTAGATATAAATGTGCACTTTATAATTATCAATTTAATAGAATAACTTTACAATTTTGTCATATGCGTTTTTCCAACCATACAAATTTGATGTTCAGATAGAACGTTTCAGAACTTTGCAAATCGTTCAAGTGTGTAATTTTTGTTCAAAATTAATCAATTATACTCGGATTCATTACCTTTAATACTTTGTTATGATTATTCGTTCATGAATATAATGCGCGGCTTAGAACACGCAATACACATCTGTATACTATTTTATTAGAATCATAGTAATAACAGAAATAAAAAAAAAAAATCTAGGCTAAGATACAGTTGCAATAACCGAAATTACTCTTCGCTTTTATTTTCAAAAGATATTTTCCACGTTTACGACTTGGTAGGCTTTCCCTTTCTTTTTTTTTTTTCATTCCCGTTGACGGTTTCTACGGTTAGTTGGAACTGTAAAAAAGGGGATTCGGGTGTT